>CM033278.1:1707463-1853324 GCA_019343175.1 Oedothorax gibbosus | reverse complement strand
TTTTAAAAGGCATTCCTTAACTTTTTGGGTGGTTTGTGCTTTGCAAAATATTAGTTGAGAAATGTTCCTTAGTGTGTGTACTGTGAGCTTAATAAATATACAGAGCAACAAACATAGCAATTATATTTCTCTTACTGTTAATTACAAACAGCAAAAAGACAAAATATTTTCTTTAGGAACTCTGAACAATCCCTTACGTTCTCTTGAGATATTAAAAAAACGAAATTGTTTTAGAAACAAAAGCTTAGTAGAAACAAGGGGAATTGAAATTAATATGTGTCTGAATGAAACTTTTCGTATCTGCATTGGAACAGCAATTCTCAGAGGGAAATGTTGCCAAAATGTTCTACGCAGATACAAGACAGTTCCACATCGTTTATTCCATTAAAACTGTGTTTTTTAAGGTTCTTTTCTATTTACATTTCGCTTTTTCATCCGGCATAAAAAGCTCTTAATAAAGAGTAATGAAAGTCTTGTGTACAAGTTTAATTCTCTAATGGCTTGGATGTTAGAAACAATAAAAGGAGCATCGTTTGTCATCATTATCAATACCGATGTTTCTTACATAATGGGCTGGTTTTTCAATATATTATTTTAAATTTAGCTTAAATTTTGATATCTAACAAAACTAAGAAGGGATAAGTTAAATATATGAATATATGCTTGTAGTTACAGCTAAACATTAGAATAAAAATGTGAAGAAGTTAGCATCTTAAAATTCACAATTTTTCAAGAACTTTGAGCATGGTATTGTTGAAAACTTAGTATTGCGGATTGGTAACAGAAGAGATATATGAATACAAATACAAAAATTGTCAACCAACAACAGGCCAGAGGCCCAGCGAGGTTGGTCCAAAATAAATCTAATACATTACCAGTTTCCAATGACCGTCAAGTTTCTTCTTAAAATCTTCTACTCTCTTCGAATGCACAACATAATCTGGTAAAGCATTCCACTCATTGACAACTCTATTGTAAAAATAATGTTTTCTTACCTCCCTTCTAAAGCTCGATTTATACAATTTCTGATTCTGTCCTCTGGTCCGGCTATTTAAGGTAAAACCTAAGCCCTCCATGTCTCCCTGTTTAATGAACTTGAATAACTGTATTAAATCACCCCTAGCTCTCCTGTTTTCTAGGTAATACATGTTTAAAGATCTTAATATGTTATCATAATCAATACCAGATAGACCCTTAATCATATTGGTAGCCCTATGCTGAACTTGTTCAAGCAACTCTATATCTTTTCTGAGGAAGGGAGACCAAAACTGAACAGCATATTCCAGATGTGGCCTTACTAGTCCCCTATACAATGACAAAATAATCTCCTTAGATTTAGAAGTGATATTTTTTCTAATATATCCCAACATTCGATTGGCTTTCTTACTTGCCTCAGCACACTGTTTACTCATTTTGAAATCATTGCTCACCAAAAATCCTAAATCTCTAACGAACTCACTATCTTGGATAATTTCTCCCTGTAAAACATAAGAATGATTAACATTGTTCGTACCCAAATGCAAGGTTTGACATTTGTTAACACTGAACGACATGACCCAGCGTGAAGCCCATTCAGTAATTTTCGTAAGATCATTTTGTAACTGCTCAATATGCTCAACAGAATTTACTGTACTCGTCACTTTTAAGTCATCTGCAAAAATACTTAACTTGCTATTCAACCCCCATCTGATATCATCAATAAACATAATACATAAAATTGGCCCTAGTACAGAGCACTGAGGCACTCCACTTACTACCTCATTCCAATCAGAGTGCTTACCATTAATGTGAACCCTTTGTTTTCTATTGGTCAGCCAATTTTTAATCCAACCACAGCAGTCCCTAACCCAAATCTTTCCAACTCAAATAACAAAGCTTCATGAGGAACTTTATCAAAAGCCTTTTGGAAATCGATGTAAATAACATCAACCATGCAACACTGCTTACATGGTTAATTTAATACTGGGGTTGACATACTTAAAAATGGTATTATTTATTTAACAAATATTATTTGGTGAACCTTCCTAAATATTGGCCTGCTCAATGACGAATAATTCGGTACAAAGACTAAACTACTATGGGAAGAGGCAATATCATCAACTATTGATATTATGAAAAACGAGTGCTGCATCTGCTTTCGAGGTTAACCCTAAAGGTTTTATCGATAGAGAGCAAGACTATCGATGTGTGCCAGTTTCCGATTTTATGTTTAGATATAGATAAAGTATTATTCACTTGAGCTATTATAAAGATGTCCCCCAAATTGTTATAATCAGTCTCCGACAAGTTCTGCCTTTTAGCAGGAAGGAGTGTTCCATCGATTCCGTAAAATTTTATTTCTATACATGCACCATGTAGAAATATTGCAAATATTTTGTTCAATACTAATTGTTTTTCAGTTATTTGAACCTTAAAGTTTTCCTTAAAGTATTCCAATGGAAAGTGTGAGAAGTATCAAGGAACATTTTTGATAAAAAATACCTTAGATTATTTTTGCCACAGTTTATCCTAGTTACGTGCAGTGTCAGTGTATTACTAATATTCTGAATTATAGATGTTATAACTATTTGTACAGTGCAACTATAATCAATTACCACCAATATTAAAATTTCAATAAATTACAATGATCAACATAAGTTTTCAAAGCTTGTAAGTAACCTAATTTAACAGTTTTTCTAAATAAATATTAGTTTATTGTAAGTTAAACCATTTAAGTGGGAAATTCTACCACGTTTTCTCATACCAACACCTTAGAAAATGATAAAAACGCGTTTAATTTACAAAATAATACTTTTTAAAAAAAATAACAAAAGTAAAGTGAAATCGAACAATGGCATGATTCTTGTTATGCGATTTTAAAATAGTTTAAAATAAAATAAAAAACGAACTTGTCTATCCTGTACGAGATGATAAATTCCAGACTATACAATAGAAAGTCACAATGAAGGGACTAAATCACGTTCTTTTTAAAGAACAAAAGTACCCAATGCGTAAAAAAAGCATTGACAAGATCTCATCTATCTTAGATTTTAGTTTTCACTCCACACACATTCTGCCGTTCTACTAGAAAATTCGCTGAGCTCGAAATGAATGATGCGCCATTTTCTGGAAAATTCTTGCACATTCTGCAATTTTTTCATTCTTTTCTTCTCGAAGGAAAAGATGTGACATCAGTCTGGAGTTGAGTAGTATACACCCTGCTTCGACTTCGGGGAATGTCTCCCGATTGAACTTTTGCATTTTATGACTCTACAGCACTGGAAAAAAATCCTGTTATATTAAAAAAAATTCTGGCATAAAAATATCCGTAAGCTACGTAAAAATATGTTTACATAATTTTACAGTAGCAAAACAGTACAGAAAATATTCGAACATAATAGATACTTACTGTCGCTCAGGATACGTTAAAAATAATAGTTGAGCTCACGTCCTGTATCTAAACCCACCTTGACAGCATAGGAGTCAGGCGCGTTATAACTATACACGGATAACAGCCACGGATGAAGGAATTATATCGTTCTTAATGGAGAGTCTTAAGTCTAAGTCTCTCTAAGTGTTTAGAGTTAAAACTAATTTAAACCAACCTAGTTCGTCGAAACTAGTATTAGCTGGAGGAAACTGTTTATAACCTGTGGAAACTAGTGTTAACTAATGACCTCAGTTTAAATTAGTTGTCACTAGTTAATTCTAGCTCTATCTGATTTCGGGTTTTAACGGTAACTAGTATACTAAATCTTAATATAAGCATTTACCAAAAATTTATTTGCCCACTAGAGAGCCAAAATGTAGATTTTATCTAAATTTAGTCCAGTGTACTAAGTATTATGCGTTATGTAATTATACGTTTATGTAGCGAATTAAAGAAAAATTGTTCCGTGTTAAAACCTCGTTAAGAAAATTAAGAGTGCTTTTACTCAGTTCACTTTTTAAGCGAATAATACTTTTTCTAGCATGATTTTCAAGTTTAGTGTTTGAGATACAACCTATTTCACTCAAACAGTGGTTTATCTACGTTGGAAACATTTAAAACATGACTGAAATATTTTAAACCAGTTTTCAAATTTGAACCTTGGTCGCAATATGACTTCTAAACAAATTTTAAATGCAATCAGTTAGTTTATTTAAAAATTATTGAAAAGTTTTTCATAGAATTTTTCTGGTGCCAGTGGCAGAACCACATAAAAAAAAGTTTAAAAGCTCATTATATTTTGGTTTATTATTCATTGAGTTCTCTGAAAAATACTACCAGAAAACATGGTTCGAATATGCTCCTTATATTCCTCATTTTTTAAAGCATTAAATAAGCTCCATAAAGTTTTTTAACGAGAGAAAACACGAACCTTCGCAAACAACCTCATGACCTCATCTTTCCAGGAATTTCTAAGAATTCTTAACTTTCCAAAATAAATTTTGCTAATCAGGTTGCACTAACCCTTTTTTTTTGCTTACTTATTAAGTTGCCTTATCCCTTCGTTAGCTTTGACTGTTCGACGTCAGTTTTGCTTAGATATGGCAAACTCATCCCCGGCCTTTTCTTTTTGGCAACACTTATTATCGGCAGAGAAACTTCCGTCTTGGATTCCCCCTTTTTTTATAGTTTGCTAATCAAAAAGTCTTCTTTGTCTTAATAATCTCATCTACTTCCTCGATCTTTTTTCAAAAAAAGAGTAGAAAACTGTAAAAAAATATATACCCCGGAGAATTCCAATTAAATGGACTTATTGGCATGCCGTAAATACAGCCATCGACTTCCGGCCAAAGTGGTGGGCTTTACAAGGCGAAAGCAACAGTTAATGGGCTACTTGGAGGAATTTTTCCTCTCAAGATTTCGAATATATATCTTAAATAACACATAATGAACTGTTATTCTATCTATTTTTTTCGACATGGAGTCTTTTTTTAATCTTCATACCTACTCAAAGACGTGTCAATGTTTCTCAGAGGGAGGAAAAATGCGATTTCAATTAATCAGTATTAGTTTACTATTGATTGTGTAACATTAATTTGAAGATAAGAAGCTTTACATTATAGAACAATAATAAAATACAATAATAAAATACTTTTCAAAAATTGTATAAAGTTTCATTTTGAAAGGTTTGATTTATTTGTACTGAATGTTTTT
Organism: Oedothorax gibbosus; assembly: GCA_019343175.1. Lineage (NCBI taxonomy): Eukaryota > Metazoa > Arthropoda > Arachnida > Araneae > Linyphiidae > Oedothorax > Oedothorax gibbosus. The sequence goes on along the minus strand of CM033278.1, from coordinate 1,848,202 downwards.
TTTTTGCTGGACGAGGACCTAATTAGGTCAATATCTAATATTGAAAAGCCTATTTTGAACTGACATGAAAAACCAAACAATACCAAAAATTAACACATTGACTGTCGCAAATAATTTTTTTACTAATTTTACCTGACTCAAAAATATTTTATAATTTTTTTTTGTTACTCTGTGACAAATGCATTTTTGATGAAGTTCTAAATTAAAGTAATTTTTTAAACTGTTCATTTTTTCACATCATTAGGATGACTAATCGCGTCCAAAAAATTACGATAAAAACGTTTTAAAAAAGTTTTTTTCGCATCGAAAAATGAAAGACAGTGGTAAATTGTTTAAAAAATACAATAGGCAATATAGCTAGATAATATATTTAATTAAAAACTCCATTCAAAAATCCAGTGACAAGGTTTAGTTCTTAACCTAGAGAATTTTTTCTAAAGACGTACTGTAAAGTCAAAATTAATTAAATCGAATTAAAAACTTTGTTATTCTTTTAGTTTTTTAAAAAAAAGTTTTATTGAGTAGTGGGAACCAGGGACATATGACCCCACTCGAAGGTTTTTGCTTGCAACTTTTAAAAAACACTATTTATGAATGTGTAAATGCAGATAATTTATACTTCATAAAGTAGTACACAATATATATTAGTATTTTTCTGTAGTATTAACTGCAATAGTAGTAAAATATAAATGATTTAAAACTTTAGTTTTGGGTCATGTATCCCAATGCATAGGGATACATGACCCACCTATTAGGGATACGTGACCCAACTCCAAAATGTGGTAGTATAACTTAAAATAATCAAAAAACTATTACCAAATAACAAAACTAATATCATATTATAAAGTTTATACATATTTTATAGTATTTTCAGACAAAATTATTACTTTTTATTTTTATCTCATTAATTATGCTATATAACGAATTATATTACTTATTAACGAAATAATCAAATTTAAAAGTAAATTCTGTTCGAAATAAAAAACTGGGGCTTCTTTTATTTTGCAGAGAAAACACATGTGATTGAAGAATCGCTACTATTTTATCAATATCATTTTGGGATGTATTATCCATTTTAGAACATTCAAAACAATTTCCATCGATTTTTTCTGCATATTGAATTGTAAGCTCGTTAAAAAATTTTTCCTTGTACCTTCCAAACAAACCTTATACTTCGTTAAGGACCCAGTCAATTACTTTTGGGACTCCCGTGATTTTTAAAAAAATTTACTTGGTCTACTTCTGTCTACTTTTGTGTTGTTTACTTGGGTCACATATCCCTAATTGGTTTGGGACACTTATCCCTAGTTGCACTTTTTTTGTTTAATCCCAAAACAAAGTCATTTGCGAATAATTATATTAGCGCTATTATGCATGTAACTGTAGCTAATAGCATGAACTAAACAAATAATTAATTGAAAAAATCTTTCTTTTAAACCAAAAAATGTAGACCGAAAAACCTTACGGCCTCAAAAATTTACTTTCAGTGCATGAAAACGTATTTCTTCGCATAACTTAACAAATACGCAATGATACAGCTCGTTTTTTTCACCATGTGATATACTGGCTGAAAGGAAAAAAGTGATGCCACTTTCAACTCACAAAACTTTTCCATTGCTGAGAAAAAGGCATTGGGTCATGTAACCTTAGGGGTCAAATGTCCCTAGTTCCCCCTACAATTATCTCGTCAAACTATCAGCTTTAAGGTTTGCATGTTTGTAAATAAAAGGATCGCATCAAATAGCATAAAAATATGGTTTGGTCTAGATTAAAAAAACAACTATATGAACCTTATAAGTTTGGAAGGTTTTGAAAAATTAAAAATGGCTTTTTATTTTACTTTCTATCGTTTTGTTGTAAAACTATCAACATACCAGTTAAAATGTTTCACAATCAATATATGTACCTCTTAATTTTGCTTAAATGACTGAACACATATATTTTTTTAGTTTGCCTATACTACATAAGTTTTGAGGGCACTTCAATGTGAGATCACAGTAGTCCTAATAAAAAGAAATATTTAAACAAGCTCCATTAAATCTAAGTCATATTTTTAATGTAAAATGTACCAAAATTTGTGTCTTCTTATAAAAATACCTGATATTTATTGATTCATGCTTTCTAGTTTTTTGTGTGTTCGAACACAATAGTTCTTTTGGATAAGATTCGAATTTATTCTGAAGGTAAAAACAGAATTCGACTTAATGAGCTTATGAAACGCAAATAAATGCATTATATCTTTATTTCTAAGAATAAAATAAGATGAATAATTATCTATTCAAAAAAGAAGTCTATTAGTTAATTGTTCAATAGCGTGGAACATTTTAATGATGCACAAAGAATAAAAGATAAACAAAAAATATTTCTTTATATTAAGAAGTTTCAACGGATTTGTAATTTTTGGTTTCTTCCATCTTTTTTACAACCATGGTCACACAATGGTTAATTCTACTTCCATTAACCCATTATAAGTGTAATGGAATAAGAAATTTAGTTTTAGATGATAATTACTTTTGCTTAATTAATAATAAGCTGGTATCTTCGAAAATATTTTTTTACGAATGAAACACTGCACTTTTCCAAAATAATTAAACCACACATATACATGCATAAATGCAATTTATATTAATTAGAAAGAATCTGGAATTTATAGGTGCAAATGAATGTAATGATCTACAATAGTGGAAAATGTTAAAAAAGTCTTTTTTTTATAACTTGATTATGTTTATTCGACAGAATTTCTGAAAAGTGCGTTCTTTCATTGATTCCGCACATGGTTTAAAGTCAAGTTAAAATTAGAGACATAAGTTAAAACTAATTAAAAATGGTTAAAATGAACTAGTTAAAAAGTGTCAAGTTAAAATTAATTAAAAAAGGGAACAATAATTAAGTTAAAACTAATTACGTTAACGGACTAGTTATTGTAACAATATAGTTTGGAATAAACAACTCGGCTTTTATTTTTAAAAAAAATCAGTAGATAATAATTGATTAAATTTCAATTCAGCATTCCACTAAAACTTGTTAGATATTTTTCTTTAAAGACAATTAAAAAATGCATTGGCTTCTATATATTCAAAAGGAACTGATAAAACATGCATTCCATTCGAAACATTTTCTCCAAACAAATGTTTTCGATGCATTTAATATTACTTTTAAAGAATTCTTTTAGGATTGGATTCTAAAAATTCCTTCTATATACAGGGTTCTTTGCACTAAATTATCTTCAAACCTTCTTCCGTTTATTTTTGTTATCATCTGAAAGAACATATACAAATTTAGAGTAAGTAGCCAGTGGTGGCTACTTACTCCAAATTTGGCAATAGATAATATTTAGAGAGCCATATACATTGATAGTAATGTTGATTATGGAGTAAGAATTTTTTCCTTAAACTATCTAATATGAAATATAAAGGCAATGAAAGTATTACGATGGGGGTTAAAAATACGAAGTAGATAATGTTTTCTACACGTTTTGGAGGATTCTAAAAAAGTTGTTTTTGAACTTTAGTCCGTCTGTCTGATACTACTTCACAGGTTGAACTAAACGAGCTATGCACTTCAAATTTGGTAAACAAGATCCCAGTATCTGTAGAACGTCACATAAAGGTTTTGGAGAAAATCAGACAAGCACAAGTGATAGCGCCATAGAACTTTCTGTATTTTAAAGTTATTGAAATTACCTTTAAATGTATTGATATTTTGGAGAAGAGATTCTTTGATCGTATGTTGATATGAAAGGTTTTCTTTTATTTAAAAGTGAGAAATATTACACACTTGTTCTTTGAAACATACATTAATTTAGCAAACGATAAGAACTAATTGTTGAAGTTTCGAAAGAAAATAAACGAAACTAGCCAAAGTTAGCGGGTAAATGTTTAATGTAGAATTAATACTATGTTTGGCACCTTTTTTCTTGTTAAACCACACCTATTGTGAGGGAGCGGGCTAAGTGGCGGATCCTGTTACGAAACCTACTTGTTTGAAATCAGTGATTTGTTGTACACCATGTATTAGAGTCAATGGAAATGTAATGTTTAAACTAAGCTAGAATACATTGATTTAAAATTATATCAAAAGAAACGAAATCACCAAACCTGAGGTCGCAATATGAAAAACGGACTATACGTAGAGCATTTGCTGCAAAAAATCGTAAAATACAAATTAAAAATTTATAGTAACTGAGGTAAGTTCAGGGTGAGAGCTATTTTTTAAGCCGACAATTTCGGTACAAATACAATAAGCAAAATTATATTCGGTATTTAAATATATCCAAATGCATTGAATATTTCTTTTATCAAAGTGGTTTTCGTTATCTGATGAATTTAGTTTGCAAATGGTCTGATTGTTTTGAATTTTTGAAATCGGTTCTCCGAAAATAGGTGACGTAACTTGTTTCCTCAATTGATAGAAAAGCTCTTTGATGGAATTTAAAATTAAAGGGCTTTCTTTAAAAACGATTCGTTAATTGGATTAATTATTTGGTATTTATTTTGTTTAAGTCAAACAGTTTGTTAATAAACAATTTGTTGATATGCAGTTTTATTTCTTTTAAAATAAAAGCTTTTAATTTTCCATGGTATCATCTAGCAGAAGATTGTTTTTAGAATTAACCTCAAAGTCTTAACATTTAACAGCCTAAACATTTTAAGATCTTTTAACTTTTTATTTGCTTTTGAACACGTTGCTTTTTTTGAAACTCTTATCAAATTCATAGCTTGAAGGTTTTAAGAAAGTATGAAAATTTTAATGATTTCACTTTTGTTTTTCTTTATCGAAGTTGGATACAACTCAGTCTCCTATTTCATAGCTAGAACCAATCTAATAATTTCATGACAGTTCTTTCTGAATGAATAACAACTTTCGAAGCGACGCATTTAAGCCATTCGTCTGGAATGCGAAAAGGAAATAACATTTATGCAATTATTTTAGCGCAATTGTTCTTAAAAGCTACTGTTAAGCCGATTTTAGTCATTCAAAATGTCCATCTGAGGGCCCATAACAACTGTTCAGTTTTTCAACATTACAAATATATTTTCACAATTTATAATTCATTAAATTTTTGGTTTAAAAATTGAGGTCCACTTGAAAACCATTTACATACATAAATTTGAAACTTTGTGTTTATTATATTTTTTTCTGCTGAATTTTTTTTTCAAACAGTGAAATCTAGTGAACACTGTTACCATGTTGCTTCTTTGTTGATATAATTGACCCACCAGATTTGGAGCAATCAGAATATTTCATTTTGTTAAAAAAAATTACAATCTGCTTATCACTTCCTGACTCTATTGTATAACGTCCTGAGATCGGACATCGATTCAAATGGATATTGTCTTAAACGATTCTGTTGCTGTACGATTTATTTGAAACTCTAATAACTGAAATGGTTCGATAGAAGGTGATCTGAAAATCCCTTTTCTGGCTTTGGTGTATCATTCGTTTATTTGTATTAACAATGACTAAGCAAGAGTGTCAACATGATTCACGTTTTTTCAGCAGTAAATTTTAAATAATTTTGCCTAAAAAAAAAGGTTAGAATTAGCTATTAGTTACAAAAACTGACAAAGTTTGTCTATACGTTCTTAGCACACACAATTTTTTTTTATTATTTAGGGCTTAGGACCCAGAACTTTTTAGAATTTATGGTCTTTAAAACATAATTAAAATGTTAATTTCTGTTAAATGTTACTGATGCTATCGACAACTGAATTGACCTTTTCAAAATGCCTTTTAAAGTATTCGTTTTCGAACTGTTAAGTACTAAATTCATTGGTTAATATTTATGAATTTGTATGCATTTAAAGATATTTTTTACTGTCTGTAAATTATTTTGGTTATAAAATAATTTACATGAAACTAGGAATTCTAGATCCAGTTGAACCCCATTTTTTTCTGCATTCGATTAAACAGTTGATTGAGGAAATTGTGCTATTTGTTTAACATTCGTAAAATGCTTTCCGTCCTGAAAGCTTTATTGTTGATTAAATCAAAACATTCCGAGTCGCCATTTTATATTTGTTGGAGCTTTTCTTTTTCTAAATCTGGTGGTGATTAAAGTAAACCACCTTCTTTCTGATTAGAATAATATTTTAGATGCTTCGTAAACATGGAAGCAATTTGTGGGATTTGGCGAAAAACATTACTTTTGTTTCTTCGATTAAAATGTTTTCGTAATCATAGAAGGAGATCTCAGTGTGAGTAGAACTTGTAATTAAAACCGTTCTGTCGTGCACGGGACACACAGAGTGATTAAAAACATAAACTTGTAGATAGAGAATTAAAAATATTTAAGCAGTTAACTTGTACAATGTATAGAGTTTTGATATACCAAGGTAAAATGCAAGTTAAATTGATTGTTGTTTTTTATGCTTGTTTAACTATGTTAAATGTTCAAAAGTTAAATTTAAGAGTTAAATCATCATCATCATCATCATCATCATTGGCGCTACAGCCCCTGAAGGGTCCTGGCCTACTTGTTGAGAGTTAAATGCTGATTATTTAATGCGTGTGTAAAGTAGAAATTGACAAACTCACATGAAGAAAAATTAATGAATTTATCTCCATGCTTAAACAGTTTTAACAAGATGTAACAAGATGCTTAAACAAGATTTAAACAGTTTATTTAGTTGTACACCAATACGTTAACGCTTATCTTTTTAAAGTTTAATATAGGATATGTTTTTCATCTTTAATGTGTATATATGGCTCCTTTATAACTACTGACTTCGGATAAACCCTCTGAAGATATAACCATTTAATTACTTAACAACGAAAACAATTGCATTTAAATAGGTAAAACCTTTACGCTAAAAAATAGTTCTCAATTTGAGAATAATGTTTTAATTTTTGATACCATCATTAGTTTATAATAACTTTGAATGCATGGTTTTAAATTGTAGAACATGCATGTTCTTATTTTTGAAAATGATTCAACAAATAACTCCGAATCGGGCTCGAACTCACGATCTGAGGATCCCCGCTAAGTCGAGTACAGGGTGCGTTATTCAACTGTGCCATATCCTCGGAGTATCGAGGGGTTGTTCAGGCTATTTGAAGTTGTTGAATTGTGAGAATATCATCTTAAAGTTGAGATTTGAAAGTACTATAGCATGGGCCCACCAGACCTAAGTTATTTCCTCACGAATGAAATTTATCAGATTAGGTTTGTTTTCATATACTTTTAGTGTATGCATACCCACCAGAGTAGACCGTCGACCAATTTACAGGAACCGGCTGCAAAAGGTAGGTAAATTATAAAAAGAAAGAACTTTATTTTCAAAACCGAAAATATTGGTTGCCAAGGGGCATGTTAAGGGCAACCAAGGGGCAATAAGTTAACTTATGTCATTTTCTCACGGCTAATTTTTTCGTATGTTTTAGAAAACATTGTTAAAAGTTAATAATTGAAATTGTCAGACATTTTCCGCCAACCGAAGCTTTTTCCCGACGCTTTAAAGGTCCCTGTAAAGTTCAGGCTTAGTCCCACGCATCTGGTGGCGCTATAATGGTGCTAAGCATTTTTTAAACTAAAGTTTATTTAAATTGAATTGATAATTTTTCTTTGTTTTTAGAGCTTATCGACTCGGCTTTAGAACTCAAGACCGATGGCTTGAGATCCTTCTTGAAGGTTTCGTTAGTTTTAGAGCCTTTTCAGAAGCACATTTGAGTTTTTTTCTCGTAAATAGCCTCGAATCATTGCTCGAAGCTCATAAACCAAGGCCTTCGGTGCATAAAAGGAGACAACGTATACGAGGCGGCCGCCTAAGAGAGTATAGACTGTATTTCTTTGTTTATGAGAATATTGTTTTTATTATAAAATGAGACTATTCTATCACACAGTTTTAACAGTGCTGAAATTCGAGATTTTAACGGCTTTTGAGAATGTTGTTTCAAAATAAAATGAGAACCTCCATAGTACTCATTTTTGAGAGTTTCTTTTTTTTTCAATGTACTTACATTGCCAAAATGTACACTGTCGTAATTTTATGCACAATAATGAATGTGGTTACAAAATTAACCCTTTTCATAATGCTATTTACGAAATTCTTCATGCGTATGGCTTAATGATATACTGGAGGATTGAAAGGCTTAAGCGCACTCTTCTCAATTAAAATATCCGCCTATGTTGGAGACACATTTTTTGAATTAAAGAATTAAAGAAGTGCACGAAACACTTTCCAATTAAAATTAAAAGGACAAAGGTCTTAGTTTTCTGGGGACAATTTTAATTGTTCTTTAAAAAAAGTTTGAGTCAAACAACAAAATTATGACAGAGGTGAGTATCTACAACTAAGACACTGTTTTTTACTACTACAACCTAAAGTTGGAAACTGAACTGTTATTATCTATACCTCTTTTAAACAATCAAAAAAGGCCGAGGATGTAAAAGCATATTATTTTGAATCGGTTACGCATAATTAAAAATAGGGTCGAATTCTTAAAAATGATCTTTTGCTAACTAATTCAATTTTGCCTTTTGACTTTAGGGGTGAATATTATATGAATAGAAAATGGATTTCGTTTTTTCATTTCTATATACTACTGTTATAAGTTTGCAAACAAGTAAAACATTTTGCGTTGAAGCCTATCAATAACATATGCGTTAAATATAATTTCTTATAATACGGGAATTAACATTTTTGAATCCTTAAAACACTAGTGGCAATAACTTCGAAACGTTATAACACAACCCACTGTAGTAACCACTTTTAATTAGTAAAAAAACACAAGTAGTTGGGCTTACGTTAGAATTTTAATGCTTTTAATATCTATAGCATATAAATTTTACTGTAAATATACACGTAGGTTTGGTGACACTTATTTTTTATGTGCTTTTTTTTGGTGTAAACTTACTCCGTTTTTTTGCATAAGGGTACTCCGCTTTGGAGTAAGTTTATGCTGCTATGTTATGCTATTATTATTCCATAGAGATGGAGGCAGTTACTGTTTTCCGGACTAATGTTACATTAAATGGTTTACAGTATATGGAAGACACTACTTAGTAATAATAGCAGAAATGTCCCTCCTTTAGGGAAACTGAGAGACGAAAGGCTCCCTAATTTGAAAAGGGCCTCTGTTTCTCCCCAAAAAAGAGAGAAATAACGCGAAGTGCTTTTTCGTCGAGGAGTGTTTACAACCAAACAGATCCCCTATCTTATCGTCTCTTGCAGCATTTTCATTCAAGCGTTTTTTTTCTTCGAAACTGTTACGCTTCATCTCTAATTCCGTTTTCTTTAAGTGTTCTCTTGAGCAATGTCTTTTATTTACACAAGTGTACGTTATTCTATAAATACTCTTAGAAACATCTCAACAATTTTCATTTTTATAAATGGGAAACGGAAACAATTTGGTTATTGTTTTGTTTATTAAAACATAAAAAAGTCGAATTCAATGGATTAATAAGACGATAAATAAGACGAATTTGATTTTTTTTTCAGATATTAAAATCTTTTAAATAAAGTATTGGAGTTTTTTTCTATTTAACGGATGCCTAATCAATAAATGAATCTTTTTTAACCATTGCTTAATTTCTCTTATCCACTTACGAATAAATTCATATTTTGTAACTATATTTGTATAAATCTTCATTTTATTACATTTATAGTTTGATGAATTTCTCGTTTCCATTACAGATAATGCTCTTGATAAACGAGAGTATGAACAAAAAGGTTTTTTCCCATCCAACATTCTTTCTCAGATGATTGTTAGAAGACAGGATAGCTCCCGAGTGTTTACCAACGGAGAATAGATTTTTCTACTGTAGGAGTTCTTTATTTTCTTAAGTGGTTTATTCCCCGCTATAACTGTGTTTTTTTCTTGCAAACTTAAAGATTTCTCTACAAATGGAACAATGCTATTTGTTAAGAGATAAACCGGTAAAAACACTGTCATGTTATTGGATGAAATTATGTATTGGGGCTCCATGAATACATCCATCCATCACTTCCATCCATCAATTTCATTCATATCAACAGACAACTCAAGTGTTTTGACGAACCATTCAAATAAGCTGCATATTGCTATTTAAATTATTTAAGGCAAACTACCCTTAATGTCATTAAAAAAATTTAAGGACTACTTAGATGAAGTTTCATTGTTTTCATTGTCGGCTTATATGTTTAAAAGGTTAAATGAGAGTGGCTTGAACCAACGTCGCCTGTTTAGAAGGCCCTTGCTACAAGGGACTGTTAAAAGTTTGATGATTGGTTCACCAAATAGCTGCAACCGCTGTGTGGTGAAATGTTTCATCGTATTTCGTAATTTAGCTCAACGACATTTTTCCTCTGTTGGAAACCAAAACCCGAGAACTGTTTAAACCGAATACGGAAAAGTTTGGCAAAACATCTCCTCACACAGCCCTTTGCATCAACTAGGAACCATTGTTTTGGTGAAAACTAGCAACACATTTTTGCAAAGAGTGTAGAGTAGTTGATTTATATAATAAATTTATTTTACCCCTAAATATTAGCGACAATGTTTTGGCGTTGCTTTACATTTTTGTGATTGGTCCTTTCGGACTATTTCAGCGACTTCACTCATTTGAGTGCAAAGACCTCCTATAAAGAAGGATTAAAAACTGGTGATCAAAAACAGCTAATAAAGAAAATAGCAAGCCAATAAATATTATTAAGTCGCATTGTCTTGATTTATGGAATATTACCCCGATAAAAGACTACTTTCATAACTGTTTTTTAAGTTCTTTACAGATGTGACATCAATCATGCCCACGTTAAAATTGAACTAAACTGAATGATTGATATTCAAGTTTTTAAAAATTTTACAAGTAAAAGCATCCAAATATTATTAAAAATCAATGAATTCTGAACTTTGTTGGCTTTAAAAAATCCAAATTGTTGCATCAAGATTGATGATCTCTTATTAAGCAAAAATAATACATGTCAACGTCTAAAAACCATAAAAAATAAAAAGGATTAATTATAATTGAATATTTGCGTGCATACCTTTAGTAAATGAAACAAAGGAGTTTTCGAAGAAAGAATATAAACAAACACCCCCCCCCCCTATATTTTAATCAAATTAATGAAGGAACCAAACGAAAAGGAAATTTTGATGCAAACTAAATAGCGATATATCGAGAGCTTTTGTATTTCCAATTATAATTGTTTGCTTTCATGATAGTTATGATATCTTTCGAGGAAAGATTTTTTTGTAACGTTGTATACGATTATTTTCTTTAAGAAAATTGAGATGATTGCAATTATGTTTTGATAATGAACAATGTTGATTATATGTGCATTTATTTTGTTAGAAAAAGTATCAATGTTCCGTAGAGGTGAATTAAAATGGCATGTAAAAATACATGTATCGCAATTTATTGTGAGAAATATAGTGATAAAATGAGCTATTTGTTTGGGGGTATTACAATGTCATTGTTTTACTTGTTTGTTACTACTTTGATATTATAATGATAAGCGTGGCATAAGTATTAATTTGAACATCAAGTACCCATCAGGAGGGAGGCTTAATTTTACGAAAACTTTAATTTCAAAATCAAATTATTTTAGAAATTTATGGCAGGTTAAAAAAAGACTGAAATTTTAAAATGTTTTAACATTTTAGTTGAGAGTTTCTGAAAGATTTTTGAGTTGAGAGGTTTTTTTTATGAAGGTAGAGAATATTCTCTACGACCTTAAAAATTTCCAATTCCATTGGAATTAAAATTCAATTTGAAAAATCCTAAATTTCCGAAAGTAAATCGCAAAAGAGTAACGTATCAGTGATATATTGTCGTTTTTTTAACGTGACTTGTTAATCGGAATGGACTTTTGCACCCTCGTTATATTTGAAATGATATAACTTTAGTATTTCTTCTTTAAAAGAGATGTTGTCGAAGTCGTGGACCCTTTACAGACTTCTTAGTTATGTTGAGTTGCTGGAAAAAGAAAAACAAACAATATCACGAGATTCTATGAAGTGGAATAAAAATTATTAATTGCGTTTGGGATCTTGATACTCGATTATATAGGTTAATTCCTCATTAAATGCATGCATTTATCAGAAGTCTTTGTTTCGGGATGCTGATGCGGATAGTGGGACTGTCATTTAAGCCAGTCGAACTTTATTTCGAACAACACAAAGAATCGCATTCCGTTCACCGGGACAACAAAAGTCCTCGCGACTTTTTTTTAACCCTTTCCACAAACATATTTTCTGATATTGACTCGTTTCAATTTCTATATTTACGCCCTTCGAAAAGAAATTCACAAAACATCCCATTCACCGAACGACATCTATAGACCATGAAAAGAGGTTGACGATAAGTGACGGGGAGGAGGAGGAGGAAAAAAAGAATTTTTTGTTAGTTCTGGCACTTTGGAAAGAACGCCGCTTATAACGAAAAACCTCTGAAAAGGACTCCACACGCCAAAAAAAGGGGGATTTTTAAAATGCCCGACGGAAAGAGGAGGGCCTACAACTCAACTCCGCTTTTGACGCCTGGTCGAGAAATCTCATTTCCCGCGAATGTCCCCGGAAGCGAGGGAAATCCGCCGAAGTCATTTCACAGAGATTCGGGTTCCATTAGAACACCAATAACAAAAAAAAAGAACATAAAATAGAACAAAATCAACTTCTAAGGATGGATGCATGTCTGCGATCTCATCATCTCGCCACTCCTTTTCACTTATAGAGGAAAGAAGTGGGAAAAAAACTTTATATCTTCTTTCCGAAAAGATTATATCGAGATAAGAAGGTGTATATGTGTCTGGAGATTATCCTTTTTTCTCCCGCTTTTTTGGAAGTGGGAATTAGAGAGGAATTGAGAATTCAGGAGACGTTCCAGGCTCGTCCCGTTTTCCGGTCGGCTTCACAAAGTCTCAATTGGACGAGGACTTCCCTCTAAAGTACGTGTTAAGTCCCAAGTGTATTTTGCTTTTGGACGTAAGGAATAGATCCTGAACATTTTTATTGAAATTGATCGGAAGACATTTCTTTTTGTCGATAAAAAATGCTCAAAAGATGCCGGATTAACAGCTCCAACGAAGGTTTAAGGATTGGTTAATATTTGACTTGGGTAGTAATGAGAGTAGTCTAACTATATATACGTATGATAAACTAGGTTTCAGCTGTTTCAACAAAAATTCCAATCACGTTAGGTTCTATAGATTTGGTAGATTTCGATTTTAGTGTTGTCTATGAATTGTTTATAACAGTTAACTAATTCTAGTATGCTGTTTAACGAATTTAATTTTTCTGTGCAGTTGCCCATAGTTTGATACATTTAAAGTTGCTCAGCTGTAATCTCAACCCACTATACATTTTTTGTAGTTTTTAATGTGTCATCTAAGGTTGGAAAATTATGTAATTATATCTTTTTGTTTATATATTAGGAACACATTGTCAAAAATAATGATTGATGTTGTAAGAAAAACAAAAAAATAATAAAAGATTATTTAAAAGCGAAAATAATCAAACATATTAAAAGTTTTTGAAGAACAAGGACACTTTATTGAAAATCTTCTTTTCATATCTCAAATTATAGTGAAATTTCGGATAAAATTTTAAATTCAGCGGATATTTCTACACGCCCTTTGTCAAATTACATATTTGAAATGCATAATTATTTGAAATAGTTTGACATTGATGAGTTGATTACACTTTCATAAGCCTGCAGTTAAGGAAGAATTTTTTTCTTAATATAACCTTTTGAGCTAAGAAGAAAATTACTGGGAAACTTTCGCTGCTGTTCAGTGACAGTTATGTCACTTTAAACTTCTGAAGCGAATTAAAACATTTTTCGTTTGATAAAATCATTTTTCATAAATGAAGGAAAATCAGATACGAGACGAGTTTTAAAAACTTCATTATAATGTAAGTCATCCATTTCTGAACCACGACATTCCGTGTTAAATACCATTAATGGGGTTTCTCAAGCCTTTTATGTTTAATATTCTTTTCAGTAATTTCTGAGCGGTTAAAAATAATAATTTATTGAAATTAAAATCTAAGGTAATGTAATTCCTTGTGTTAACAGTTTCTAAAACTCTTAGCTTTATACTAGTGACATAAATAAACAAGGTCAATAGAATAGATAAGTTTTGTTGTGAAGGTAATAGAAATTACAATCTTAGTGGAATTATTAAAAAAAAGTGCATTAGCAATATTTGAAGTTTAATTTTTAAATTAGTAGTAATTCCTTTACACAATACAATCAATTTGCCTAAATTACTTACACTCCCTTTGTTTAAAAATATTAACACACATTTATTGTACTTCCCTTTAAAAAAAGTAAAATAACAGTTTGAATAAAACATTTCATCCGCATCCAAGCAGAGTTTTACAATTTTAACCATCGCTCCTAAAACATTCTAAATCCCGTTCTTTTCAACCCAACTACCCAAAAAATGGTTTCAGGAAGATTCCGAAGCACCATTGTAAAAGAGGACTTCAGATCCTAAAGGCTAGAATACGCTGCTAGGTCAAAACCCATGCAAAAACGGGTTTCTCAAGTGAAGCTATATAGCTGTCGTGATGCGCCCAAACTGAAGCTTGGCGAATTATCTAGCGATAACTTGAATACAATAAATTCAGTTGATAACAATTAAAATATTTTGCATCAAGATAAATATTCGATTCTTTAATTAGCCGAGATCTTGTCCCATTCTATACAGTGGCACAAGTTGTCATTCTTTAAGTTTAAGGTACCTATTCTCAAAGAATAAAACTGTAGAGAAGGAGTTGAAGTAGTGGCACAGTAACAATCAGAGTAACCCAGAAATTATTATGACAATTTGGTATCGCAAGCTGGTGCTAAGTTGCCAAGTAGGAAAATTTTCTTTGTCCCTCAGGCATTAAATTCCTTCTTTTACTTTACTGCATAGTTCTGTGAATGAAACGAATCTTCTCGATGTCTTTACTCATTAACGACGGTTGGCAAGAAAATGGGCGAAAATGAGCGCTTCAATGGATCGAAGTAAGCAAAATATGAGACAAATGAAGACCATTGTCCTGAACAATTGGTATAGTACGAATTAAGTTTCACGAAAAATGAATTTAAAAAACTTAATCT
Organism: Oedothorax gibbosus; assembly: GCA_019343175.1. Lineage (NCBI taxonomy): Eukaryota > Metazoa > Arthropoda > Arachnida > Araneae > Linyphiidae > Oedothorax > Oedothorax gibbosus. The sequence continues at coordinate 1,833,171 of CM033278.1, read as the reverse complement.
TCACGTCTGTTATGGCAATGAATGTGTAAATGGCGTTCATCAAGTCGTCGTTCATGGGTTAATGAGAGTATCGCTGTGCTAATTGTTCGGGTATATCCCTCCGGCGGCGGCTTCCTTTTTTTGCGCGCCAAGCTTTACTCTCACCTCCCTGCCTCGGATGTGACAGTAAAATCCCCGAATACCTTATCTGGTCCGAGCAGTTCACCAAGGTCCATCGTAATTCTCCCCAAAATGGGAAACACCGGAGTTTACTGAGGTTTTATTTCTAATAAAAAGATGCGGTATAGTATATGATGGTGTATAAAAGTCATCGCATCTTATTTAAAGTATGACTTTTTACTACATTCTCAAAGACTATAAAGGTTTTGACTTTTAATAGCGAAATATAAGGGGGATAGTTTGGATAAATATGATGAGGGTGACGTATCGGTAATTTGTCAAAATCAGATGGGGTCAGTATTTTATGTTTCATGGCTGCATATGTTTTTCTCTGTCCTTAAAATTGAGAGCCCGGAAACCGGATTGTCCATTGATAATGAAATCTGGCTATCCGTGTATGCTAACGGTGGCTGGCGTTCCTTACAATCCATCGTGGTGACTAAATCCTCTAAGTTTCCATTCCAAATGAATACGGGTGACAAACCGATTCTGGAGTCTACTGATTGGCCTTTATCTCTAAACATAAAAAGGCCCAATTACGGTAGGTAGTGCTGCCCTCTAACGCGTTGCTCTCAAACTTGGAACTTGCGTAGTAGACTCGAACGAGAGGTACGTGGTAGTGGTGCTGTCTTCTATCGTTCCGCATTAGGTACCAATGAACTCTTCGGCATCGCTTCACACAACAGATGAAAGACAAAAAATCCGGCTCTCCTATGAGTATTTTGTTTCTATAAGGGTCTAATTGCTTGACAATATGTGCACAAGCAATGTGTCCACAAGCAACAAATGTGAAATTTATTAAAATGACCATTACGTTATACATTTTACCAGCAATTTACTAGGCCTCTGTTGGCATTAGATCCCGAGTAGCTGTAGCGTGACATTAATAAAACCAACCAAATCAAATCACTGGCCAACACTATCATTTTGGGGCCCGGGTGGGCTATTGATCGCAGCCAATTACGCTAACAGTCTGTACACTGTACCGGGTGCGGGTTCGATTCTCGCCTTCACCCTGGGCACTGGTGTATTTTCTCTCTGTACTACATACTCTTGTCTGTACTACATACTACGTTTAACAATTAAGGAGGACCTGGTGGCGAAGTCATCTGCACCTGGTAAAATTTTGGACATGAGGGCTGAACAATGAGTGGTCGCGAGAGAGGGAATCAAATGCGGTTAGTGGGACAAGTCTGTCTTACTTAACGAAGGTTTGGTAGGTTGGTACATATATATTCCGGTTTGTGTGCTTGATCTGAGACCCGCTTATAAAACTTCATCAAGTACACTCTTAAAACAAACGAGCGGTTTTAACTCAGTCTGAGTTAATTTTCACTCTTTTCCGTGCCGAAAATGCACTTCTCCTATAGGAGTGAATTTCACTCTTTTCGGAGTGGGTAAAAGAAATAAAAGAAAACAATCTGCGTCTTACACTCTTAAAACGAGCGGTTTTAACTCAGTCTGAGTTAATTTCCAATCCTTTCCGGTGCCGAAAATGCACTTCTCCTATAGGAGTGAATTTCACTCTTTTGTTTTAAGAGTGTAAGACAGACCCAGACAGAATTTTTACTGACACAGAGAGAGAAGGTACATCCAGGGAAAGGGCGGGAATCGAACCCGCACCCGTTACAGCGAGCAGACTGTTGCGTAATGGGCTGCGATCCAACACACTGGGCCATCCGGGCCCCATTGACGAAGGTTTATAATCGAGTCTCTGATCAAGCACACAAACCTTAAAATATATGTACCCACCTACCTAAATACCTATTATTTTCTGGTAAAGTGTTGATAGACCAATTAGCAATTGTTACGACATTTCGCTAGCCGCCACTGGTGTAGCTCTAGGGCGACTTTTTTTAACCAAACCAAAACACACAAGGCGACCTATCAAGAACATGCCAGGGTGAGTGGACCGACCCTTACCGAAACGATAATAGCATTAAAATAAAAAAAACAGTTACGGTACCTAATAACATTCCCTAATTAGGTTTTGTGTGGGTCGCTTAAAGAAAGTCGACCTATCAGCTGCAGTGTAGGTTGTAATAGAGTGTTTGCAGTCAATAGTATTTTTCCCATTGTTTTGTAAAACGCTAATGGCAGCACACCTCATTAATAAAAAAACCCTATCTGGTACTTTTCGACCGCATTTTCAAAGGATATGAATGCGCATAGTAGGGTTGTTTCACGACGTGAATGGAAGCAGCTCCAGGGGGGTCTGGTTTTTATTTTTTTTGCCTTTAATTACTTTGGTTTTGGTGTTCGAAAATGAGTTTTCTAAGAATATTTTACTCATTACATTTTTTAAATGCCAACTTCTTGCTTTACTGTTGTTGGTTGTTCAAATCATTTGTTAAAAATAGCTTGTGTATAGAAAGAAAAGTTTATTTTCATCTATGACGGTCATTTGTCATTTTGAGAGTGAAACCGAAACAACCAATGAAATCGCTCGACCTAGAGAAATGAAAACAAGAGCGCTACATTATCTGAAACATTCGCATTATTATTTTGGAATGCAATTCTATTTTAAATATTTCAGTTCACCGATAGCAATTTAAAAGCAAACAAACTTATTATATTGATTGCTGTAAAATAATTATGGTATACTTAAAAATAAGGAAATCCCTTTATTTTGTGTTTTGAAAACAATTATTTGCGAAATTACCAGTTAAAAAAGCGCATATATGCAATAAATTATTTTATATAGTTATAATTATAGTAATCAGCATCACACTCGTTGTTTGAGAGAATTTATAATTTAGTGCTTTTAGTGGTTAGGTTGCGATTGGGTTTAAAAAGTAACTTTTGAAAGCAAGCAGAGATAAGGAAGTTTTTACAATGTGTATAGTTTTTATCAATCTTTTCAAAACATATTCTTGAATATTTAAATATCAATAGTAAATAGTTTTTTGAAAACAGATTAAGTAGATTTGTTCGTTGTCCAATCATTTAATTGGAGAAATTACTATACCGGTACATCAATAAGTTCTGCAAATTAGTACTCAAGTGCGTAGCCATGAAATTCGCGAATTTAATGCTAATTTTAGGAATTTAATCAGATTACCAAAATAAGCACATGTTTTTTGCTTTTGAAGCCCGTGTATATTCAAATTAGAAAAAATATAATTATAAGTGCATATATTGTAGACTTTGTACACTTACAATGGACAAATACAGCGGTTTCCACAAATTTTTTTATTCGATTAAGCACATTAAGAAACCTCTAGAACTCAAGTATTTCTGGTTTTTAAGATGTATTTATTATTAGATTCACTTTTAAAGTTAGTGATACGTCACTTTCATTAAACTACCTCGACATAACAAATGACGTCATGTTTGGCTTGTATGTTATTAGCGTGTTATTTCAGATCCCGTTTTACCATATCGCTTTTGAAACTGTGAAACGTGCTTTTATCTTTATCAAATTCTTAAAAAAGCTATGCTATTTTACAGAAACATGTCATGTTTATTCCAGTGAATTTCTTCAAACATTCAACGATTTCACCCGTCAGATCCAACAGTCAATAGTTCATACGCGCTCTAGTGTGTGTGTTTTAACTAACAACCAAACTTGGAACAATCTGTTTATATTTTTTGATAGGAACTGATAATTTTTTTTTTTTTTTTCTTTCAATGAGGTTTCTCAGAAATTGTAAGGTTTAGTATTTTATAAAGTGTATTAAAACATTACGGACATAGATCGAAACATCACCAAAAACATATCATTCGACGTCAGTGCTGTTTTCAGTGACGTACATTTTCGGCAAATTTCAAATGTAATTTTTGCTGAAATTATTGAGTGACAATGCGCTTGGGTGTCTTGGGGTTCTTGTGGAAACGGGATATTGCGCTTGGGCATGCGTTTTGGTCCAACAAAACAAGGTTGACAACTTATTTTCCGTCCGCTTCCTAATGCTGGCTTTTGGGAAAGAGAACGGGATCGATTCGGAACCTGAAAAATATCGTCGACCGTGCACGAACAGGTTTCGTGCCACTTTTCCGGTAAAACCGGCACTTCGAACCGGACGGAAAGTGTGATTTGACGCAGACATTAGCTGGCCTTAAAGTTGAGTAGGCCGTCTGCATATACAGCTGATGGCACAACAGATGTGGTACTTAATTTTGGTACTTTAGTAAACGCATTCGTTTTGTTAAAAATAATTAATAGATACCGAAAAATCGCAGAATTCCGGGGCAGTCGGGTGTGTTAAATATCTAGAGTAAGTCCAACGGCGTTAGCGTGCGACGCACGTGTAGCTCGAAGTTTACAGTTTTTCTGGCCAGTGGTAAAATAGCAGTCTGTCTACATAAAAAAAAAACTTTCGTAAATGAACAGCAAAAAATGCTGATTAGCAATGTTGCCATGTTATAAATTTAAAGTTTTCATTTAGGTGCTAAAGAGCCAAGTGGTGATATATATTTTTTTTACGTTGCTATGGTTTATTTTTGCTACTCTTCTTGGGCGTAATTTGAATGGAGTTTCTCATTATACTGTTACCTCAGTTCTGGGCACGCCTGTCATATGATTATGTGGCAAGTAAAAGATCCCTTGTGTACCCCTTTGACTTGTGTTCTCTCGGCAAAATTAAATCTAGGCATACTTTAAACTCCACAGAGAGCTCAGATTTATTATCATCTGCGGGTCAAAATGGGTAGCGAGAGTCGCCTAGATGGGGCCACAAAAATGGCTCTCAGTTCTGGAGAATATGCTGAGTCTTCAAAGGCTTATCTGCCAATAAACCAGCCCCGTTGGGGGAAAAAACCCTCAATTCTTAGGAGCATCTCCTCCTGGGTGAGGGCTCCTTTCGGGGAAAAGTGTCTAGGGCTGTCGAGCGACACTAACCTTTGGTTTGTAATGAATTCCATCCATTAAGCCTAGCTAAAAATTGTGCTGGGCAAAAGCCCAGAGCCCTTGAGACACTCTTTATAGAACAAAGATAGTAATTTATGAAAATTGCGTGATTTACGTTACATTTGGAAATGTTTTTTTGAGTCATTTAGCGTTTTCGGATTTTTTCTCTTAATTGCTGTTTAAAAATATGAATAATACATGATTTTCAACTAATGGAAAAAAAGATGCACACGCATTTTTCTCTTCATCATTTTAGCTTCAAGGTAATTTGTTGGAGCGCTGCTTCGACTAAAAATTCGTTCCCATACTCCCGCGTAAGAAAAAACTCTTATCCTAAAGAAAGTGTTTACCTTAATGATTCCATCCGAGCCTATTTACTCTAAATATTAGGCTCGGAAATATTATTGAAAAAAAAGACGTCATCGGGCCGAGGGGAAGGGCAAACTTCAAAAGCAATCAGCGGAATTCTGATTCATTAGCTTAAATTAATGAGCGCTAATGGTGCAAAAGGGGAATTTTTTGCCCCATCTTTAATGGATATTCCTCGGCCCAAACTCGTTAATAAGGACAGGGATACAAAGTAAAATTCGAATTAGTTTTTTTCGAACTTCTTATTTAAAATTTGGGCGAACTCATTGTTCTTAACTTTTAGACTGTTTTCTTTCTTTAACGAGAACTAATTAAATGGAAAGTTCAGTAATGACATGGTGGAGATGTCCATCCGTCGATCGGTCCATACATACCCGTCTTTTTACTTCCTTACTTAATTCTTTTTTTGTTTGAAAGATATGGCATCAGAGGCCTTTCTTTTATACTTTTTGTTCATTTTGTCCATACTCTTTACCAATTTTCATTCTAATTATCAGATCGTCCAAATTCCTTTTTTTAGCTTAAAAGGTATGGCATCAGATATTTTTTTATTTTATACATTTTGTTATATAATATAATACATATTTTGTTTTTAATAGTTTTACTTAAGTTTACTTACATTTATACAACATTGTTATCCAAATATAGCTAGGGGTTTTACATCACAAAATACAGAGTATTTTTTACTTAGCTTATTCAATTTCACTTTTGAAAAATTTGGATGATAGTTTTTTTTATAATTGTAGAGTACAGGGGAAGAACCGCTTTATTTTTTAGGAGTAGTTCCGTAATTGTATCTGCTTGGCGGACATTGGCGACAGAAAACCGGTTTTCATTTCGGTTCTTCTTTCGCGGTACAAACGTGTGACTCGTGTCCGCTGATCTCTGGCGTAAATCAGGGTTGCCGCGAGAGAAAAACAAAGTGAGTAACCGATTTCCTCACACCAGTTTAGGCGATGACTCGCTTTCATCGCCAAAGAGGCCTGATGAGGAAAGTTTTCGACGAAATGAAGCGGTTTTTCCCCTGTACTCTTCAATTATGATTACTAAGAAAGTTCTTAGTATGATAATATGATTGCTTTATAATATAAAAATGAAATAGTTATCTATTTAATAGCGTTGTGATTCTGGCCTTTCATATACAGTTTCTTAATCAGAGTATCTCATTCGGGATTTCGTGTGACTAGTGCAGCTGCTCTGCATTAGGAATTTTCAATGCCAGTTGGTTGCGTTGATGCAGAAGGTGTTCCGCTGGATACAGCGCAGGCGAGTTTGGATCATTCACGCTAGCTCTTCAACGTGGAATGGCGGTTTTCCTTTTTTCCCCGTTCTCATTGCTTACGAAAAGAATTCAAGTTTTTTCTAACCTAAAACTTACGAAAGTGTGCGCCCCTTAATTATTTTTTTTACTCAAAGCTTGCTTAAATATTTCTGAGTTGTTGTTGTTGTCTTCCCCATGGATATCCCGTGGAAGATGGTTGCCAGAGCCTTCGAAGAGGTTGGACTTCTTTTTACACAAATAAAGACGAAGACCAACATATAGACAAATAACGTGTGAATTCACTCCAAAATATTCCATTGGCCCGCTTTAAACATTAAAAGAAAAAGGAAAGTCGGATCAGTGGTACGGATACAGTTAACTGGATCTACACTTTCTTGATTGTAGTATAGATTTAAAAGCGTTATCTATCAAAGAGAAAAACTAATTCTTTTTCTCCACAGAAAATTCGAAATTCCCTCCAAAAAAATTCAAAGCAAACGATTGGATTACTCGTCCCGGTGGGCACCACATCGTTTGGAAATTCCCTTTGAAGCAAAGTGCTGAAGAGAAAAAAAAATCTAAGTTTGTGACGCGGAAGACTGAATGGTTCGTGTTAAAACAGAAAGACCTAAAGGACAAAGCAGGATGTCATCTGCTGAACTGAATGTAGGAATGTATGTACACTGAAAGGCATTTTAGCTTTTAATAAATGAGAAAATGGCAATTGTGTTTAAAGTTACAAAATAAAACCTTCGCAACACAATACTATATTAGTAATATGTTACGGCCGACTGGGCGGCTGAATGATCAGGGAGTCAGTAGGTCCCGGGTTTGAATCCTGGCTTATGGGCATGGATATTTGTGTTTTGTGATTGTATCGAGGCCTATTGTCTTACTGGTATTGCTTCTCATTGCCACGCCACAGGTCCGAGAATCGAGTCCCGAATTGAGCGAGGTTTACTCATCCTTTCATTCCTTTAGTGGGTCGATAAAATGAGGACCATGCATGATTGGGAACTAAACAATGGGACATATGCCTAGCATAGCAGAGCCCTTGGTCACGTAAGCTGAAACTGACACTGCAGGCTTTGGCCCACTAACGGGCTGTAGCGCCGGGGAGTTTAGTTTATAGTTTGTTTGTAGCTGTAACGGCTGCGCAATTGGCTGTGTTAAAGCTCCATGGGGGCCAGAAATAACCAGCCGGAAAATTTACAACCTAACCTAAGTCCATTTATCTCTCCGCCCGTCCGTGGCCGAGTGGTTAAGGCATCAGCCTAGAGGTTCAACCTTCTCAGGAGTGGGGGTTCGAATCCCACTTACTGCCAGTCATCCTAGAAATCGGATATGTGCTGGGGATAGTAGAAAATCCTCATCACGGATGGGCCCGAGTACACAGGGACAGACGTGCTCGTTAAATCTGTGGAGTCCAAAGTCCCGACGGCGTTAGCGTACGATGTCGCTCGAAGTTCCGTTGGGTGCCCGCTCAGGTGTCGACCTCGTCACTTGACCAGGGTTCTAAAATACGAGGCGTTATTGGCTGTGTTAAAGCTCCCGAAGGAAGCTAGAAATAGGTAGCCGGAAACGATTACCTTACCTTACCATATAGGGTGGCATGTAGGGGCCGTAGTGAGCCTAGTGGTCAGCGTCTCGGTCTCGGGATCGGAAGGTCCTGCGATCGAGTCTCGGTACCACTGAAGACCTACCGAGTATATGCGGAGTACGTGCTCGTTAAATCTGTTGGGTCCGAAAGTCCTCTAAGTTCCCATACCAAATCAATACCTCTGGGGGTGACAAGCCAATTCTGGGGATCCTCTAGTTGGCCTATGTCTCTAAAAATTAGATGGATCCACTTATGTGTGTGTGTGTGTTGTCTGTTGTGTCTGTCTTACTTGACGAAGGTTTATAAGCGGGTCTCTGACCAAGCACACAAACCTGAATATATATGTCTACCAACCAACCAACCAACCAACCATTTATCTCAAACATGCATTGGTACTTTTCAAATAAACATGTGGATTTGTTTATTCTTTGTAATGATAAAATGCATCACTGCGATTTACGCTTCAGAACACAAAATATTTTTTATATTTTAAAATTTAATTTTCCTTTTTCTTTGAGAGTTGCCGCTTTTAATTAGATTTTATGTATTTCTAATGAAACACCCTCCTTTTGAAATTTATTGCTGTTGTTTGTTTTCATTTAAAGGCTTACAATGGGATTTATTATTAAAATTTAATTTTTTTAAAAATTAGGGTTACAACATTTTTAAGTCTTTTGAAAGAATGAAATGATTTTAAACTCACTGTTCTGTGCTTCGGTGGACTGAATAAGCGTAAATTATTATCTAGTTTCTTTTTGGAAACTTGAAAATTAAGCATATAAATACCTTAAGGTGTTTAGAAAAACATACACACATCGCAAATGGTTTGTCGTGTACAATGGTATTGTGTATGACATTTTTCATACAAATCCTTGGTCTGGACAATTGAAGAGCTTAGTGGAAGAACGTACTAAGTGACAAAAAGGTGAGAATGAGCTTTAAAGTTTTTAGTTTGCACTTGGATCTGTTGGCACCGTAAAAAAGTACCAATTTTAAAGTTAATGGAAAAAGAGGAAACTTTTTATCGTTAAGGAAGTTAGTAATATGTTTATTGAAGCAAAATTCTCAATTTTTTCCAAAATGTCACTTAACACGTTCTTCCACTAAGCTCTTCAATTAAGTAACCAAATAATAAAAACAAATGAACTACATTGTGTGTTACCCGATGGGGGAATGAAGGTGAAGGTGGGATGTGGATTGCGGAACTGAGGAGTTAAATTCTGGAGGCGCAACGTGCAATATGTTGCTGATGCAAGACACATTGTTGAATGAGTCACAAGTGATGTTGACACATGTATCACAATGTTTGTAACACAGCTTGTAACATAAAGTAGTCGTAGTTTCCTTCATTGAAACCCGTATTCTGCTTAAATACCCCATCCTCCCCATTATAACATTATTTATTTTTCAATGAATACGCACATTGCAAAATCCACGAAAAAGAATTATGGTTAGAACACAATGTGAGAAACTAAAAAATAGACATCGCCGAACTAGAATGTTTTATCAGAGTGCAACACGATATAAGGAATTTGTCTTTAATGAACAAAATGTTGCATTCGGTGTGCATTCAACCCAATGGAGCCTTTTATAAACTGTTGAAAGCATTGTTGATGTGAATTGAATAAATGATATAATATAAGGTTTTAGAGTGTGTTCCCCTTTATATACCGGGTGGTTATAAATTAACGCTCGCTATTTGGAGAGGTCTGTAGCTTGAATGAATAATCCGAATGTAACAAACATCGAGACACTTACTAATCAAGAAGGGGGAATAAGAATGGAATCATAAAAAAAGAAACTCTTCTCTTGACCAGGATTCTAAATTCGAGGCGTAATTGGATGTGTTGGCCGTAATCGGCCAAAATTGGCTACGCCTCGTAATTTAGAATCCTGGTCAAGAGACGAGTTTCTTTTTTATGATTCCATTCTTTCCCCCCTTCTTAATTAGTAAGTGTCTCAATGCTTGTTGCATTCGCATTATTCATTCAAGCTACAGACCACTCCGAATAGCGAGCGTTATTTTATAACCACCCTGTAGATCAAGTTCTTTAATTATTGATGGTTTAACCAAATTAAAAGATACATTTATTATTTGATTAAAATATGAGTATAACGGAACTCAACTTGTACCATTTTAAGAGTTAACTCATTTATTTTCGTACTAGATTTACTCAAACTTCACTTTTAAAGGAGTCCTCCTAAAGGGTTGCTAATTTACGAATGACGTAACAAGAATAGTCCACTTTAAGAAAGACCTTTGAAAAAAGTTGAAAACAAAGGTTTGCACAAATATTTCTGATAAAAGTAGACTGAGCATTGGCAAGGCTAAACAGGAAATAACATGATTAAGTTTAATATTCCAACACAATAAATATAAGATAAGCAAATTTTCATTTTTCGCATTTGAAGAATAATTCCAATATCGATAAAAGCACAAATGCAATTTTTCCAAGAATGACGACAAAATCTCCAATCAAAGAAGAAATGTAATTTTTTTTGTTCGACGTCCTCTTGAGTTGACAAACCCGACATATTCGAAAAAGTTGAAGACTCTCTTAAGTAAATGGCTTCCCAAGGAGCACGCTCAGCTCTATTTTATCTCTTTGTCTCTGAAAAGAACTTTTCTTTTGTCATCTGAATTTCGAAGATATAAAAGAAAATAACACCCACTCTTTTTTACCCGATTACCATAGGAACTAAAGTGTCCTGCAGTAAGTAGGGTTCCCACTTTTTTGAGCCTCTTTTTAGAAGCATCCTGAGATATACACGTGTGAAATATACGGAGTCTCGATGGCCCATTAGATGTCTCTACATTGTTGCGTTAGGTACCAGCTAAGGGTTAACTTCGTCACCTCACCACGGTTCAAAATTACAAAAACCGTCGAAAACTGCCCTTGTGTAGATCTAGAGCCACGCTGTTTTAAATAAACTGATCAAAACTAATCTCTTTCTCCAAGTTTAGAACTAAATTAAACTAATATCCGCTAAGAACGTTCCTCCCTCGAATGGGCGGAGATGCGAACATGTTGCCTGTTTCCAAATTGAACTGAAACCAAATCCATCGCATGCGAGTGACGTCACAGTGCGAGTGGTTCGAGACCTTTCGATTCCAACGAAAAACGAAGAACGATATTGTTATATAATCAGTTTCAAAAGTTTAGACAAAAAAATGTAATACACAAAATCTCAATTTAAAGGTGTGGATGAAATTTAGCGATCATAGGGTTAGGGCAGGTACCAATAATTGACAAAATAATAAGTGACGAAAATTTACTGACAAATAAGTTTTATTTGGAAAAATAATGAAAATTACAAAATATCTTTCGCACTGAGTTGTCGGGTTTTGGAGGAAAACAACCGTCTCGCTCAAACCCTTTTTTTTTCATAATAACTTAACCGGATATTCAGTGTAACTGGAGATTGAAAACATTAGTTTTGAAGAAACCGTTGTTTTCCTCTTAAGAAACCGCAAACGTAGCAATAAGGGGGAATGAGCCCGATGGACCGCGGGTTTCCAAAGCAAAGTGCCTCAGTGTTAATCCAATGGGAAAAAATTATTTTCTAAGCCACATTTCTCCGACTGTATTCAATTTTTTTCAAACTTTTTTTAAAATAATAAATTCAGATAACTTACATTTCTCTATAATCCCACTTTTTGAAATTGGTTCGAATATTTTGTGTAAAATTATTTATTGAAAATTAAAAAAAATATTCGAACCAATTTAAAAAAGTAGGATCGTCGTGACCCGTAAGTCAGCTACATTTATCACATAAAAACCCGTTTGTAAAAATAATTAATACAGCTAAAAGAAATGTGTCTTAGAATATATTTTTTCTCCATTGGATTAACATTGAGGCACTTTGCTTTGGAGACCCGTGGTGAAGCGGGGTCATTAACTTTTTAAGCGAAACTTTCAAAGATGTTTGGGGATTTGTGTCTAATTGACAGATATATTTGGCGTTTTTGAAGAGGGGGTAAATTCTCTATCGATGCATTCTTTTCTAGTTGCTGCAGTGCATGAAGAATGGTGTTCTTGTTCAGTAACACGTCTCTCAAGATTCAGAAGCTAGTTACGTAAGCGTTTAAAGATTCTACGAATGTTTGAAAAGAACATGAACTCAGAACAACTATTCTCGAAACCGACACATGAACTGTAAATCTTCCCTCTGGAACTCTGACTCGAGAGGACAACTTTGGGAAGGCCGGGATAGGGGAAGGATCAATTTTTGTTCCTTGGGCGGTTTCGATTTCGGGAAAAGGTCAGGGGTTTGTCTGAAATGCAATAACCAAGTGGTATTGCTTACAGTAAGGTTTAGTATAAGTAATACAGTATATTTTTAAATTGATTTTCGTAAAATTGTTAGCTTGGACCCTCTGGGGAGTTTTCTCTAAAAGAGGGTTCATTATATTGTTATTCTGTAGTGGAATAATAACTTTAAAAATACTCAATGTATTGTACTATTTTGTGTTTGAAGAACTGCTCTTAGGACGAGACATTTTTTTATTTAGGACAAACACAAACGTACAAGTCGAAACGGTAGAATTCTGTAAGATCCAGCACAAACGATATTAAACAGTCACAATCTCAGTAAGTTCTCACCAATCTGTCGCCAAGGCAACCACGAATTTTATACATTCTTCAATTCACTACAGTTCAATTATGAAAGTCAGTCATTACGAAAAATATTGTTTTTTTATGAGAAAAAGTCACTTCACTACAGTATGGTGTCTGACTTTTAAGCAATATTACCAATGAAATAAGTTTAAATATTAAAAAATGGTAATCTCGTCATTTCCACAGTATACCAAGCATAATAGTGTGCGTATTATATGTTTAAGACCTTTTATTAGTTTCTTTGTCCATTTAGCTTTGAAGCGTGCTTTATGTAGGACGATTTGCAACTTATTTAATGGAATAGAATAAAATAAGAACAATTCCGATATATCTTTTTAAAGTTCATGTTCTTAAAAATTGACCCTAATGCTGAGTTCTTAGGCTGATGAATAGGAACTGATGAATAGGTTATAAACAAATATGCAAACAACACTCCTAATAGAATTGTCGTTTAATTTTTTGTGAGACTGTGTCGGAGCGAGCTATTTTTTTAACCACACTTGTGTAAAAGTTTTCGCAAGAGGAGAGAAGCATATAGTGATGTAAGGACAGTTTTTCAATATAATTTAATTTTGGGATGAAAATAAAGGTTGTCTATATATAACTCATGAAACGTTTATAAATTGAAACTAGGAATGGTTAAAACCTGAAAATAAAGATCACCTATGAAATGAAATTGCGTCATTAATGCTTATCGTATAAAGCTACAGAGTGTCTGCAATTGCAATATGAAATTATGGTAGGTCAATTTTTTCTCATAATGTAAAAAATAAAACTTATTTAAAAATGAACGCCTCTGAGTTTCTTATAGTTGTCAAACATATTGACTCAATAAAAAAGTACCTTTTTTATCCTACATATTTTTTTAATTGGAAAAATAGTAAAGATTTTTAAAAGTTTTTTTAGTAACAAAAGTCTAGTAACAGAATGAACAAAAACAACAGCATTGTGGAAATAATTTTATCCAAGTGAGTGTTATGCACATAGTTGCCGATATTCTACATTCCCATTCTACACGTTGAAGTAGAGAAATACATGGGGGCACAATGACGATTTATATGACAGAATTATATTTCAAAGTAATGTTTTCGACAAGAAAAGACGCTTCTGTTATATTTATCCCACTTCAGAATAAGACGAAGAATTTCCAAGATTCGGACATTTTTATTGGAATTTTGTCAGGGATGAATAAACAATGTCAAAAAAGCTTAAGCTCCCTTCAAAATAGATAGCTCATGTGAGATTTTCTTCTTTTCACAACTCGATAAAAGCGCATGATACCCAAAAATAGATTCATTTTAAAAATATCTTCACAATAGGAGAATCAGGTTTTGACAAGGATCCGGTATCAACCGGATCTCGCATGTATGATTGTTGTTATTATTTGCTTGCAACTCTTTTGAAATTCAAGACCAGTATTTAGAGACAGTTTATCCGGCATTTATCCCCCCCTTTTTTGGTTTTCTATGTCCTTTTATAAAGTACGTGTTCACCAGAAAACTACATTTTGAGAGGAGATCTTTGAAAATAAAATTAAAAAAAGATTATAAAAGCAGAAATGGTATTGAGAATGGGGTTGCTTCACGTCGTGGAATTCAAAAACACCAACGGTTTGTTTTCATTTGTTGTCTGGAAGTACTTTTGTTTTAGTATTCAAAAATGAGTTGTTTAAGAATATTTGACTTATTAAATTTTTTAAATGCCAACTTTTTGCTGTGCTGTTGGTTGTTCAAAGCTTTTGTTAAAGGAATCTTGTATAGAAAGAAAAGTTTCTTTTCATCTATACGGTCATCTTGAGAGTAAGTCCGAAGCAACCAATGAAATGGCGGTACGGAGATAAATGGAAATAAGAGCTTTACATCATATGAAACATTCCCATTGTGCATATTTGCTTCTGACATCGATTTTTAAAAAAAGTATTTAAGATAAATTCAAATGATGTTTCGAATGAAACGGAATATATTTAGTGGATTTTATCAAAAGAAAACTCGTCATCAATTTTAATCTACTGTATTGAAAACCAAATTAAGAAAAATTATTCAAAACATTAAATATTTTAGCTTTATTCTTTTACACAATGCTTTACCTAATTATTTAAAATGTAGGCGGCGTTTAATTAAGTTACGCGCCAATTAGCAGATTAAACTCTAATCACCCAATTAAAGAAAGAAAAAAAACATTTGCCTGATAATATTAATCGAGTTTAAAATCATTGAAAAAGTTTATGTGTGCGCATACAAAGGAGTTTTAACACTGGTGATAAATCATCGTTAATTGTTCGATGTTCTTTTTATTTTTGACACATGGGTTTGTTTCGTTTGCTTTAATTTTTTTAAAAAAATAAGAATTTAAAAATTGTACACTTATCTACTAATAGCATTGGTAAAAGCGATTTGAAACTTAATAATTTTTTTAAAGGGCATACGTAATAACTTTGATTTTGTCAAGTATTTTCAACAACTTAAGCGATTCTGTTATTTTAACACTGCGGATCTGATCCAGGGCATCAAGGATGAGGGCTAGGGCATAATGATGAAAGAATTGACGTGTTACGAGGCAACAAAAGCTTACTCAGCAAAAGCGTTAAAAGACGCGTGATTTCTCTTTTGTAATCATAATTTTGTGTTGAATATCAGTGGAAGATATTAAAACTTTTAACTGCTGTTACGATTCACGAATTCCATAATAAAATGAATGCATATAGGATTTAATTAAGAAGGCTATAGCCTTAAAACCAGGACAACCATGAGTGACTTTTGGCACTACTAATCTATGAATCAGTATAAATGAATGATAACACTAGGTCACTTTGTACAAAAACAATTTTGAATATTTACCATACATTGTAAAATTTATCTATACAAATACAAATTTTGCAAAAATGTTTTTGTATATTAACACGTTGACTGCTGACTACGAGATATCTCGTACTGATTTACGTTTCACTAATAACATCATATTCTGATAAAAATTGCGGTACCATTTTGCTAACCGTTTTTCTGAGTTCAAATTCTTTTGAAAATTCGATAAGCATGAAGGTCTTAGTGGTTATTCAAACTAAATGATCTGGCTATTCTGTCTACTCTTTTATTTCGATATTTAATTGGAACCTAACACTATAATCCCAGATGTGACTGAGGAACTTTTATACATGGATTATAAAACTTATGAAATAATGCGTTAAGCGAAGTATGTATGACGTGAAGTATTCTTTCTTTAAAATGAAAATATGTCAGAAAAAAAATTCCCACCCATCCTTCAGACATCAAGTGAAAAGCATTTTATATCTCTATAAATAATCGTTTACCACAGCAACGAAGCTATTTAGGTCAACAATGCTAATTTGATGAAGATTACGATTGGAAATTCATTTCGTTTTTTTGAATACTGTAAGAATTTGGAATATAAAGACTATAGAGACATATATTAAATCATAGGTAACGTTTTAATGAATAATGACCATTGACTTATAATTTTTGACTTGTAATTGTTTTGTGTGTCGAAATACCAGTTCGCGTGCCACCCCCCCACCACCTATGGACAAAGTAAGAAGTATAGCTCTTTTTGTAACACTACACTTCTGATCATAGCATTGTAAGATATAATGTGTGGTAATTCGGGTAATAGTGTTGATGTAAACTTTTTTATTGAATAAAAAATTGTCATTGTATCATTGAAAGATTTACCTGTTACTCACCCAAGTTATCTATGGTAAAGTTCAATAGAGGACTAAGGACGCTTCACGCGATAAGTAAGTTATTACTTGATTACAGATTAAATTCATAACGAAATGTGTATTGAATAGCGGTTGCTGCACGCTTGCATACTTGTATAATGTAGAACGTATTACACTGACTTGTTATAACACCTCGATTGGTTCGGTCATCGTTCATGGCTGATAATGCAGAGTGTCGGAGCACATCGGTTTGTTTATGGGTAAATACGCTGTTAAAAAAATTGGAGCAAGATTGCACCGGAGAATTCTGGAACTTTCCAGCTGCCACCACTATTTATAGCGTGGATTTATAATATTGTACTGTAGCGGTATCGCTACATCATCAGAATAATATATAATTCCACCCCAAAAAGTACCCTTAAAGTTCGTGAATAGTTTCAGGGAGCTTGTAATTTGTTATGACTTCTACTTTTTTTATACACATTTTTCTGGAAAGGTGCGTTTCGAGCCGTTTGTGTGTTATACAGATAATTCCTGACAATAAAATTCTAATTTGTCCACTCCCATCACTGATTTCGATTGGTTGATGCGCAGACCATTAAGTTGGATTCTATCAAATACTTCCATGAGATGTTTTTTATGCTGTTCCTCATTTTCGGACGCTATTAGAATGTCGTCCAAATAGGGAAAAGTAAAATCCAGCCCCATGAAAACTTCATTAATGAATCTTTGGAAAGTGGCGGGAGCATTTCTTAAGCCGAAGCTCATGACGTTGAATTCAAAAGGTCCAAATGGTGTTATGATCGCTGTTTTTTGCTTATCTTCCTCTGCTATTGGTATTTGGTAATATGCTTTAAGTAAATCGAGTTTTGAAAATATCTTTTTATCCATTAAAATGTGATGGAAGTCCTCAATTCTTGGTAATGGGTAACGATCTGGTACTGTGACATCATTCAAGCGGCGATAATCTCCGCATGGTATCATACTGCCATCTGGTTTTGTGACTAGGTGAAGTGGACTTGCCCGGTGATTTCGATGTTCTTATAATACCGTTTTCAAGCATAAAGTTGAATTCTTGTTTGGCTATTTCTAATCTTTTGGAATCTAACTGTCTTGCGTTCGAATATAATGGTTTACTGTTAGTAGTTATATAATGTTCAACTTTGTGTTTTGCTTTAGAAATTAGTAAATCTGGTTTTGTTATCTCTGGAAATTGCGCCAAAATATCAGAAAATTTTATATTTTAGTTCAAAGTGCTAACATTTAATTCTTAAACTGATGATGTAATTTCACCAATAGTTTCCAGTTTAGTTATACCATCAATTAGTTTTTGTTTTTAACATCGATCAATAAATTATACCGGTTTAGAAAATCTGCACCCAAAATGCCTTTGTTGACTTTGGCAATGATAAATGGCCATTGAAAACCACGGCGAAGTCCTAAATCAAGTGTCAAAATTTTGTGTCCGAAACATGGAATTTCAGTGCCATTCGCAGCATAAAGTTTAAAGTCGTCATCACTTACTTTGTTATTACTCATGGCAGGAATTATACTTACATCCGCCCCACCTATCGACCAAAAATTTAATACCAGTTCTTTTGTCGGTTACAAAAAGTCTATAATTGAATTCGCGGCTATTGAATGCCGCAGCAGAACTGGCCGCTAATTCTGATTCTGCTGCACAGATAAGTTTTCCTGATTCTTCCAGTTACATGGAGCCTTACATTTTTCGGGAAAGCATCTTGAGCAGAAAGTAAAGTGGTAATGGCACAGCTTACCCTCTGGGTTATAACGCTTCCGACTCCTGCTTCTGCCTCCAGAATCCGATCTGTTATTTATTTTAGTACTACGACTTCTTTCAAT
The DNA here is from genome assembly GCA_019343175.1 of Oedothorax gibbosus. Classification (NCBI taxonomy): domain Eukaryota; kingdom Metazoa; phylum Arthropoda; class Arachnida; order Araneae; family Linyphiidae; genus Oedothorax; species Oedothorax gibbosus. The sequence goes on along the minus strand of CM033278.1, from coordinate 1,814,775 downwards.
TGGTTGGCGATGGAAATGAAGTTCTTCGATCCGTTGTTCTAATGAAGATATCTTGTCCAATAATTGTGAAATGGTGTTTGGAGACAAGCACGTAGTATTAGCTTTAGTTGAATGAGCCTCATATACCTCATTTTGTGAATTCATGTCAACCATTTTATCAGCCATAATCGCCAGTTTATCAATACCTTCCCCACTAACAACCAATATATGCTTAATATGGCGCGCCAATTTTTCCATCCATAATGTTTTTAATACAACGTCAGAAATGTCATTTTTCGCCAAGGATTTCATTTTTTGCAATACATGACTTGGTTTCATGTCGCCAATCTCAAGTCAAGTGAAAAGACGCTTGATTCTTTTGTTTTCACTTTCTTTAAATACATTTAATAAACGCTGTTTTGCCAATGTATATTTTTTTTCGGCATTACCAGTTATTATGTCCCAAATAGTGTCGATGTATTTAGGTTCTATTTGTGAGATAATGTAGTTGAACTTGGTATCTTCATTTGTTATTCCGCTTATTTTAAATTGCGCTTCTATTTGGTAAAACCATATTTCAGGCTTATCTGTCCACAAAAGGTGGTATTTTTATACTGACCTTCATAGCTTCCGAAGCATCTGCATCATTCGACTGGTTTTGAGTAGCCATTTTTCCGCATCTAACTTCGTTGCAGTTTATCAATAATCAATGTTCACTTAAGCTATCAATTATCCGGGTCACCAAAAGAATGTAGCGGTATCGCTACATCATCAGAATAATTATATAATTCTTTATATAAATAACTCCTACATGAACATTTTAGAAGAGCAAATAATTTACATTTTATTCAAAACTTTTACTGCTTACGCGTTCGATTGCTAGGTAACATAACATGTTGCCAATTGCAATCTACAAAAAGCTTTGCAACATATTATATGAATGTAGAGATTACAGTACTTCTATATTGTAGTAAAACCATAACTTTGATACACTGCAAAAGTAGTGAATCAACGCTCTAAATAGTGGTGAAAGTCAGAAAGTTCCAGGATTCCAGTGCAATCTTGCGCCGAACTTTTTAACAGTGTACGACTAAAATTCAGTTATAAGCAGTATGACATACATCGGTAAAACTCAGCTTTAATTATGTTTGGTCTTATACAGTTTTACGTGGGTTGTGTTAGATGTGATATGCGGATTTTTATGTTTTCAATTAACCATAATTCTTCTGTATCACCTGGCGTAGTACATTCCAGTACCTTTCCTCATATCGTTATCCCAATATACTTGAGAAAGGTCGCCAATAATCCCACCTCGCCCTCGTAGTGAAACGGTTGTAACTCTGGACTGCAGAGCTGGGGTCTGGGTTCGATTCCCGGGTAAGACTTGGTTGTAAATTGTACTTATCTCAGTCTTATAATTGGGTGTAAATCAGTTAGGCTGTGTGTCACCTATAATAATAAAAGAAAGAGTCTGTGTGTCTGTTTGTGTTCGGATCGTAGACCTACTTATACTGCCCTCAGAAATTCGAAATTTTTAAGATAGATTCCCTTTAATACCAACGTGTGCACCTGAGACTTAGTTTTTTCATATTTGTTCCATTTTTAGAGAAAATTTGAATTTTCTGAAAAAAATACACCACTTTCGCTCAAATCCGATCATTTTTTCTCTTTGCTGATGCCAACGGCTGAAAAAATTAAATAAAACTTTTAACGAAAACCCTTAACATTCAAAATGTTTATTTTATTCTTTTGCCATTACTTTCAGAAACTAAATTCATTATTTGAAAAATAATTGACACTGTTTCAAGTGACGTAATTCCGCCAGTCTTCATTCCCGGATTTTATTGTGGGTTTATTTGATGATTTTTTCATTGGATTTTCTGTTGACTGCATGTATGCATATTTAAGCAATAAATGTATAGTTAAGCTATTACTGAACTATGATGGTTAATAAAGGCCATCGCACTAGAGCTATTAGTGTTTTATGTCTTTATTTTTTCGCCAAAGACGTTGCCAAACTCGCAAAATTATTAACTCAAATTCGTTAAATATTCGATTTCTTTTATAAATAATTTATAAGCTGGTCGGTTCTTCGAAGGTCATTGTGTTAGAGCTGTATAATGGGTGTGGGTAGCTATATCTATTTTCTCGCCAAATTATTTCCCAAAACGCGCCAAATGAGCTAAAAGGTTTTATGTATTTATGAGGGAATTGTGATGACATTCATGAGTGCATTTTATAGCGTATTTTTCATTTTGGAATTTTAAGGCAATGAAACAGGATTTTATAATTTATAACAAGTGGAAACAATAATAAGTTTATGATCCTATAACAGGGTATATGGTACACATATTTGGAATCTATTTGATATTTTTTTTATTCCGTGCGAAGAACGGGTATAAATTTGCTAGTAATAAATAAATATTATTATTAAATATTATTATCCCAACCATCGCTACTGCAACGCTCTCCTAGCAACCAACCCATTCTCGTATATTTTTAGACGCAACCACTTATCATGATACGACTAATTGCCCAGCGAATATTCACGGTCTATCAATTGCTCTTTTAGCCGCATCGAAATATGGAGCGGCATATCTCCGGAAATAATCGCCCGGCGCTCGGCAACGCTTCAATTAACAATGCTTATTTAATGAAGACTGCGCCTGATTAGGGGAGCATTCACGAGACAGTTCTAGAATGTTCTATCTTGAATGGCTGTCTTCTATTTCGCTTGGTCACCTGTCCCTTTGTTCGTTTGATCTGTGGAATGAATCGAAATATCGAGAATAAAGGTTCGATTAGGTGGTAGAATGTTGGAGTGAATATGTTAAGATAGTTCAGTTGTTTATAGCTGGCGTTTCAATGTAACTTGTGTTTAAGTAGGATAAATATATTTGTATAAGTTATCGATCAAAAGACAAACACTTTGAAATCAACGACAATAAAAGTACAGAATACTTAAACAAACCTAAATTTTGCAAAATTTTCGAAGGTAAAAAAAAATAGAGCGTGTTTTTTATTTACTCCATGATCTTTTGATGATTCCCAAACTGTCTAATGGGTTTTCGAAATATTCTGTATTATGAATTATTTGTTTACTTGGAAACCACAAACAGCTCTATGAATCATCACCAAACAAATATTCTTCTACATCAATAGATAAAAACGCAAATAAATGCTTTCATTTCTTCAGGACTTGTATCTAATATTTTTTTATCAGAGCATTTAAGGATTGATAAAGTATTATTTCGGATTGTCCTGCAGGCTATTGGTTTTGTAGACAAAAGTCCCTACTCTTGTTATTTCACTTTTTTGTACTTTTTATCCTAGAAAAAATACCCTTTAGTAGTTCACAGTGAATAAATTGACTTCAGCACTTTTTTTCAAAGTAAAGAAACGTTTTCTCTTAAGCCTAAAGATACCTTCACGCGTATCCAAAAAAGTATTGCGTTGAATTAATTTATATGATTAACCAACTCTATGTAATTTTTTTTATATTTTTGGATCTAAAACGACGCACCCAAAATAAAGGATTAGTAATAGAAAAAAAATCAACTTTGGGCGTGAAATATATAAACCGAAAAGTTTATAGTTATGAAAATAAGACAATTGACCGTTAATATCCAAAATAAACTAATTTATCAGCAATAAATTTAATTCTTCTAACAGTAGTATCCTTATAAGTACTTCTCTACAACAAAGGGTTGGTATATCCCTAAGGTCTTATAATAGTAATAATGAGTAAACGTGCTCCATTTGACTACTTCGCACATTATATTTTTTTTTGGTTGCTATCAACAAACATATCCAATAACAAAATAGTGATATTAATTCTAGCTCTTTTCATCTGCTTCTTCAATTTTAAGACCATTTTTTATGTCACTACATTGTACGCGTTTAGTTCACTATCTTCTTAATTTCTTTAAATACAAAACACGAAGTCGCACATATAACATGATGAGACACAAGACGGCTAATTTGGTGAGCATTCGCGCAAAAAACAAAGGCGGTTGCGACAAAACAATGCTTAATTAGTCACTCGGGGCATAAGGAACGTTAATGAACAACGAAAAAGAGACTTCTTTAAAAGCAGCCCTATTTTAAAAGCCGCCGCGCTAATTCGATTAGTTTATCTCAAAGTGTAGGACCTAAAAGAGAACAACTATAAGTTGTCTTTCAGCTGTTATTCACATCTTCTTGATCTTTAAACTTTTACTGACGATCCTAAACTTTTACTACTAAATCTTTAACCGACAGTCTGTTTATACTGAAGTTCTATCAATCTGACTTTAAAATATTCTTTTTGTTAGAAGATATGACACCAAATAATATTTTTTTGTCCATTAGACTAGAGAGACAGGAAAAGTGTCTAGATTAGACATTCAGACACTTTTCCATCCGTCTTTTCTTGTGTCATTGGACGGTCCGGTTTACAACCAGACGTCACATGGCAGAAGGTCAGAAACAGACTGTTATAACTTTAGTTCTAATAGTCTAATTTTAATTTTTTTACAAAGAAAAGTATATCAGCTACTTATCTTTTATATTTTTTCCCCAGTCTGCCCATTGATTCTTACTATAAGAACTTTAGTGAGTTTTAAAGTAACAGGAAAGTAGGTTATTCTACCTCTTCAAAACTATTCGCTTTTATCTGTTCCATTTTTATCAAAAATTAAGATGGAGGTATAAAAAAAGCATAAAAGAAGAGAGTAGATATTACAGAACAAACAATGCAGTTCTTTAAGAAGACCCATCTTCTGGTAACCCTATCCCTACGTAAATACCACCACTCCGGCTTCTCTGCGAAAAACGTCTTCCGATATCACTCGGAGTCAGCAAGAGCTTTTTTTTTTAAACTCTGCAAAGGCGTTAGATTGTTTGGAGAGCCGGGTTACATCGTACGGAAATGGGCGCTAATTCACTCGGGAAGTTTTTAGTGACAACACCTGTTATAAAATGAGAGGACTCATCCGAGCGTTTTATGTGTTTAAGTAATCAGTAGGCAAGTGCCTCGTTAAAGCTTAGAAGTCGGTTGTGAAGGCGAAAACTTGTTTCGATTGATTATTCACGGTGGAATTTGCTATTAAACATGACTACATCTTAGTTTATATGACTTGTATAAATATAAAGATTCAAGGACAGAATGTGGGAAACAGAACGCGAAAAAGTTTTATTTACAAGAAGCGAAACTTGCAGTCAATCCACTTCAGATCCCATTTTAGCTTTGTTTCCAGATATTAAGATTTGTTTTAGCACATCTATAATAATAAAAGAAGGAGCCTGTCTGTCTGTCTGTTTGTTTTCGGATCGTAAAAGACCTACTTATACTGCCCTCAGAAATTCGAAATTTTTAAGATAGACTCCCTTTAATACCAACGTGTGCACCTGAGGCTTAGTTTTTTCATATTTGTTCCATTTTTAGAGAAAATTCGAATTTTCTGAAAAAAATACACTACTTTCGCTCAAATCCGATCATTTTTTCTCTTTCCTGATGCCATCGGCTGAAAAAATTAAATAAAACTTTTAACGAAAACATTTAAAATTCAAAATGTTCATTTTATTCTTTTGTCATTACTTTCAGAAACTAAATTCATTATTTGAAAAATAATTGGCATGTTTCAAGTGACGTGATTCCGCCAGTCTTCATTCCCGGATTTTATTGTGGGTTTATTTGATGATTTTTTCATTGGGGGATTTTTCTGTTGACTGCATGTTTGCATATTTAAGCAATAAATGTACAGTTAAGCTATTACTGGAACTATGATGGTTAATATAGGCCATTGCTCTAGAGCTATTAGTGTTTTATAACTTTATTTTTTTGCCAAATACGTTGCCAAACTCGCCAAATCATTAACTAAAATTTGCTAAATGGGCAATTTCTTTTATAAATAATTTATAAGCTGGTCGGTTGTTCGAAGGTCATTGTGTTAGAGCTGTATAATGGGTGTGGGTAGCTATATCTATTTTCTCGCCAAATTATTTCCCAAAACGCACCAAATGAGCTAAAAGGTTTTATGTAATTATGAGGGAATTTTGATGACATTTATGAGTGCATTTTATACCGTATTTTTCATTTTGGAATTTTAAGGCAATGAAACGGGATTTTATAATTTATAACGAGCGGAAACAATAATAAGTTTATGATCCTATAACAGGGTATATGGTACACATATTTGGAATCTATTTGATATTTTTTTTTTATTCCGTGCAAAGAACGGGTATAAATTTGCTAGTATATTATAATATTTAAAATAGGGCTGTTTCACGTCGGATCTGTCAACAGTTCCGCGGTCTTGTTTTCATTTTTCTCAAATTAATTTTGTTTTGTAATTCGAAAGTGAGTTTTCTAAAAACATTTTAGTTGTTATTTTCTTTTAAATGCCAACTTCTTGCAGTGCTGTTGGTTGTTTTAATCATTTATAAAAGACAAATTGCATAGAAAGAAAATTTTATTTTCACCTATTTCCGCATTCTGATCGTGAATTGAAACCGAAACAACAAATAAAATCGTAGTACGGAAAGAAAACGCAACAACCAATGAAATCGCAACAACCAATGAAATCGCAACAACCAATGAAATCGCAGTACGGAGAGCGTGAATCATAAGAAAAATTTCCATTCGTCATTTTACCTGTGTAAAGAAATTGGTACAAAATTAGTATAACTCTTTAATTTAAACTTAACTAACGTTTAACAAAGCTTTCCTTTTTAAGTTGGTTATCAGTCAGTCTAAATTAAGCTTATAATTAATTAAAAATCTTTCAATGGTAAATATTTTGCCTATTACATCAATAATATGACGTTTTATATGCATCTTCTAGATCAACAACTCCGTCTCATTTTTTTTTCTCTATGCTTATATATTTGATGCGTCAATGAAATCCGGAATTCTTTGCCAGTCGAATAGCTGCTGTGTTGTGAATCTGGAGAACTCGTGTATCTTGGTATGCACATGATATGACACCAAATCACTTCTTTGACACTGTAATTTGCAGCAATGATCTTTGCCGGATTAAGTTGTGACATCCTTTAAGTCTTTTTAGTTATTTTAAGTAAATTTGCAGTTCAGAAGTGGGAAACTTCAGTACACACAGACCATTAAAGACAAGAACAGGTTGACTGAAAAGATAACTGATAGACTTACAAAAATTAAAAAATGTAGCTGTTAAGTTTCAGATTAATAATTTCTTTTAAGATTACAAACAAAAAATCTAATATGTGGCGTTGTAGCTTGGAGAGGGGTTCGTAGGAAAAAACATTAATACATTTTATCGAGTAAACTGGGAATCGCAACGAAGATATAATGCAGGTACTAATCGATAACATTAATGCCGATCAAAGAGAAGAATAATGAAAATAATGAGAATAATGAGAATAAAGAATAATGAATAGAGAAAGCTATGCGGAAACACGAATTAGCTATGAAATAGAAATTGAAGTCAACCAGAAGTCGCCAATCACTCTAGATTCGCTAATTTTGCACACTGCTCTGAGACTGGACTGCAGGCTCAGGTAAGGCGTTTTGATTCGAAGCAAGCTGACATTAGGACACATTTTAAAGATGTTGAAGAGAGTGAACATCTCTATGGATGAATATTTTGAAGTCACTAGACGAAAGGAAAATCGTAAAGACAGACAGAGAAAAATTATAAAAAAAGACAGGTCATGTCTTTCTAACAAACACAAACACACACTCACACAAACGTGTGTGTGTGTATATAGCTCGAAGAAAAATCATAATAGACCGTCTTATAAAGGACAGATAGACAGGCGAACAAAAAGGCATACATACGGAAAAAGAGTATGAAAGGTCTCTGATGCCACACCTTAAAAAAAGAACTTTATATCTGATGCATACAACTGAATTTAGGAGGTAGTACAAGATGGATATCTCCGCGATGTCAATAACTACTTTCCTTTAAAAAAAAAATCTTTAGAATTAAAAAAAATGAGAGTAGTCTAAAACAAGAAGTTCATAAAGAACTAAAATAGCCTACTTTCCTGTTACTTAAATACTTACTGAAGTTCTAATCGGGAAAAAACTAGGTTTCTAACAGTAAATATCATCAACAGCCGTTTCTACACTAGATTTATACATATTAGAAAAAAAAATCGAAACACAGCATCCAGCTAATAATTTAAACTTCTAAAAGCCAAAATCAACTATTTTCCTTATTATTATTTCGCAAATCAATTAAACATTATTTATCGTCTGCTCGCGATTTATTTGTAGTTCGAGGAATAATTAAATATTTATTAATAACAAAAGTAATGAAACTCCAAACTGCATTAAAAAAATAAGAAATGTAAATTAAAACTTAGCATAATTGCATGCAAAAGTATGCCTTGCCGCTTTCTTGTTAGATAATTAATGAATAATCAAAGATTCAAATTGTGCTACATTTTATGACGTCATTCCAAACTGATTCATGAAAATATTATTTTGCTTCGAATATGTTTAAATAAATAAAGTTTCTCATGCCATTGTTGATTTGGCAACAGTGATTTAAATGACTCAAAATTGAATTTCAATGCTAATTCAATGGGAAATTCGCCGACAGATAGTAGATTTATGTCCGTCCGGACGTACAGACAGACGGACAAAAAGTATGAAAGTTGGGTATCTGAGGTCATAGCTTTCTAACAAAAAAGAATTTTTAAGATCCGATGGATAGAACCGATTTTGGAAGGGGGGGGGGGGGTACGGACAGACAGACAGACGGCCGGACAGACAGACGGAAAGACAGACAGACATACGAACAGACAGAAAGATGGACATCAACCGCATTTCAATACCTACAGTGACTTAAATGACTCAAAATTGAATTTCAATGCTAATTCAATGGGAAATTCGCAGACAGATAGTAGATTTATGTCCGTCCGGACGTACAGACAGACGGACAAAAAGTATGAAAGTTGGGTATCTGAGGTCATAGCTTTCTAACAAAAAAAGAATTTTTAAGATCCGATGATTAGAACCGATTTTGGAAGGGAGGTACAGACAGACAGACAAACGGACAGACAAACGGACAGACAGGCGGACAGACAGACGGACAGACATACGAACAGACAGACATACGAACAGACAGACAGATGGACAGACAGACAGTTGGACATCAACCGTATTTCAATACCTACAGTGATTTAAATTACTCAAAATTGAATTTCAATGCTAATTCAATGGGAAATTCGCCGACATATAGTAGATTTATGTCCGTCCGTACGTACAGACAGACGGACAAAAAGTATGAAAGTTGGGAATCTGAGGTCATAGCTTTCTAACAAAAAAATAATTTTTAAGATCCGATGATTAGAACCGATTTTGGAAGGGGGGTACAGACAGACAGACAGACAAACGGACAGACAGACGGACAGACATACGAACAGACAGACATACGAACAGACAGACAGATGGACAGACATACAGTTGGACATCAACCGCATTTCAATACCTACAGTGATTTAAATGACTCAAAATTGAATTTCAATGCTAATTCAATGGGAAATTCGCCGACAGATAGTAGATTTATGTCCGTCCGGACGTACAGACAGACGGACAAAAAGTATGAAAGTTGGGTATCTGAGGTTATAGCTTTCTAACAAAAAAAGAATTTTTAAGATCCGATGATTAGAACCGATTTTGGAAGGGGGGTACGGACGGACAGACGGACAGACGGACAGACGGACAGACAGACAGACAGACAGACGGACATCGACCGCATGTCAATACCTACTTTTTCATTTTTTTAATTCTTTCGAATTAAAAAAAGAAAGTAGGCTAAAAATAGTGTGAGACTAGTTTTGGCAAGCTAAACGATGAAGGAAAATTTCATTTTTCATTTTTTTCTCCTAGACGTTAAGGAGACAGGGAACACTATGACGCTTCAAAATATAGAATTGGCATTTTAATTACATAAATGTGTATTTAAGAAAACAAGTAGGTTTGTAACAGAATCTGTCACTTAACCCGCTTCCACACAACAGTTGTGTTTCACAGGTAAAACGGCGCCAAACACAGCATTAATTTTATATTAAACATTTAGACGCTAAATTTGGCTAGTTTCATTTATTTTATTTCGTAAATTCAATAATTATTACTTATCGTTTGCAAAAATTAATTTATATTTCAAAGAATAAACAAGTAGGTTTGTAACAGAATCTGTCACTTAGCCCGCTTCCATACAACAGTTCAACAGATAAAAAGGTGCCAAACACAGCATTAATTCTATATTAAACATTTACATGCTAAATTTGGCTAGTTTCATTTATTTTATTTCGAAAATTCAATAATTATTATTTATCGTTTGTGCAAAAATTAATTTATATTTCAAAGAATAAATATGTAATACTAGCAAATTTATACCCGTTCTTCGCACGGATTAAAAATATATCAAATCGTTCCAAATATGTGTACCATATAACCTGTTATAGGATCATAAAGTTATGTTATTGTTCCCGCTCGTTATAAAGTATAAAATCCCGTTTCATTGCCTTAAAATTTCAAAATGAAAAATAAGCTATAAAATGCACTCATAAATGTCATCACAATTCCCTCATAAATACATAAAACCTTTTAGCTCATTTGGCGCGTTTTGGGAAATAATTTAGCGAGAAATTAGATATAGATACAAACACACCCATTATACAGCTCTGACACAATGACCTTCGAACAACCGACCAGCTTATAAATTATTTATAAAAGAAATTGCCTATTTGGCTAGTTTTAGTTAATAATTTGGCGAGTTTGGCAACGTATTTGGCGAAAAAATAAAGACATAAAACACTAATATGCAGCTCTAGTGCGATGGCCTTTATTAACCATCATAGTTCAGTAATAGCTTAACTATACATTTATTGCTTAAATATACATACATGCAGTCAACAGAAAAATCAATGAAAAAATTATCAAATAAACCCACAATAAAATCCGGGAATGGGGACTGGCAGAATTACGTCACTTGAACATGTCAATTATTTTTCAAATAATTAATTTAGTTTCTGAAGGTAATGACAAAAGAATAAAATAAACATTTTTAATTTTTGAATATTTCGTTAAAAGTTTTATTTAATTTTTCAGCCCATGGCAACACGAAAGGGAAAAAAATGATCGGATTTGAGCGAAAGTGGTGTATTTTTTTCAGAAAAATCGAATTTTCTCTAAAAATGGAACACATATGAAAAAACTAAGCTTCAGGTGCACACGTTGGTATTGAAGGGAATATCTTTAAATAGAATGAAAACATTTATTTAAAAGCGAGGAAGACATACATACTTATCAACATACAAAGAATCTCGTAGTGAAATATATTTGAAGTCATTTCAAACTGATCGATGTCGCAAAAATAAATTTATTTTAATTTATTGTCTAAAAGAATATAAAGTTTCTCGAGCGATTGTTGCGAATGGCAATGGTGATTTAATTCTAATGAAAATGGCTTCTATGCTTTTTAAATGAGCATTAAATTTTGCAGTTTTTTAAATAATTGAAGTACTTCGAAGTCGAATTGTTTTCTGAAATTTTCATTGTATTCTAATTTCGATGAGCTGAATTTTTTTTGACTTATCTCACTTGTCAGTAGCATTTGCAGTTTTCGGCTCTGAAAGTGGGTGACGGACAGACAGACAGACTGAACGATTGTAATACTTTCCACTTTTTACGTTATAAACGTATACTGAAAGCTAAAAACGATATAATACACGCCTGAGTATGGGGCTGTTTTTGGAAAATACGGTAGTAAATTTCAATATAGCTTTGCGGCTGCTTTTATTGTCATTATTTAAAAATTAATATACACTGTTACAAATTCCGGCGCAGGATTGAACCAGAATCCTGGAAATTTCTAGCTGCCATCACTAATTGGAGCGTTGATTCACCACTTTTGCGGTATATTAAAGTTTTACCACAAAATTGGTTAATTCCCGCTCCAAATAGTGATGGCAGCTAGAAAGTTCCAGGATTCCGGTGCAATCCTGCGCCGAAATTGTTAACAGTATATGATGCGACAGGTTGAGAACTCGGGATCCAAGAATTTTAACTTTTAAATAACTTAAACATTCCCCAACTGATCGGAAACATGCCATTAATAGAAGGTCTCTTACATGTCCAGAAACACATCAGTTCAAGAAAAAAATGTTTCTGAATTTTTTTTAGCGCTTTTAGATGGTGGTTGATGTAAATAATCGATGTAAACACACTATAATCAAATAGAAAACTGAAACTTTCCTTAGAATATGTATTTGTACTGATATACTACTTTTTATTACAATTCTTTTCCAAGGGAATTTTCCAAGTTTCCAAGTGAATAAGAACGACAAAAACAATTGCTTTCAAATCAAGAAAAATACAAAAGTTTACCTAGTTTACTTGATTTATAGTTTCACTTTTAACTCTAAAAAACACCTTGGGGAGCAATTTGAAAGGGAATAAAGATTCTTCTACAAGAAAGCTCTAGGCAATAAATCTTTTTAATCGACTTTTGTAATCTTAAAATTTAGTTTTATTAACATAAAAAGTTTTTTTTTAGTAAATGGGTAACCCCAAAGATGAATTTTGAATTTTATATTTAAAGCTTGAAAATAAACAAGTAGGTTTTAAACGTTAAAAAAGTCTACCAAAAAATGTGTTTAAATCTAATTAAGATATAGCTATTTAAATTGATTTCTTATCCCTTTAATTGAGTTTATATTCTAAATAGTTGGCTATAATTACTTGTTTGTAGAATAATATATTAAAACACCATAAGGCATCATGAAAGTCATAATCATTATCAATAAAAGTTAATTGCTGCATTAATAAAACAATTTATGTTGAAACAGTTTAATATGAATTTTACAGTAATATTAAAAATAGAAAATAAATGTATGTCTCATAATTAAATATGACATTTTTATTTTTTTTACCAATCTTTCTTTGGTGTATTCTTTTTAGTCAAAATTAATGCATTTTAAGTAAAGGAAGAAGTTTTAAAAGAACTCAAATAACCTACTTTTCTGTTATTTTAATGTTCACCGAAGTTATTATAGTCTGCATAGATAGAATAGATGCAATAAAAAGAATTTTGAAAATGGGACTGTCAGAACTGAAGTTAAAACACAGCGTCACGGGCATATGGAAAGATGGACAGAAAAGCGAACAGACAGATGGACAAAAAGTACAACATGTTGGATCTGAGTATGAGAAGGTGCACCTCTTGTGCGGAACTCAGAAACGACCCACCAGGAATGGTTGGGCACCAAGTTCAAGATGAACGAAGTTATATTTTATGTAATTTTTCTGCTTTTCAGCTTTGTTTGTGTATATATCTAGTTTTCCTTTTGTACTTGACCAGTTACAAGATTAAATATAATAGCTTTACATGCCACGTTGAGTTTCTTTATTTTTTTCCTCGATAGTATTTTCTACACAACATATGTATCAGAAGTGTTACCTTTCTAACAAAAAAGAATTTTAAAAATCAGACTGTTAGAACTTGAAACAAACATATGCCGCAACATAAGACAGACAGACGGTAGTATGCACAGGCAAACGGGCGAAAATTTAAAATGTAGCTGTCCATCTGTTTTCTTTTAAATCGGATGGTTAGACGAGAAAACATAACCGACAGTCTTAAAAAAGAAGATGGCCAATAAGACAAAATGTATACAAAATAGGTCTCGAATTTCATTTCTTTCTAACAAATACATAATTTTTGAAATCGTATGTGTAGAACATCCGATTGCTGGGAAGAGGACTATGGACAGACGGACATCTGTGCAGATGTTCATCTCAATGATGTCAATATATACTTCCTTTTTTTATAATACTTTTGATTTTGAAAAAGAAAATAGGCTAAAAAATGCAAGTTGCACCATTTTAAAATACAATGGAAAAATGTTTTAATTAAATGAAATGTAATTTTTTTTTGTATTTATTCGGGATTTTTACCATACTCTTACTTGGCTGGAAATACCGATGCTATATTTGTTCCTATCCTATTTTGTAGTATTACACTTCTATAGGGCACTTTCACGTTTAACAGCGAAAGTCTGAGACGGGCAAACTGAAAAAAAAAACTATTACAATATTTTTTTTTGCTATAAAGTAATGTGGAACTTAAAATAGGTATATAAGGAATGCCGACTTGATAACTTAATGGAATAGCACACTTAAATGTTTTAAAACCACTGAAATTAAAATAACTGTTTAGTTGAGTTAAGGATTTCCCATTATCGGTCTATATAATAGTCCAATTACCACCTATATTAGAAGTCCTAAGAACGAAGCAACATAACGTCCCATTAGTAGATCTATTTGAAGTGTTGACCCATGACATCTTGATTCAGATTATCTTAAAGATTATTCGAGATCGAGGTACGAACAATCCGCAATTTACTGATATGACGTGAAGCATCTTAGTCCTCCTGGCTTCCAATCTAGGTGGTATTGTGTAGGCCTACTAACGTGACGTCCCTCAACTCAGTAAGATGACCCTGTTTGACCATTACATCTCATAGAAAATGAATAATCAATAAAACGAATAATTAACAAAAAATGAATAATATGAAATAAATATATATAATGAAAAATGAATAATATAATGAAAATGAATAATTATAATGAAAATGAATGATAAAATGAATAATGAAAATGAATAATGATGAAAATGAATGATAAAAATGAATAATGAAAATGAATAATGAAAATGAATAATGAAAATGAATAATGAAAATGAATAATGAAAATGAATAATGAAAATGAATAATGAAAATGAATAATGAAAATGAATAATGAAAATGAATAATGAAATGAATAATTAAACATTAAACTCTTACATTTTCCCCGCTCTCTTGAGTAATAAAATAGAGGCACCCACCATGCGCACAAGTCGTTTGTTTGGCAAGTTGGGGAACGCAATCTTTCACCACCTGAGGAAATGAAGGGCCAACGTAGTTCCCCTTACGCTAATAGCGATCTGCCTTACGTACAACAGGATAATGGATCTTGGCGAAGGCGGGTTACCATTTCAACAAGCTTTTCACTACTCTGTCTACATTAGTTGAGCAACTATTTAGAGGCTCTAGTTGAAAATGAATCAAAATCAACACAATTGCCTTATATAACTCTCACGCTATCTATTCATCTCCCAGATTACAATTCAGCTCGTCTAAGAGCTGAATATAGTTAACAATGATCTATACCTAATGTATACTGGATGAACTGTTCAATATTGAGAAAACGCGACCGATGTCAGGTACCTGGAGAAAACTATTTGTCTTCTTCTCCGACTTTGGCGCTGGTGTTTGGCTCCTTTTAACCATTCATCAAACTTGAATACCGTTTCATTCCGTGATGAAGGTCAAAAAGTTTCGCCAGACCACGCAATATGTTGCCACTGCGCATACGCGTTCGCCATTTTGCTGTAACCGACTGGTCATGCAAATTGAGATCCGTTAGCATTATGAGAGATACTTCCAGTAATAAATATACTTCGAATGATAAGGAATAGCCGTTGTCTGCAGTTTTGCTAAATAAACGAGCCCCGGTCACGAATAGCAAGCGGTGCGAAATGATTACGAACGTGAATAGAGAACCGCGTTTACTTGATGAATAAATTACAGGCTGATGACGCCCGGGGAACAAATGACGGAGGGACATATGACGCCATATCTCGATATTGCACACTTTCAGTTGTTTGCTTGGTGAAATGAAACAAAATCTCATGTAAAGATGCATTCACATGAATTTCCATTTTAAATATGACATGGCGTGAGTAGTCCACTTTGCATCTAAAAAGGTAGACGATTAATACCGTGGCTTTGCTGTTGTATACTTTTTTATTTGGTAATGTCTGACTACTTTAACGTCGTTAGCTTTAAGTCGTTAGCTTTTGAGTGCGCTAAGAAAGTATTAAGAGTTTGATTTCATTTGACTTGATCGTCAATTGATTTGCACCTGTAGTATGTATTATTTCAGTATTACTATATATATTGGAGAATGCTTTAAGTTAAAATATAGCTATGCAATAATAATAAAACCGATGCAAGTTCGCACTACTCTTCCATTGAGAATCTATTTCTAAACCTGAAAGAAATACGCGGCCATCAAAACAAAGAATCGTCAAATATAGTAACTCTTACCTAAACCAAAATCTTCCTTACCCTTTTTCAAAGCTGACTCTTCCACAATCAAAATATTTGAAATGCTAAGACGTGACAGGCGAACTATAATTGAAAGTCGTGTAGTGTTAGACAGACCTAGTTTTTTTTAAATGGGATTCTAAGATAGCGTCGTTCCTGATGAACGCGACGTGAAAAGCAGTTCCCCGATCACCATTCCCACCGCCTTTCCGGATGAAGAGAGATCAGTATGGATGACGCTCTGCGTTCCCGGATTTTGTTAGGGGAGAGTTGGAAGATACTCACTGACCAATACTTTCGTACCAGATGAATGCATGCGTTCGTAGCGATAAAAGATATCTGGCACATTTTAGCTTATTAAGAAAATGAGTGTAAGTTTTTACTTTTGTCGTTGCAATTTAATTCTCTTTTATTGCACATGTTGATTGTTGCTAACAAATAAGCTTTAGAATATGAACATTTCCTTTATTGGACATAATGTTTAAGCAACTATAAATGTTTCGAAATATTAGGAATGTCCAAAGTACACTGTTAAAAATTTTGTGCTTGGTTTCACCATGATATTGGTTCCTAGTAGCTGCAACGGCTGAGTAGTGAAACGTTCCACCATAGTTTTGGTATTAGGTTGAACCATTTCTCAGGTTTTTGTTTCCAAATCCAGAAAAATGGTTCAACCAAACGCCGAAAAAGGTGAAACATTTCACCACACAGCCGTTGCAGCTAGTAGGAACCAATATCATGGTGAAAGGAACCAATATCATGGTGAAACCAAGCACAAATTTTTAAACAGTGTAGAGAGCAAGGTCGGCATAATATAAGGACGCGTCTGAAAACCGTACAATGCTTTTACACTGCTGAACACACTAACGTTGTGTTGCGGTTCAACGTAGTCCCTTTTCGATAATAAATTAAAAAAAATATAATTAAAAATATATAAAAAAGTAAATATAAATTTGAGTTTCTATAGAAGAAACCTCTTCCTCTTTTATCCATTCTCAAAACCAGGGTAATATTCAGTTAACTGCAACAATTTGAGTCTCTTTCCCTTTATATGCTTCCAATCCATAGAAAAAAATATGAGTCTAATCTGGCAACATAATTCATTTTCATCAGCACCAATCTAAAAAAATAAATATTTGTTGTTAACATCAAACTTCTATTTTTTGTTCCTTTAAAAATATTTGATTGATGTCGACAACCCAAAACTAGCTCTTTAAAAAAATAATAATAAAATCAAACTAGAAAATTGTTCAATTATTTTCTGACTTCGTAAATGGATGGCTGGTTTGTTAATCAATCACGACTTCTTTAATTACAAAAAACAAAATTAACTCTCGGCTCGTGAAAGCGATTCCATAATGAAAATTCCCAAGCCTGAAATAAATTTAATTTGAAAGATAGCAATGAAGATGAAATCTTCCGTCACTTCAAAATCACGGATATATTTATAAAAAACAATCTTTCCTAGAAAAAGAATAAAAGAGGGAAACTAATTATTTTCATATATTTCCTGTTACAAGGAACGAATGAATTTCAAACAAGACTTTTTGAAGTTCTTTGACGACCTGAAATTAAATTAGATATTTAATTTATGACTTAAATATGAGTTGAAAGTTTTCAACATAAAGGAAATTCAACATTCTGAAGCACTTATCGGGGGTGACATAATTGAAATTGAAAAATATTTGCGTTAAGATGGATTTTTTTGTAATTAGATTATAAAATCAAGTTATATGGATTCTTTAGTCTTTTGTTTTGATAATTATTTTTAAACAAATTAATACTCATTATGGACATCATTGTTATAATTATTACTGCTACCATTGTTTTAATTTGTTATTGTTGATATTATTGTTAAGTTTGTTCAAATACAAATGTTGTTGCATTGTCATTTCTTTATCATCATTACTATGATTTCTATGAATATTGTTATATTTTTCTTTCACTATTGTATCTCTTTAGTAAATCAATAAACAACAAGACCAAGCAAGCTTAGAAACTAAACACTGGGAGTTCTACGTGAGGTTCTTACGTGACCGGGATATGTATTTCGCACTCAAAAGCCCTCGGTCAGGGGAGTTGAACTGAGCACAGCAGGTATTGGACCCCATAGGTTGTCGCACCACTGAGTTTAATGTTTTTATATTTATAAATTGTTATTATAAATGTTATAATTACAAAAAAATAACAAAGTTATTATTATTGTTATAAATATAATTGTTTTAACAATGTTATTAATATTATTATAAAAAAATCAATTTTTTTTAACAATGTCATTCACTTGTTAAAAATATCAATAATGTAACCTTGCAGATTATTTTGTGAAATTGCTGTTTAATAATGCCTACAAACCAGAAGAGTAAAACACACCAACCGCTATTTAAGAAGAATAATTAATTTGATGTTAAGCAACCCCCCCCCCTAGCAGTACTTGATATTTAAACTATTCAAATTGAGTGAATGTTGCCGACAATTGCAATAACAACAACCTTGGACTAACTGGATATGCGGCTTCTTTCCTCACCTTGTAGAAGCTGCTTTCTGTTTCGTGCTTCGTTGTAGGAGTGAAACCCACTTACAGGGTGAAAAGAAGAGATGTCGCTCGTTGATTGGCGAAAAGGAAAGGGATATTTGAATCCATGCTTTTGATTTGTAAATATTAGTTAATATCATTCAAAATGTATTTAGTATTAGCAAATAATTACCCGTTCTTCGCACGGAATAAACAAATATCAAATCAATCCAAGTATATGTACCATTTATTCTGCTTTAGGATAAAATGCTTATGTTATTGTTCCCGCCCCTTATAAAGTATAAAATCCCGTTATTTATATTTTACCTTAAATTTACAAAACAAAAAATATGCTATAAAATGCACACATAAATGTTATCTCAATTCCTCTCATAAATACACAAAACATTCAGCTCCTTTGGCGCGGTTTTGTAATAATTTATTTTGCGAGAAAATAGATATAGCTACAAACACACCGATTATACAGCTCTAGCGTGATTACCTTCGAACAACCAACGAACTTATAAATCACTTTAAAAAAACACATTTTGCTCATTTTTGCGGAGGCTTTCATTAAGAGAAATGGTTCTCCTCATAGACCTGACGCATAGTTCTGAAGTCCTAATTTCTGTCGGAGTATGGTTTTGCTATGTAAGTATTTCCCCCCCCCCGGTTTAAAAAAAGTAACCTCAACAAAATAAAACAAATTTGAAGGAAAAGTACCAATTTGTAATTAATTTATAAAGTTTCAAAATAATATCTGTCAATAAGTGAGTGTCATTACCAGTTTAAGTGTAAAACCTCAACACTTGAGCAGGCTCAAATACGGCACATTTTTAGTTATGGGGTAACTTTGGCCTGGGGGGAAACCTTGGACCAAGTAGGAAACCCTAGTACTGACTTTCCTCTTTCATATTTTTTTACACGTAGTTAAAAGATTTCATTAATTGAAAAAAGCAAGCACATTTTGAAAGAGTGTATTTTATTTGAAATTATTAGTTTGAACTTGAAAAACTTGGGCTAAAGTTACCCTTGAGGATCAAAGTTACCCCATTGAAACAATAAACCAGTGGCTATGATATAGACAATCAAAAGTGATATTTTCAAGTACCCTTTCTTTCCTTCGACATAATCCGAAGGATAACCACAAATCGCTTTTCGTTCCGATTCCCCAGTAACCCAACTCCGATCCGTCCCGTCAGATGGCGCTATGGACGCCCCTCGTACTATCGTCTGCTGAAAATCGATGGCCGAGTGTATAGGAGCGAAAGACCTATGTACCGGTAGCACCCGGCACTCCCTCTACTCGTTCTAAACTCCAACGAACACACTTTCAGACGATAATAAAAATAAAACATCCTCCCAATCACACACAACTGATGACGAGCGACCACTGAACCCCCGTCCAAGGTCTCTAAAGGTAAGACCTTGCAAATGCATCTCTATTAGTTTTATTAGAGAAAAAAATCAAACAATTCCGTTTTCCCCTTAAAATGTAGTGTATAAATGTAGTATTGGTTTCATTTTTGCATAGCCATTGCACCAAGCCGGCGATGTAGAATCACTAAACTATAGGCATGGTTTAAATGTCAGGGGGGGGGGATACAAGTTGGGGTGTTTTGGAGGGGGGAGGGCAGGAGCGGAGTTTTTCCCCGTTGGGGGTGGGGGCGAGAGGAGTGGCGCGGTGTCTTATGGGAGTTTGGGTCTCAGCTGTGTTTCGAACGTAGCGGTTCGTTTGAAGTGATCCGAAGAGAGGAGCGTCACTTCCTTGTTTATGATTTTTATACATTCACTAGTAAATCCGCTGTACCCCCCAAAAGTATAGATATTTATGATATCCTAGTTAGAATGTAGTGAATAAATAGTAGATTAGCCCATAGTTGTCAAACAAACAATATATTTTTTGGAAGTTTTTAATTTCATCGCTCGAGTTGAAAAACAAACAGAACACAAACCCTGAAAGGGGCCCCAGATTCACACCCACCTCACAACAAGTGGTAATGGGCCAAGAGAAGTCAACGTTATCTGAGGCAATAAACATGGTCGGATACAATTACCACTGTCATCTGCGAAATACGTTATAAGGGGCTTTTTTTGCAGCTTTCACACCCTTCTCCTATAGGGTTGTAACAAAGACAAAATCTATAGATAAATAGCACCTAACTTGGCTACTTCACTCTAAACTGGTCACATCAAGATATCTTTGATGGTTTTTTTTTTGGCTAAGTTTGGGTCCACTAGAAGTAATTTTGAATCGATGATCGAATTTTTGTTTCGAGGTTCTAGTAGAAAGTAGGTGTTTTGGTTACGATTTACTAACGTTTAGGTTTGTCAAATAAAAAAAGCTCATTAGGATTTTTAAAAAAATACCCATCCATAAATACGCCTAATTTATAAGATGGTTTTTGAGAATTTTAAAAATACATGTTTTTAACTGAATTCCAACACATTTATAATTTTTGCTCCAAAAGAAACAAAAATTATTATTATTTTGCAAACTTTCCTTTTTTTTTATTCCAAATAATTAAAAAAGAAAAGAAATTTGGTATTAACATTGCAGAGATTTCCGACCATTTGTTTGTATCCTTCTTTCAAATTCCGTTCTAATTTACGATATTAAAAAAAATAATCATTTGAAAAGGTATGACAACATGGACCAATCTTTTCTCCTGTTTGGTCTGTACGAAGGAAGTCACGCGGACAGAGACAGTAGAATCTTACTTAAGTACTTAAGTAGTAGAACTTAAAGTGTATCAAATATCAGTGAAAAACTTGCAAATCATTTAACTTTAAATATGAAGTAGTAAAAGATATAAATACGTATTCAGCGGAAATAAAATATTGGAAAGTTGGTAAGACAAATATCAAAATATCTACATGAAATCTATCACATACCACATACAGTGTGCATAAATACTGTTTTTTTTCCCCAAAATGTGACAAAATCATATTTTAAAAAAAATGTACGACCCATTGCAAGCAACATTTAGTTTTATAAAAAATCATATTTTATAAGGTACATAGGTAAACAGTAAAATAATATAGTTTTTATAATAAATTTCATTTCTAAAAAAAACCACTTTCAGCTTTAAGTAATTTAACACCACAAAACACCAGACAAGATAATATTTATAATGTGGTGTGTGTGTGTGGAGGGGAGGGGTATATGCTGTCGAAAAAAATACTTTCTGTGAGTAGGGATGGTTGGGGATCGTCACCTCCACTTTCCAAGAACAAAATTCGAATCCCTATTGTCCAGTTTCTGCAAAAATTATCCGATTTTTATCAAAGCATGCGATGAAACCTTTTGGGTTTTATGACCAAAGAAGAAAGGTTGTGTCGTGGATACCGGAACAGGGTTTTTGTTTGAAACTCGAGACAATTGTTTACTGCCTCCCACAGTTTCGAAATTTTTTTTCAGAGGCACTAGTACGTTTTCTCAGTACTTAACAGATCTTCGACCGATTTCCTGGACTGGCAAATGGACAAAAAATATATAAGACACTAAATTTATTGCTGGTGTGTCACTGAAGGCTGTAAGTTCAATTCAATCCTTATAGCCGCCAAATCTTTTTGGTGTTGGGCAGTTTACTATTTGACTCTGTGTGGAATCATTGATTATTATTTTTTCTGTCTGGATCGAGTTTTTTTTTTGTCATTCATAAGTGGCTAAAGGCCTATTTAAAGGTAAGATATTAATAAAAATTTAATTTAATTTAATGTGTAAACTTAATATATTGTTGAGCTTTCGCAAAAATATAAATTTCGCTTTAATATGCACTATTTTTATATTTTTATGGACATTGTGTTCCGTGAGTAATTGTTTAAATTTTTGATCAATTGCGTATATCTGTTAGAATTTAGATTTATAGGTATTGATAAATTAATTCCTATACAATTAATTCTACAATTTAAAAATTTAGATTCTATTGATTTTATTTATGTGAGTTCTGATATACACTGAAAAAAAGTGTAGCATTTCTCCATGTTATAAAGAGAGCGAAGAAGGGGGGGGGGGGGGGAGCCAAGGAGGCCCCTCAAAATCAACTGCCTACAGGCCCCTACACTGCTTAATCCGGCCCTGAATATATAGTTATATATCGTTGATAAAGTATGCCTTCTTTAAAATTTTTACAACCGTCCCATTATTTTTTTTTATGAAATGGTGATATTTTTAATAATAATAAGTAATAATTAATTATTTGTTTAAGTAAAAATCTCATTTCAATCCATTTTCCATGAAATGTTTGATATTCCTCATATCTGAACACGAAGAATTTAACGGATAGCATGTGAAATTCTTAATTCACTAAAGCGGGTGCCGGATTTCTTCGATTCTTATATACTTTTTATTTATTATATTAATTGTGAGCAATTGTATTAAGTCAACGTTCGTTTATTATTATACTAAACTTAACTAAGTTCATTGTACTGAAAGTCTACAGCGAGCCATGGCCTGATGTGCCCATGTCAGTTCTCCTGACCAAGGGGTCCTGTGGTGCGAAGCATTGGCTCGTAGACGCAATCAGTCTATAGGTTATAAAAATCTGGAATAAAGTCAACGATATGTAACCTTTCCATTTAAGAAAACTCCCTTTAATCTTTCTTTTTAATTGGTTATAACCAAATTTTTCGAGGAATATTTTGTTGCTACGCGTTTTGACATATGAACAGCATTAAAAAATTTTAACTATGTGACAGCCTAGCATTTTATTTGATCTTAACTTACTTAAAATGTATGAAATAGAAGGATTTAAGAAACGACTTGTGAGCCTTTATATTTATTCACGAAGTAACACAATGGTACAGAGCGAAACTGTTGTAAAAATAACATGCTGCAAGCTATTAATTAAAACTGAAAACATTACCGTACGAAATGCACGCGAAAATAAATCTTTTTTTATTTGTACAAAAACTGTCCCTTAGAGAAATCAACATTCGGTGGTTTTTTTTTTGTAATATTTCCGAACATACAAAAACAACTTTCTTATTTTTTGTTGTGTCCGTACTCTCTTAAGGATTGCAAACATTATTCACCAGAATAGATAATTGATGTTTTAAAATAATTAAGTTTTCTGTTATTTTCGTTATTGTAAATCGATATATAGAGCATAGGAAAATCGTTCCTTGCGGTAAGTAATATGTTGCCTTTGATGTTATAAATGAACTCTAAACAAAAAAACAACCTCTACATGGTGAAAAAATCAATGAGAAGATAGTTTTGGAGGCTGAAAATTTGATATTAACCCTTTCAAGGCGACTTCGTGAATACCATTAACGTTTTCATTTCCGAATAAAATAGTTAACTTTAGTTTTTTTTATTCGTTTTTCACGTAACTTTTATCTTATATAATATTTTCAGGACTATTGTAATCATGTGTTGGAGAGAGGTTTGTGTGTTTAACTTAACCCTCGGCTAAAGTTTTAGTACTTTTGTTATTTTGATAAATATCTGAACGGTTAATGACTTTAATGTAAATTTTTGTAAAAAATAAAGCATTCAAAATCAATATATTATAATTTTTAAGGATAATTTGAGTAAAATAATATTTTATAAAGGACTATTTTGGTGACATTTGACCTACAAAAAGTTGACTGTCCAATGAAGAATAATAATTGGATTAAATTCCCAAACTAACAATGGAAAATATTACATTTAAAATAAGCTTTGAAAGAAAAAAAATGTTTTTTTAAAATTAATATAGAAAAATTCCATTCGATGTTCGAATCAGAAACACTTCTTATAATGTGTTTTAAAAATAATCCGAATTCACAAAAAAACTATCTAATACACTAAACGTTTCTACGAATCGGGATTCATCAACGACAAAAAGACATTTATTTCAAACAAACGACACACATTATTCAAATTTTTCATTTAAAATCGAATCATTAATTATCATGCAGATATTCCGATTCACTGGCAGCAATATATTCTTTGTGGCGATTCATTTTCAAAATGTGATCGTCGTTGAGTGGGGAAAAGCAATTATTCTTCTGGCGAAATGAAACGGTTATAGAACAAATTTATCTTGGTATTAGGTTTGTGAGAGTTGGCAGCAACCTATTCTTGTAACCTGATTAGTGGAGAAAGTTTCCTTAAAAATGTATTAATTAGGGGATTTAAATAATTAATCAGAAGGTAATGACACCATTTTAAAATCGATTTTTCATCAGGTTATTGTTGGAAGCTCAAATTCTGGGGAAGTGTATTTTGCTTTAAAAAATCATATATTATGGTTGTCAATTTTTTTCTTTGATATTTCACAACTGAAATTTAGATTGTGTAATGCATTATCAGTTTTTCTCAATGTTTTGATAATTGAACTGTCTAACCTGTTCTATTTATTTTGTGTCTCCAAATAATTCAAAAATGCAATTCCAATTTTTTTAAGGGTTTAATATTTGAAGACTTCATATTCTAGCAAATGATATATTCTCAGTTAGCCTTGTTTGTGGAATGCTGCCTTTTCTCCTTTAATAAAATGCTAAGCTTAATTTTGTAACTCTTCTTTTTTTGCTTTTTATTTAAGCTCCTTAATTTGCTCCTTTTACTTTTTTTCAATGTTTTGTTTTGTGAGCCTCTATCATAAATGTTTGCTATCTTTATCTTTATTAATGACCAAAGAAGGTCGAACCACTGGAAAAAGGCGTTAGAGGAAAATTAATCTATATCTTATCAATCGTTTTTTATATTGCATAAACCGTATTTGAATATAACAAAAAATATCTAAACAGCTTATTTTGAAGTTTTTGTAAATATATTTAATGTATGAAGATCTGTCATTAAATCATTCCAATAAAGAAATAAAATGTAGTTCGCTTAAAACATGTTTTTTTGCTTGCTATTTA
The DNA here is from genome assembly GCA_019343175.1 of Oedothorax gibbosus. NCBI lineage: Eukaryota > Metazoa > Arthropoda > Arachnida > Araneae > Linyphiidae > Oedothorax > Oedothorax gibbosus. The sequence goes on along the minus strand of CM033278.1, from coordinate 1,789,313 downwards.
TAAAATAATTCCATGTCAATATAAACGATATTAATTAAATTAATCTTGTATTAATGCTGTAAACTTTAATCAAATTGTCTCTTTAAATTGGAGCGTATTTAAAGTTTGATAATTTTTTGATGAGTTAAATTACTATCAGTTGCGATGTTCAAAATAGTTTCACGTATTTTGTAAAGCAAAATATTTGATAACGAGATAGAAATGACAATCATGGAACAATTAATTTAATAGGTATGTATTTGTTTGTGTTTTATTACCACATAATTAATGTCATTTAAATAAAACCATTGCTTAAAATGTTTTATCAAACAAATGATGGATAAATAATGAATTTAAAAGAGTTTCAAATTGCATTCGTTTCTAACAACTGCACTGTTATCATTGTTTTGTGACTCATTAACTATTAATTAAGTAAATTATAATGAGTTGTTTCTTTGTATTTATGAAAAATAAAATGCATCGTAATAAATTTATAAAACTTAAAAATTAATTTGAATAATACTTTATTAAATGTACACTATTTCTGAAAAATACGTTGTCTATTTATTTTTGATGTATGAAATGTAATCATGTATACTCAACATATTAATAAGTTAATAAAAATTTAGATTTTTGTAAAAATATTGTGCATTGTAAAGAAGTTGATTGATGATAGTTTTTCGTATAATGTTTCAGTGCTACTAAGGATTTACTAACATGCATTTGATTATTAAGATTAGAATATATTTTACGACACATTTTGTACCGGATTCATTTTTAAACTTTTACTTTCCTAATTTAACTGCTTTGGTTCTATTTGTTTTTAATTTTACAAACATTAAAAAAGTTCTAAAAATTAAGTTTTAACAAGTTAAGTTTAAAAATTAAGTTTTAAGTTTTACAGACAAGCCTCACTTCAGATGACTTGTTAAATTGTTCCTTGGTTATTGATGTTTCGATTTTTTTTTTATCGTGTCGATGGACAATTAATTGGCCTCGTGTGTCTTTAAAACTGCATCCGCTAGTTCGCATACGTCTGTGGTGCAGAGGATCTCTCAAAGTTCTGAGACCAGTGGCACCATACCGAGTTGTAAAATATGTGGGGTAAGTGTTGGGCTCTCGAGAATTTGTTCCGGGGGTAAGTTGGGCATCGTTGCAGTTCTTGCAAGAAACATAAGTTCTCGTTTTGACGTGAAGAATTTTCATCACTTCATAGTGGTTTGTTATGAGTCTTGTCATTTGTGATGTTAAGATTCTGGAGCAATCAAAGTCACTGATGAGGGGTTTCTTGAAGAGATGGGGAAGAAGTATTCGTAATGCAACTGTATTTGCGAATGCAAGCGGGATTTCGGTGCTAGGCTGGTTAGCGCCTTTGGCTTCTTTCGCTAAGTAGTCTGCACACTCGTTTCCTTAAGATTCACTTGCGCCAGTGTCTGTTGCTGCAAGCAGGATTTCCCATTTCCGTGCAAGCCTTCAAGTAGCATATTAAACCTTTAACTTTGAAAACGGCCCATGCGGCCGTACAACTAAGGATTTGATAATGATATTCCTATCAAATATTACGCGGAAATAAAAATCATGCATAGAAAAAGTGTTAATAGCAAAGTTGACTTTTATTTCTCCGTTTTTGATGGCTTCTAAGGCCGCTTTTGAGTCAGAGAATATTGCCAATTCCTCTGATGTTTCGATTTCAATTCCACGAGTTGGTTTAACTGCATTTGCACACTGTTATCTGTAAATTAAATTATCTGTTCAGTGGTGTTTTCCTAATTTTCGTACTACGTAGCTCCGTTACATTTCATCACATGGAACACACAAAAGAACCATTTTATAGAAAAAATTAATTTCTTCAAGTTTTGTATTCCCAAAAACACTGAAAAAGTACGCTGGGAAAGAGCTATAGGTTAAAAAAATAAAGTAATGTGTCGTCGGGTGAAAATAGCCCTTTTTTGTGTTTCTGTAAATTTAACCTTTCTTCTTGGAATACATAAGAAACTCATTTTCGATCAGTGTATTTTATAGGAAATTAAATTTCCTACTATACTTGTAAAATCATTATTTATCGCTAAAATGAAGTCTTATGTGTTTTACGGCAATAGAAAGTCGTGAAAAAGTAAAAAAAAATCGAAACACTCGATTTTACTACCTTTTTGCTGCTTCGTAGCTCTTTAACTGTTTGTCCTACAAAAAAAATACTTTTCGTACCTATTGTGAAGAAAAGTTTGAATCAAAAATGGTTAGAAGAATAGTTATAGGCCAAAAACTGGAAAATGGGTGAAATTTCGAACGTTTTTTCAAGATGGCGGGAAAAGCAATAGGACGAGGATGACGAAAACTCACATTTATTACTACTTAGAGGTAACACACAACATATAAAAAACAAGCGATACCGGACCGTTTGTATGCTAAAACTCTTTTATTCACTGGACTAATTATGCGACATTGAGACGTGCATTCGACATGCGTAGAACCAATGACGTGTCAATTGGAAGTACTTTCTTTGTACGTTTCTTCAGGGCATAGGTGTGGTTGAGTTAACAACTGCACGAATGCGTCAAAGATTTTGAACCACGGTCAAGTGGTATGGCTGGAGCCTGAGCAACCTACCTAACAGCGACACCATACGTGGCATCTGGGGATTTGGGAAAATGGATTATTTGTTTACGAGATAAGGTTGTCATGAAATATTTTCTGTTCAAAATTTATTGACACTTTCTGTGAACGTAACTGCGGCTTGGTGAAAAACATATACACAGTAAAATCATCATCTCATTCTAATTAGCTTCTTTTATTTTCATTTAATCAACATTTGCATGCAGATTGTGTAGCCGATATTTGAATAACCAACCCTTGTAACATCATTCAGCATTTCCCTTTGTATCTGTGGTTTCCTTTATGATTTTATTTTACTGGAGTGAACTGCAGCAAGCACAAAAATGAATTGGACGGTCCTGAAATAATCAGTTATTGAGTATAATTTCTTGTAGGTTCAAATTATTGAGTTTTAACAACAATGTTTTAAATTCACTAGTCTAGATACTGCGCTATCCACGGCAGTATAATCAGCTGTTTTTTTACTTCAACTTAATCGCAATGAAAAGCAAGGGGTGTAATTGGCATTTTTAAATCCTACTCTCTGTAACTTTGTATCACTTGGTTTCCATTCCAAGTGGCTTCTTCTAATGGATACTTTTTTACGAGCTTTCCATTGCTATGAGTATTGTAACTAGTAAAAAATAATGTATGGTAAAAATTTTGTCTTATCACTCACTAGATTATTTTAATTTATTTCAATTGACATTTCAACTGTGTAATCGGCATTGATCGAATCCATCTCGCGTAACACAGTTTCTCTGTTGCGGGGGGGGGGGGGGGGTGGAGCGGCGTTGTTCCATCGATATTCGGCAGTCGGGTGACCCACTTTCACAAACGACTCCACTTGGAGGAGAGCCAAGTGGCCGGCCACGCTCCAAGGCGCCATCTCAAGGCGGAGATGGGAACTACTCACTTAGGAAGTTTTGAATTATCGTCGCACTAAAGCTACCCAACGGCTATTGGCGACCGGCGTCATAATTTAGAACTACAGTCAAGTGACGAGCAGACACCTGAGGAGTAGGCACGTTAAGGGCGACATCGTACACAGCGTTTGTACTTTGAAGCATATTTAACGTGCACTCCCTCTACAGGGGATATTATTCGTTCGACAGTCGTTCAGTCAGTTCGGGCCGTTTATAGGTCGGCAGTTATTTTGTCGATGTCCGGACCCGAACCTGGGAAAGAAGGTCCCATGTTCGGGTCCGGGCATCGACAAAATAACTGCCGACCTATAAACGGCCCGTTAGTCCGGGTCGCATGCAAGGCTAATGACTAACCGACAGGGCTCCCCCCCCCCCCCCCTACTCATTTATTGGATAGCACCTTTTTTGGATGTCTATTTTTTGTCTCATGAGTTGCTTAAAATTCGGATGAATAGACCATGTAAAGGAACGGTTAAATGTTAAAATGATTGTGGACCAAAGTCGTGAAGTTAAGCCAGGTGGATAGCCCAGGCATTCTCTAAGTGATCCAATCGTCGTTTTTCCCGAGTGATCTTTGCCATTATGCTCTCAACAGTTGTAAATAGTTTAAATTGCAGATGAAATGGACAATGATTAAAAAGACGTTAATTATAATTTTTAGTTCCAATATAATTTAAATGTCTATCAGGACTAATGTGAAACAGTCCCCACTACTCATATATTAAATGTTATTGCAGCAAATTTGCAATTCAGTTGCAACCGTTACCTCTAACATTAAACTTTAGTAACAAGAAATGAAGAAGTAACAGAAGCTTCTAAAGGTGGGCATACATGGAGGGACTTGATCCTCGGTTTCCCCCCCCCCTCTTTGATTAGTGCTTCATATTATTTTTAATCACGTGGGCACAGAGCACCAATCAAGGAGGAGAAAAAAAGTGAGTCCCGCGGACCAAATCTCTTCGTGTATGCTTAGCTTAGATTTTTATACCGATTCTGTAAACGATAATTTCAGAGAAATACCAAGTACTACATTTTAACTTCATTTTCTCGAATGACAATTATAACTGAATTTTTGTCGAGCTAGTACGAGCTAGGTCGATTTGAATGAGATAGTAACTTTCCAGAAACCATTGGCAGTTTACCTTGTTAAATAATAAGCACCACCTATAGTAATCCTGTATATTTCATGTGTTTTACAAATGTAATCTAGTAGTTAAGTATTGGAAGAAGAATTCATGATACTTGCATAAACAAACGGCCATGCAATAGAACGACATCCATCAAACAACCCGACGAGAACTCAAGCTCATCTACAGTCTACTCAACTAATTAAGCCAGAGAAGCTTTCTGTGACGTCATAGTAGCCGTCGGATTACCGGTTAGGTTAGGTTTGGCTAGTCTGAATTTTCATCGCACTAGAGCTACCCGAGGGCTATTGGCAACGGTCGTCGTAATGTAGAACCATAGTCCCCTGTGCCGACACCTGAGCAGGCACCCAACGCAACCTCCCTCTACACGGGGTATTATTCGTCGTACATTTTTGGCTGCATGGGCCGTTTATAGGTCGTCTGTTATTTTGGCGATGCCCGGACCCGAACTGGTTCGGGTGTTGTCGTTGTTCCGAAAGAGAGAAACGCAAAATGTTCAGAACCTGAAAAGCATAGTCGACCGAACCTGAAAAGCATAGTCGGCCGTTTAAACAGGACGCATCGGACGAATAGCTAGACGTTATGAAGAGCTTCTGTATACTTCAAGTTGAGAAGGTCATGGCTCGTTCAATGTGCATGATAATGACGAATCCCATCTCACTCTGAATTCAGGCTGTGAGTGAGTTGAGTAGGAGACTGCTAATACTGTTGGAGATCACAGAAACTTAGGGTCAAATGAGCCCGCTAGTCTCCAAACCAAAGTGCATATGTGTTAATACAATGCGAAAACATTATTTCCCAAGTCACATTACTTCGACTGTATGGAATATTTTTACTAACGTCTATTTTACAGGATAAATGTATCTAACTTACCGGGTTCTATGATCCTATCTTTTGAAATAGGTTCAAATATTATTTTTAATTTTAAATAAATTATTTCTATAAAATATTCGAACCTATTTCAAAAAGTGGGATTATAAAGACCTATAAGTAAGCTACATTTATCCTATAAAAAACGTTACTAAAAATATTTAATGCAGCCGAAGTAATGTGGCTTAGAAAATACTTTTCCTTCCCATTGGATTAACAAAGAGGCACTTTGGTTTGGAGACCCGCGGTTACTCGGGCTCATTGGCCCTTTAGGTCTCGCTAAGCCTGTAGAGTCCAAAATCGTGAAGCGTAAGAGGCTTGAAGTCTCGTTGGGTTCAGGCGACGCTACTTGGACCGCAAATCTGACTTACAAGTTTGGGTTAAAGCATTCCTTAGAGGCTAGAAATAGGCAGAGCAAGAAACTTTGAAAAACAACTAAAAAAACCATCTTTACTATATTGGATGTTGCTCGAAGGTTCCATCTGGTGCTTGTGTGCTCGCGTGTCTACTTCGTTACTTGACCACCGTTAGAATTACTGGGTAATCCAAGTCGTTGTCCTGGTGGATTTTTGTGTTTGGTGACATCTCGAAAATCACGTTTTCCAAATGCTTTTGTGATTTTTTCAGTAAATATAGAACTGGTCTCAATTAGCTTTTGTATGTTGTTATCATACTTCAACACTCCCTTCTTTTGATTTGTGTACATGGCTTCAAGAAGAACTAGTTACATCTCTTTAAAAACTTTTCAAATTTTGTATTTTGTTGACGGCCAGTGACCATGGATTTACTAAAATTAAGAAGTGGACTTAGCTGAATAATTACTTTCCTTGGCGTCTAGAAATAGGCAGCAGGAAGTTTTTAAAACATAATCTACCCACTAAATGGTATTAGTCTGTAACTGACAAAAGAATGTTGAAAAAAATAGTTTAAAAGTCGTATAAGTCGGAGTTAAACTTCTAACTATTGTGTTTGTTGATCCTACTTTTTATTGCTATTACTAAATGTTGTTTTTAGTCAAATATGTATTTAAATTAATATACTTCGACGTGGGACATCCAATTTAAGCGTGCAACATAAACTCCCAATGTAGGCTTTAAGTCATTTTGCGGAAATACCTCCTATATTAACTTTAAAACTTCCTCTGCAAAAAAACTTATTTTCTAACACACGGGTTCGGGGTATTTGCTTCATTTGATTTAATTTTAACGGAAGATTCCACTCCCAGCGGAAATTGGGGAACGAAGTTAGGCGAAATAAAATGTTTACTTTTCCTGAAATCCTGAAAGAAGCTCCGGGAAATTAAAGAGGTATTTTTTATTTTTTTCCCGGCATTTTTTAAAACTTTCTGGGAAAGAAATCGGAGAAAATGTTATTTTTTTGCATTATTTCTCAAGGTTTTTTTGGTGTAATCAGCTTCAATTCCTTTATTGCTGCTTCGAGTTAGGGAAATAAGTTTTAATGGATACCATCTCATTTCGTTTGGAATCTGGCATTAATGTATAAATAAATAGAATAAAATTATTATTTAAGTCATTTTACAGTTCAGAGTTATTGATGTGAGGAAATACATTTTATGATCCACATTAATAATGTAATTTTAATATTAGGACTAATTATGGCTTATAACACAAACAATTTACTAAAATGAATGCAGAAACTGCCGATTAGAACCACTTTTACTAAAGTTTTTGTGTCTAAACAAGTGCTAAGGAGGGCATTTAGTACTACATTAAATTTTTAAAAGTCAAAATCAAACCAACTATTATTCCTCGAAAATTCAATAATTTTTAATTATCGTTTGTTGAATTTAATTTTATTTCGAAGAAAAAATATACAATATTTCCCAGACTTACAAAAAAGAAGTAAAACACTTCATATCCCTTTACAACATTGAAACAAACTATCACCTACAAAACCTAACTATACGAATTGATTTTTAAAAACCATTTAATAAACAGAAGGCAATTAAAAAGGAATAATTGAAATTAGTACTTCAATATTCATTATTAAATGTGAATGAAAAATCACGGTTTATTAAAAAAAAATAGAACGCCTTGTGCATCTTTGTAAACAAATATTACGAACCATCAGAGAATTTCATTGTGCTATTTATGATGATATCATTCTAAACTGATTCATATAACAGCAATACATTTTCTTGAAATTTTTATTTAATTCAAATAAAGTTTCCCGTGTGCTTGTTCTAAGTGGTAATGGTTAAATAAAAAATAGCTCCTTATGCTTTTTTTAATTAGTATAAAATTATGCGTTTTTTTTTTTAAATAACTGAAGTATGTCAGATTAATTTTTTTTATATAGTTTGGTCTTTTAAAGTGGGAGATGGACGAACGGGTGGAGATAGCCGCTTAAAAGCTTTCACTCTTTTATGTTATAAACAAGTTACATGGAAGCTAAAATTGTTTTTATTTTACAAAAATGCTCGAATATATTTGTCCCTTTGTATGATTTTTCGAGTGCATTTATTTGGTGCTGGGGCATTCTATACTTCAAATGAATAACACTTATGAAATCATAGTTAAATTATTCCTGTAATTTGAATTAAAATATTGTGTATGTATTGAAAATTTGTAATAAATTGTATTCCGATGAATTAATAACAAAGTATGGTTATTAATTTATTTTAATTAGACTAATTTCTTACCGAAAATTAGTTAAATTTGTGTCATCTAAGCTCCATGTGCGCAAAAGCCCAAATTCAATAAAACCATCAGAGTCATGATAATACCTCTAAATTTTTAATAATTCTAATTGCGAATTTCAGCAAATCTCCTTCAATGAATATGAAATTGGAGATTAGGAAAATACCTAAAAATGAATATACAAATAAATCCCTTGAAAACATCATTTATATAATTGCTATGAAAATCCTATTTATAAATTCGTTATTTGAGTTCTGTCATCCAATATACACGGATCCTTTATAATTCTATTAAATATCTCTCCGGGAGGTCAATAGAAGCTCGTTGTTAGTAATATAATGTCATTTTTATTGCAATGCAAATGAGCTACGCTGAAAAGTACAGGGATCAAATACTTAACTTTCTCTAATTCATTGTATGGGTATTACGCTTTAAAGCAACTGGATTTAGTTACAAAAATATAAACATGATAAACGATAATATAGTATATATAATTGCTAAAATTTTATCTATAGAAATGTAGAGTTAGCTGAAGGGTTCAGAACACAAGTGAACCAAGTAAAAAAAGTTTCTTTGTGGTACAGAGGTTTAAAGTTAAAGCTTTATAACAAATTTTTTGTGCGTAAAATTTAGCTGCCTCGCGGATAGTATCTGAACTAGAACTTTTTTAATTGTTGCACTGAAATTTTGCATAGTTAGTGTTTGCAATTACGCTGCTAACTCGAATATGACAAAAAAGTTGACTTGGTTCTTCACTTGTATTCTGAATTCTCTCAACACTCTACTGTTCATTAATACTTCTTGAACGAATCTCATATGGAATATAGATCCAGTTGAATTAAATCGACCGAAAACATGCAGTTGAAATCTACGATCACGTAAACAGTTCCCTTCAGTTTCGGTTATTTAGTGTTAAGTCGGTGGTATAATTTTTCGGGTTATGTGATAAAAAAAACTAATCGTGGATAGGAAAAAACAGGCAAGATGAAAACTGTTAACAAAATTGTAGCCTGAAATTATTAGGATTATTTCTCTCTTCCGTGAAAAAATAGCACCACATCTATGAGGTGGCCTGGTTGGCAAAGTGTTCATTCACATTATAGTTTAAAGACATACGTGCTCTTTAATTATATGGAGTTTAATGCTAGTCCCAAAGGCGAGGGAGTTGATGTTGATTTTGGTTAGTTTGTCTGTAATGGGCCAATTTCCTCAAAACTCGATACTAAAATTCTGAACCGTTACTAAGTATTTTAGTGATTTGTTTGGTTCAGCATGCCGGGTGAAGGCGTCGTGCCACAGAGAGAACCTTCAGGGGTTCTGTACCCGCCTTAGCCATTCTATAAACGGATCATTCTAAATAAAAACACAAAAAAATGGTAGGTATGACGAGCTGGGGCACGTTAAATCTGCCAAGGCTACAAAAAATTGCATGCTTCAAGTCCCAACGTCATGCACAATGTAGCTGTGAAGTTGCGTCAGATGCCAGCTCAGGTGTCGGCCTCGTCACTGGACCTCCATCCTAAATGACGAGGCCAGTCTACAACAGCGAAGCTATAAAATGACATAATTAAATCAAAATAAAAGATTTATCTGATGAGTGCCATCATGAGTTTAATAATTTGAAACCCATAAGAAACGATACTAAAAAGCATCATCTTACCAACAACCTTAACTATCAAGCGTCGTTTTAAAGTAAATAAAATCGTATTGATATCTATATATTTATCTGAGGCATCCCTACGCCCCTGTCCCCAGGGTGGTTTTCGCCCCAATCCCTTTCCGAGTCCTTTACCGGGCTCTGTGTCCAATGGATGGTCTTCCATTACAATCAGAACCCGATACACATCATCATCAGGAGCCGCCGTCTCTGATGCCAGCATCTTTTCTTAAAAACAGAAATCCAGGAGTAATGATCCCATAAATAAAAAATCAAGCGAGACAAAGAAAATGATTCTTGCTTGAGATAGAAAGAAAAAGGAATCACCTGGTAGTGTGCCAGATATCTGCAGATTGGAAGATGGACACAGATGCGATGGGGGGGGGGGGGGGGATGACCTAGTCGCATTTCATTGTTTTTGTGTGGGTTGAGGGAGAAAGGGAAATTTGTTTTGTTGGTTGGTTGATACATGTATATTAAGGTTTGTGTGCTTGGTCAGAGACCCGCGAGACCCGCTTATAAACTTTCGGCAAGTAAGACTGACACAGACAGAATTTTTACTGACACAGAGAGAGAAGGTTCACCCAGGGCGAAGTCGGGAATAGGACCCGCACCCGTTACAGCGCGCAGATTATTAGCGTAATGGGCTGCGATCCAACCCACTAGACCATCCGGGCCCTAATTTGTCTCGTATGTGGTAATTTCATCGTTTTCGGCTGTCTGTTTCAATCTTCATTATTTCAAAAGCTTTAACACAGCCAATTTTGCCTCGTAACTTAAACCCTGGTCAAGTGACTAGGTTGACACCTGAGAGGACATCCAATTGAACTTCGAACGACATTGTACGCTAACGCCGTCGGAACATTCGACTAAAAAGATTTGACAAGCACGTATATCGCAGTGTACTCGGGGACCCAAGTGATTTTTGGAGGGATTTTTCCTCCAGCTAGAATACGTCTATAGTATGGCTAGGATAAGGACAGAACCAAGAACCTTCTCGTGAGAGGCTTGTCGATTACCACTCTCGTCCACTGGGAGGCCATTGGTAGAAGTAGTTAGGTTGGTTGGTAGACATATATATTCAGGTTTGTGTGCTTGGTCAGTAGACCCGCTTATAAACCTTCGTCAAGTAAGACAGACTCAACACACACACAAATAGCTTGACTTGTCATCCCCAGAGGCATTGATTTGGTATGGGAACTTGGAGGACTTTGTGAACACGACGGAATTTAACGTTCACCAATCACCATTAGCGTACACGGTGGTCTTCGGCGGCCAGGGCTCGAACTCGCAACCTTAGGGATACCAGTCCAAGACCTTACCAACCAGGTCAACCTGTCTATTTCTAGCCTTCACGGAGCTTTGACATAGCCAATTACGCCTCGTAATTTAGAACCCATGTCAAGTGACGAGGTCGAGACCTGAGCGGGTATCCAAAGCAAACCAGTGGTTCTATCGTGCTCTTGCTCGGGACTTTCGGCTCTACAGATTGAAAGAGCACATATGCCCCAATGTGCTCAGAATAAATTCGCAGCACAAAATCCCAGCCCATAACCCTGGACCTTCCTGGCCAGCTCTCTGACCATTCAGCCGGTGAAGCAGTTTAATAAGGATAGTAATTGTAGTGTGTGTATTTTTCATAGGAGGAAGGAGTAGTGGGGAGTCGACATCGGTGAAGCTGTCACTGCAACCGCGGCTCCATCTTAGAGCGTCCAAAAAAAAAAAAAAAAAAGCGGCGGGCGATATAATAATAATATAATAACACTTTAATTCAATATTTTAAGAAAGATTCTGAAACGATTTTAATTTATTGAAGGAATTGCTCATTCTCGATTCCTTTTAAGTGAATAATAGTTTATTTTGTCCTTATTTTTAATTAAAATAACACTAATTAAGATTTCAATAATGTGTTCTACTTAAAATGTAATTCTGTTTTCCGAATTGAATAAATTTTATTTTACTATTTTAGACGATTTTATGTGCAGTTTTAAGTAAAATCTTAACATCCCTATTTATTTATTTTATTTATTCTTGCGAATCTTATAAAGACTCATTTATTAGTAAATTAAAAAGAAAAACTTGTATCCAACTGTTACTTGCCTATATTAACTACTATTTGTTTACAAATAACTCCCATTTATTCTTCCCATATTTTAATAGCATGAATAGTTTTCCTTCTGTTATTATCAAAAAGTTATTTACATTAATTATTATCATTAATTAAACATTTGATGATAATTTTTATGAATATTATTATTAAAAAGTAAATTTTTTATTGTGTAAAATATAAACACAATAGTCTAACTGATGTTAGAGGTGTACTACCTGTCGGACGTCATAATAAGGTTTTCGAAAAAATTACGCATGCGAAAGTGGTGGCCGCTTGAGAACTTTTTTGGTTTGAAAGGTATTGATGAAAACGGAAAGAGATCAACCTTCAAATTTGGTATAAGTGTTCCCAGTACCAGAGTATTTTTAACATAGGGGCTCGTCGACATCAGAGTCGCCCAGTGAAAAAAAATATGTCACCTAGGTAATAGTCAAGCCACTGGGCGACAATAAAGAAAACTATAATTTCTCAAAAATCCCGAGGGGTTTCCCCTGAGTAAGCAACACATCTTAAAAATCAAGTACCTAAAAGAGGAAAATAAACATTGATTTGTTTACTTATTTTTTATTTTTAAGTATTTCTGTATGTGTTAAAATTAGTAGTATAATATTGTGAAAAACATATTTTCATGAAACTAAATATTATTTTATTATTTTTTTAAAAAGTTTTTTGTTTGCTTAATACTTTTTAAATTATATACACTTTTCTTTTAGATAAAAACTTTTAATTGTTGCTGTAAAATAAAAATTAGATATTTTCTCTACATTTTAGAAATATTAATTACTCCATCATCTTCGAAATTTTTATTTAACAATATGTACTGGTTATATGTTTACTATTATTCTTAACGGAAAACCTATTTTATTAATTTAACATGTTGAACACATCCCAGGTAAAGAAGAAATATCAATGGCTAGAATAATATATTTTTGTTGTGAAGTTTAAAGAGATAATTTTAAACAAACTAAATTTTTCTAAAAAAACAACAATATTATTTAGCTTGTGTTTTCAAGTTTTTAACGTTTATTCTGATTATTACATGAATGTATATCTAAAATTATAACTAGAGTAATTTTTTTTAATATTCCAAAATTCACTTTTCCTGAAAATATCGTGTTTCGCCTATGTCGTCAAACGCGCGGATGAACTTACTTCCCTGTATTTAGCTTCCCTGCTATACGTTACAGTGACTTCACTCCACTCAATGGCGGGGAATGTTGACTCCCCACTGCTCATTCCTCCATTTTATTTGTAGATGCTTTTTAGAAGGGTTATTAGTGTCATGTATGCTGTGCGTGGCATGCGTAGCCTAAAAGGGATACTAATTGTCGTGTGTATATATTGGTAGTCACAAAATCCTTAGAAAAGTATTTTTCAAATGATTTCAGTGGAAATTTTATCCATTGATACAGAAATCATAAAATAAACAAAAAACATAGAACCATTTTATGTCTATCTTTTTACTATCTATTTCTAAATTTCATTTTTATCACCATCATTCACCATCTTTGAGATTTCGAGTCAAGTTCTTGGCATACTTGTAGATGTTTTGCATTCATCTTGCCTGTTTTCCATTCCCTACATGTAGCATACACGTAGAGTTTAGATGCCGATTGGATTCAGATGTTGTGCTAGATAACTGTGAAACAATTTTGGTCAAAAGTTTGTTTCTGATATAATTTTTAAGAAGTACAACTTTCATTTTTTAGTACATCATATTTTCTTTAAATGTTTGTGTGTGGTATCTTTGGTATAAACACAAATTTAATATAGATACAGTACTATAACTTATCAATATAAAATGTTAAGCCAAAAGGAATAATAAAGCATAAACAGACCATGTTATTTAAAAAAAACATGAATGTCTGAACTTAATTATTTTCAAAGTATAACCATACCGATATAAAAATTATTCTACCATTAAAATCTTAACAATACCCATTTGTTTGAAATTCTAGAAACTTCTACCGAGAAACTGGAATATCCACACGAGGGCATCATTATCCAGAAGAGAATTTCAAATTTTAAACGTCGTTGCCAAAAAGCACTTCAAAAATACTACACAAATGAGGCTTGGCCTGCGGAATTCCGACATTCTTTAAGGTTTGGGAAGACTTTAATGAGCGTCGGTTGGCAACAGAAATGGCTTCCGCGAGGCATAGTTCAGAAGAACATTTTAGTGGTGACGTCTCAAGAGATATCGTTTGGAAAATAATAAGATATGTTGTTAAAATCGAAATTTAAATGGAATATGTTTGTAATGTAATATTATTATGTTTAAGGAGTTTTATATCACTTTAAAGTATCTCTCTACCTTGGAAGAAGAAATTGTGAAATACTTTAAAAATTAGTACATTTTTGGCGTCAATGCTAGATAGTGATTTTAAATGACGAGAATTCCTCATAAATAATACTAATTAAAAGAAACGCTTATTAAAATTACCTTAAATTTATGAAAACGCAAAACTCTCATTTTTGTGTATTTAGTAGTTCATTTCAAATTTAAAGTAATAACATTTCCTTGAAGAACAATAATAGTTCTTTAAATTGAAGCAACGAAGGAAAAGTTAATTTTCTTAAAATTTGTCTTGAAGGATATATTTTTAAACGAATCACTACACTTTTCTTTGTAACAGTAGCTTTCTAAGAGAAGAAATTATAAAGCTACTTTATGACTAGGTGTATAACTATTTTTTTTTAAAAATCAGTTGCTTTTATCAAGTATGATTTTTTTTCATAATAATATTTATTTTGTCAATAATCCTCAAATTTCTATTAAAATCCATAAAAGTTTTATTTATTTTGAGGTAGATTTAAAATATTTTTTCCCTAGTTCAGATTTCTCTTATGTCAACTAAAACTGACCAGTAAAATTTCCACACATGATTTAAACACATGTGTGCTGAAGTTTAGCGAAAAGTTTACGTACCAAATTGTCTAATTTAATCAAATGATTTTTATATTTCTTTTAATATTTAAAATCTTTTCAAATTGAGTTAAGTATTAAGATTAAAAGGCACAACTAAAAACTTTACTTTCAAAAGAAGTCAAAAATTAATCATTAGTTATTACAGTCATGCTTAAATAAAATATGTTCGAATTAAACGATTAATATATCTTTCTTTTTGAGTCATAAGCTTATTTTGGTAGCTAAAAAGAAATATATTCAGTTTCATTTCTTGTAAACGACTTAATTCATTTATCAGATTTCAGAAATCTTTCCATTTATCTTTATGGAATTAAGTCCCATATTTACATATAAAACCTAATCCGTCTTAGAAGAAAATTTTAAAAAACTTTATGAGTCCATAAGGAAAAGAAAAAATATTTATCAAAATACAGGGTGGTACTTGTAAAAAAACGAATACCTCTCCATTCTCAGGGGCGTCTTTTAAAAATTCATGTATTAAAACTCGGTATTATCCGATTGGAACAGAATCTTAAAAAGAAGAATGTGAAACACTTTGTTATTCTAAACCATCATTTTTGAAGAAGAATAAAAAAAATCAATTTTTAAATCGTCTGAAACCGATTCACATACGCTAGTAACGAATAGCTTTAATGGAAGCTTGAAAAGAAAGCTTTTAGTGAACGGATAGCTTAGGTTAAAAAGAATACAAATCGAGGTTCGAATTCGAAAAGAACAATGTATTCAGTTGGTTTGACGAAATACTAACCAGATTTGGCCTAAACAAAAAATTACAGTTAAAGAAAAAGTGGCACATTGGAGCATCGAATTACTTTTGAATCATAAATTTGAAGTTTAGACAAGAGTTGGAGCTACAATGCTCCATTTGTGCATATCTTATGCCGACAAAGTTATTGCATAAGATAAAAATGATTTATGAAAATTCGAATAATATTGAATATATGGTAATATAAGTATTGCCAGTTTATTTTTTACCTCATAGATATATAATTACCTTTAAATGTATTGATTTATTAAGTGGTTATTGAAGGTCTTGAAATGTTGCTCACCCCTAGTTTAGATATAGTATATATTAAAGTAATGCAGATATTTAAAAAAAAAAAAATACCTGATATAATAAAGTGCTTAACTACTACAATTTGTCAGTTAAAATGTGAGACTGAACATGATAAAGGAAGAATTACAAACTCAAAGCTTCTTAGACCTTCATCAAAATAATTTTTCATTAAAAAATTTTAATCACAAATCTGTTTTGATGAAATTTTGTCAATTTTAAGGGGCCGGCGTAGCCCGGTGGATTGAGGCTTCAAACCGTGGAGATCCAGCTATCTAAAAATAAACTATACATGAGGAAAAAAATTCTACAAAAAAAAACACGCTGTGTTTATGAGAATGGTGCACGTTAATTCTGTACTGTTTTTAATTCCTCACGTTATGAAGGTTGCGTTGGAAGACTCCTCTTGTTGATTTAAGCAAGGTGTAGCTGGAGATCCCAGTCGGTTAAGACGTTCGCCTTGCATTGGTCCCAGGTTCGTGTCCGAGCATAGCCAAAAATAACTGCCGACCTATAAACGGCCCGTGCAGCAAAAAAAATGTCCGAAGAATAGTACCCCGTTTAGAGGGAGTGCATGTTAAATATTCTCCAAAGTTTCAACGCTGCGTACGATGTCGCCCTTGACGGTGGTGCTGGGTGCCTACTCATGTATCGGCTAGTCACTTAAATGTTGTTCTAAATTACGTCGCTCGTTGCCAATAGCCTTCGTGTAGCTCTAGTGCGACGATTTTTAAACTAAACTAAATCGATGCAAAAAAAACCGCCCCTTCACCCATGAGCCTAATGTAAGGGCTTTATTTCTACTAAACATGCCGATTGCCAGTTGCAGTGATGTCAAACAAAGGTAGAGAAAAGTTGGTTCAGTTTCAATGAGGAGAAGTTTCTTTTGTTGGCAATTAATCCGATTAAAGTTTAAAGGAAATAAAATAAATGGCGTATATAGCTTCCGACGAAAGTTTCGGAAATTCCAGACATGGCGTGGTTGAAAAAGGAATGTCGATTGTGAATTAAAAAAAAAGGTTATTTAAGATCTTTTTCAGTGTTTTTATGCGTGTTTCGAAAAGTATTTGAAGATGGCGTGTTTTAATTGCGGAAAGGTGTTTGTGTTTAAAATTTAATTTGGAAAATTCTTTTGCTGGAAAAATGTTGTGCATCTTTTTTGTGGGTTTGCTTTAATTGAGAAACGGTCATTAATCGATTTTGTTGATGCCTTTTCACTAATGCTGCTGCTTTTACAAATAAGACTTTGCAGATTCTGAAAATATATCGAACCTGAAAGTCATTCTTTGAGGCACCATATAATTGCTTTCGCTACCAGTTTTGCTTCTCAGTTATAAATAAAACAAGCTCTATGTGGATGTTAAAGTATGGTTAGATTTTAGTTTTACATACAATGCCAATTAGGTATTTTATGAATGTTTTACAAGCCACATAATCAAATGAAATTCGCTCCGACATTTCTACCTAATACTTCGAAAACTACTATACTACGATACTTCTTCCTAAATCTTAAGATGTTTGAGTTTATTTTAATAAAGTAGCCAAAGCTAAGCAAAGTATAAATTTTAAATCGACAGATAGTTCATATTATTTAAGCTCACATTTAAAAATAATGTTGCAATGTGTCAATACAAGGATTCGCCCCAATTGCATTTGCAAATATTTTCTAACGATTAAGGCCTGGAAATCTTGGAAGTAGATTAAAACGGAAAATCACGCTTAAACGGCCTTAATTTAATAGGTCCCATCCTAACACTTGCCCGAATAACTTTAAGAAGATCAAAAATAAATAAAGAAAGAAACTTATCTTAAGAGTATTCTGGATGCTTTTTGGTTTTAAATACTTAAATTTACAAAAAAAGAATTCGTACTAATTTCAAAAAATTAAATGAGAGGGATATTTAAACTATCTACATTAATCATATAAAAAGGTTTTTTTGTATGAATATTTAATAAGCTGTGATAATTAATATTAAGAAAATAATCTTCCCCAATGGAATTTAATAAAAAGAACAGACTTCGGTTTTGAACTTGGACTTCCATTCTCGTCGCACTTAATATGGCAGCCCCTATTTCGTGTCGCTTGCGATTAAGGATCCGCTTGTAAAGGGCGTTCCTACTGCTTAAAGTATGGTCCCACTAAATGATACAGCGGGAACTTCTTCAATTGTTCCTTAAATGTTATCTACATTTTAATAGGAATATAGTAGTTGAAGTATAATTGAACTTTTTATTACCGAACTTAAAATTAACAATTTATCACTTAACGCAATTTTTTAATATTTCTTTTTACAAATAAATTAAGTTAAATTACATAATAAATAAAATTGACATAACATGCCGTAATCTTATTTATAGCGCATGCTAAATATTTTTGTGGCTAGACATGCCTCTAAATGAAGGCATATTTGGTAGGGCATCTATGTTTAAGGTTTTCTAGTTCTAGCTTCTACAAAAAATGAGTTTTGGTTCTGGGGAATATGCCGAGTCTGCAAAGGCTTGATCACCAGTAAAGCAGCCGTGTTGCAAAAAAAGTTGCAGCTTCCTTGAAGAGTTGTGTCTCAACCTCGTAAGCCTAGTAATTTAAAAATATATAATACGAATATCTATGCACGAGCCCATTAAATTTCCCAGTGGGATTGGCATCAAGGGCGATCCTCCTTCTTCCAGAATAAGCAGCAAATTGTATTAGAAAGTGGGATAGATCGAGTTAAAAGGATGGTAAATTCTGGGAAGACGGGTTCTCGGAAATTTTGTCGTTTTGTAATTGAGTTTCAGATCGGATCGTAGTTTA
Organism: Oedothorax gibbosus; assembly: GCA_019343175.1. NCBI lineage: Eukaryota > Metazoa > Arthropoda > Arachnida > Araneae > Linyphiidae > Oedothorax > Oedothorax gibbosus. The sequence goes on along the minus strand of CM033278.1, from coordinate 1,770,594 downwards.
AAAACTTGAAAAGTACGAGCGTTTATTTTATATTGAACATGAGGTGATTATATAAAGAACATTTAGCAAGTAGAAAATTTTTAACCAAGGTATACTTTAGTTTCATGATTGGTTATGATGAGCTAATTGTATGGAATATTTAGGAATATTTATTTTGACCTTAGTAGTGAATATTTCCGTTGGAAGGACTTTAAAGCAAAAATGTAGGTTTACAAGCATTAAATGCACGAAAAAATATTTGCAGTGGAGAGAATGTAGGACGTGGTACCTGTTGTCATTTTCCTTCCTCTTGTAAATTTGGAGAACTGAAATCCGTTTTATTTTTGTTTAAATTTCTTGAAAAGTATTAGAGAATTCTGTCAAATAATATCAAAAGTCACAAAATTCATGGAATGTCTTGCCATTTTTAAAAATCTTTACGTTCAGCATTTATAGATGGTTTTTATGTTTTTCGCATAAATAATGAAAAAATATTTTATTTTCTAAGGAATTCTTTTGATTCCAAATATTTATATGATTTTGCTTAGTTTATAAATTTTATACTGAATTTTTTGCCTTCTTGAAAATGTTAAATTTCAGCAGACTCTTAAAAATTCATTGACAATTGTACCCATTACTTGTGGAAATACTATATTTATTACGTTGTAATAATGTTAGATTTGTAATTATATTATATGTATTATGATTTACGTAATTACTCTTATTACAGATATAATACTTTTATTTATTTCCCTTTCTTCATTTAATTTTTAATCTTTCAAAGTTTTACTTAATATTTCTCTATTTGTTTTATTTATTGGTTAAGCTTAAAATTTTAATGAATTTTATCCACTCAGATATAACAGAACCTCTTAAAGTAACTATAAAAGGAAAATAACATAGTTTTTTTTGTAAAACTCAACTCCTCCTGAAAAACTGTAGCATCTCCATGCTCAAGATAATTTTCTAATATGTTTAAGATTTTTTTTTTAAAAATAATATATTGCAAATTTCTGTAAATTCATTACTCTTCAAGATTCACCTAAACTAAACAACGTCCTACAAATATTCAAAGTTTAGAATACAGCAGTGAATGTTTTACCTGGTACGCCTTATTACAATTTAGTTAACAAATGTATCTGTTTTAGAGAAAAACCCCTTGCGAAACATGCAATATAATTATTTTTTTAAAATAGAATTAATGAAATTCACTTAATTTAATTTCGTTTCAGAAAGCAGTATGTTTATGTTAGCTTGCATAAAAACTTGTCCCGCAGTGAAATATTTAAGATGTAATTGCATTTTGGTGCATATTCTTATGATACGAACGTATAATACCTTTAGAATTTTTTTATTAAATTTTAGAATCCTACGCCAACTAAGAATAATAGTGGAGAATACTAGCGTTTTTTGTTGTTAAAAATACAATTAAGATTTTCATTAGTTAAAAAAAAACCGAGCTTATTTAGCTTAAGGCTTTAATACTTAGAGAACAAAAGAAATGTATTTTTTTAGTGTTTTTCTTGTAATTGTGTTAGACGTGTACCTCAAGAAATGTAACCACCTTTAATTAAAAAAGAAAAATTCTAAGAAATGTAATGAATAAAATAATAATGCCTATTTTAATTTTAAGCTGAGGATTAATTTTGAGTGTGAAATATTATTAGTTCGTTAAGAGAATTCAGTTCTTTTGCTCAAAAATATTGTTTTGCTTCCAAAATGTGTCGATTAATACCTCTGATTTAGGCTTTTGTGATTACGCAGTTCGGGATATTATAAGTCATCACTAGAGGGCAGAGGTGTTCCATCAAAATGCCAAAACCCAAATATTTTCCCCTCATAAACGGACCAATTCGCACAACACGCGGAGAAGTGACGTATTGGACAAATGGGACTCTTTTGATATTCTAAGATATTCGGACGATATAGCTATTGTGAAGACAAATCTTAAATGGATCGGTTTGAAAGGGGGTTATACAGTTAGCAGATCCTTGATTTTTTTGTAGTGACATTTAATGATAGGTATATACGTGCTCGTTAAATCTGTGGAGTCGAAAGTCCCGACGGCGATAGCGTACGATGTTGCTCGAAGTTCCGTTGGGTGCCCGCTCAGGGATCGACCTCGTCACTTGACCAGGGTTCTAAATTATGAGGCTGAATTGACTGTGTTGAAGCTCCTCAAGGAGGTTAGAAATAGGCAGCTGGAAACGATTACATTACATTACAATGATAGGTATGGTTGTACTTTGCTTGAATGTATATTTCTAGACTTCACGCCGACCGGCGCGCGGCGCAACGGTTAGGGAGCTAGCCTTTGGAGCCTCTGGGTTCGGGTTCCAATCCCGGTAAGGCATGGATGTTTGTGTTTGTCGAGTATATGCGGAGTACGTGCTCGTTCTGATGGGTCCGAAATATGTTGGGTCCGAAAGTCCTGTGGGCGGTCATTGCGCAGTTTCCCACGGGTACAGGTCCCTGGAGACTATTTCCCTCCCCTTAAGGGACATGTCTAAATTGTGGAGGTGGCGATAGATGGCAGCATCTGTCATATATGTGTTTGTATGTCATGTCCGTCCTTCTTGACGATGGTTTATAAGCGGGTCTTTGTGACCAAGCACACAAGCCTGAAAACATATGTCAACCAACCAACCAACTAGACTTCATGGAGTTTTAGCACATTAAAAATACGCCTCGTTAGTTAGAACCCTGGTCAAGTGACGAGATGGGCTTCTCAGACCATGACCATTCAGCAGCCTAATCGGTGACAATTTAATTTAAAAGCTAAACTTGAGACAATTCTCCTTTAAATTTTTATATATTTGGGCATGTGTACGGTCTACTTTAATGACAAGACCAGATAAGTTCTCCTAAACATGAGCGTGGACGGAAATTTTTACGTCACTGTTCCGAGTGCCGAAGATAAACCAGTTTGGATGCACTCGGAACACTTAAAATGTGATCAGTCGTGAATGAGTGATTCCGAACAGGTTTAGAGTTCAGTTCTCTTCATCTTCGTAACAGTGTCAGTCGGAACTATGACGTCAAACTTTAAGTCACCGAGCGTGTTTGTTAGAGCTTGTTTGGCCATAGAAGTAGAGGTCGCCGTGGCATGTGCCACTTTTCCGCGCACTTTGCGATACAGCCTATCGTAAAATGTACTGTGACGTTCTCCGTTTACAGCATCTTGCACGACGCGATAATTTGTCTCCGGGTCATGTGAGTGTTTATTACGTGGTTCTGGCAGAATGCCGGATACAACGGGATAATTCGTGCTGCATTCGGGGGAGGTTTAATTGTCACAAAGCGGAATTTTCATTAACATTCTCCCGGATGGAGCTGAAGCTGTGATTTTCGGTGCTGTGCTATAGGAATGTTTGTTTAAGCAATATCCAGACATATTATTGGAGCATTTTAATCATTGATTATTGGTTTGTTGCATTACCAGTTGGAAAGCTGGAATATTAATGGGAATCGGTTACTTAGAATGGAGTTTTACTATAGCTAACAGTTGGCTGAGTCAACTTTTCTGGAAACTGTTTCGTTGGCTGGAAATATTATACGTTCTTTGCCCATATTAACGTTTAAAATTGTAATTTTTGGTGTTAAATACAGAATAATTTCTGTTTGGGGTTTTGTTAGTGTTTGGTTATTTTGTCCACCTTTTTATAAGGATCTGTCTGAATTGTAAATAAATACCCTGATAATACATTTATGATATCTACAAAAATAAGAAGAGGAATACAGTATATTTTTTAAACAAAATATAAGACTTTTTTTCGGAAGCAAATTCCAAGCAATCCTGTGTCTAAATAACTATAAAATAATTTCTGTTTTGATATTTGTCAGTAGATGGTTATCACTTCGGCCCTAATGTTAAAATCGGATTGATTTGTAAATAAGTATTCAGGTAATATATGTATTAAAACGAAAACAAGATGAGGAAGACGGAATATTTTGAGATAATATAAGATTTTCTTTCTCAGAAACAGATTACAGACAATTTTTTGTATCGAAATTTCTGTAGATATACCTTAGAGTGAGAACTCAGAGTGAGAATACCAAAGTCGATGGTATCTACCAAAAGTAAAAATTCCTCTAGGAATAAAAGCTGATTACACTGCAGAAACATGGAATTATATAACTATTAGTTATAGAAACAAAAGTTGTGGATTCTTCGAGTTCACAGGGAGACAGATAATATTACATATAATGTTTAATTTAACGTTTGATAATGTATTTATAATAATATTTGATACTAAGTTTTAAATGCTGCGATCGGAAAGAATTTTTTAAGTTTCGTAGTTTACTGCATGCCAATATTAAGTTAAGTACGCTGCTAATATTGATTTATCGTAAAACATTACGACGTTAACAAACGTTGTTAATAATAATTTGATATATTTGGTTGATTGTGCATTTTTTAAAATTTACTTTAGGATTATTCGTAGAATTGTTTTTACTAATATTTGTTTAGTGGTTTCTCTATTACAACTTTATCTAGGGAAAAAATACATTCACAGATAATAAATAAAATTTGAATCATGATGTAGGTGTAGTTACTTTTGCTGTTACAACACTACATAGAGCAAAAACAACAAGACTAAATTTGGAGAAATTCCTAATAAATTGTGAATATCTCGGTTTGTTGCTTCAACACTGCTTGAGTGGGTGCTTTTGCTGCTACAACACTACATAGAACAAAAAACAGCATTGACAGGGAACAAAAGTAATTTAAATTAAAATATCTTTTGTTTGGCTTTTACTGTATTTTGAAATTGATGACAGGAAACCAATTAAATTTTATTGTTAACTTTTTTGTTAAGTATTATTGTTATAACAATAAAAACAATAAAAGAATAAATTTGGAGAAATTCCTAACAAATTGTGAATCTCTCGGTTTGTTGCTGTAACACTGCTTGAGTGGGTGCTTTTGCTGCTACAACACTACATAGAACAAAAAACAACATTGTAATTTAAATTAAAATATCTTTTGTTTGGCTTTCACTGTATTTTGAAATTGATGACAGGGAACCAATCAAAAATTTTGATTGTTAACTTTTTTGTTAAGTATTATTGTTACAACAATAAAAACAATAAAAGAATAAATTTGGGGAAATTCCTAACAAATTGTGAATCTCTCGGTTTGTTGCTTCAACTTTGCTTGAGTGGGTGCTTTTGCTGCTACAACACTACATAGAACAAAAAACAACATTGACAGGGATGAAAAGTAATTTAAATTAGAATATCTTTTGTTTGGCTTTCACTGTATTTTGAAATTGATAACGGGGAACCAATCAAATTTGATTGTCAACTTTTTTGTTAAGTGTTATTGTTACAACAATAAAAACAATAAAAGAAGGGAAAACAATAAAAGACTAAATTTGGAGAAATTCCTAACAAATTGTGAATCTCTCGGTTTATTGCTTCAACACTGCTTGAGTGGGTGCTTTTGCTGCTACAACACTACATAAAACAAAAAACAACATTGACAGGGATGAAAAGTAATTTAAATTAGAATATCTTTTGTTTGGCTTTCACTGTATTTTGAAATTGATAACGGGGAACCAATCAAATTTGATTGTTAACTTTTTTGTTAAGTGTTATTATTACAACAATAAAAACAATAAAAGACTAAATTTGGAGAAATTCCTAACAAATTGGGAATCTCTCGGTTTGTTGCTTCAACACTGCTTCAGTGGGTGCTTTTGCTGCTACAACACTACATAGAACAAAAAACAACATTGACAGGGATGAAAACAAATTAGATTTATATCTTTTGTATTGTATTGCTGCCAAACTATTGAGGAAAAAAATATTTAATGAGGAAAAATTAAATTTGACATAAATAAAAGTTATAGCTGAAAGAAGAAAACCTTGACAAATTTTATAATAATGAACAATCAAAAATCTATTATTGTGCTTTGTGTTTCAACTGAGAGTCGTTTGGTGTTTCACCTACTTTAGTATTACCGTTACAACTATACATAATATTAAAAAAAGCGTTTCCTCTTTTAATTCATTCATCATGACTTTGTGTTATTTTTTATTTATTGTTACAGTTTTATGTTATTTAGGTGTTTATACTGCAATTATTTTAATGAATCATAAAAAACCAGGACCATTCAATTGTACCTTTTCATAATATACGGATATAATTGTATTTTTGTACACCTTAAATAGTGGTTGTAAAGAATGGAACACGTAATTAAAGATACCTTAAATAAGAAATATTTGCATACATAGTTAAAACCTTTAATTTACATAGGAAAACATTGATATCTTGTGTATCATTCAAGATCTCGAACATTGTTGAAAATACTGCTACACAGTTAAGATTCTGAGACACAAGAATCAGGCTGCATAAACTTGTCCAAATCTCATACATTATTTACCTCCGAAAGTTGTTTTGAAACGGAACTATTTCTTTTAGGATTCTTTCTAATAGATGCAAACCTATCGTGTAAAGTTACAGTGAGTGCACTCTAAAAGGGAATAATTCAATGTGACAGTAGTTCCATCAGACCTTTAATTGTATTCCCTGGATGAGCGTTGTCACCAGCTATCTAAAGTTTTCCTCAGTTTTTCAGTGGTGATGAATCACCTGTCTTTGTATATTCTCATGGAGGTTTGAATAAGATGGAAATGATTGGTGAAAAAACAGTGAAGCCGACAGAAAAATGCCAAGCCAATTTCAATCAAGCCAACAGCCATTATTTTATGCACCCCATAACCATTTCGTTAGAATAGAAAGGGGCATATTTCCTCTCTCTTTTACTGTAAAAAATTTCTGCAAAATTACAGCATATTTTGCGATTATTTTTTTGCATCGCTATGTTTGTTTTATAGCAAAGTGAATTTTTCTTGACGTAAAGAGTCACATGAAACAACTCCAATTCAAGATTCTAATATTTCACTCCAAACGAAAATGTTCAATTTCTGTTTTCTAATTTTATTGAATGCTATTTAGCGCCACATTTTTCGCCAAGTTATTTGTTTGGGGCTGCACAACAGAAGCCATCACGGGTTCACTTGGGAAATGAGTTTTTGCATTGCTTTCCTCCTGACAGCATATTCCTCTTATTTAAGCTCCATGGTGCATTTCGGAGATGGGATCGGTAAATAAATCTGAATGATGTTGTTTTTTGTTGTTAAGAATATGGGTTTTGTCATCAGGTCAAGTTTTTTTTTTAATTTTTTTACCGTTCAAAGATATTGATAAGACATTATCTAGTTTTCTGTTACATTGGAAGACAAGTTCTGAGCATATTTTTAGATTTAAAACTTTTCTACTACCACTATTTTTTTAATGATTTTTCGACCATTGAGTATTTTCATTGGGTGATTACTTAAAACATAAATATTTTTCCTGGTACATAGGTACACCAACCAAAGAGAAGGGTTTTGTTAAACCACCGATTTATAAATAAATATACTTATATTACTTCAAAATATAAGTACATTTATAACCCAAATAGAGAAACGGTATTGGCCTCATTTTAAATTCTCATTAGATTTTTAAGAAGGAATAAGTTCAATTATCTGTTTATTTAGAAAACGCACATTAACTACAAAAATATACTGTGTATTTCATTTTCTTTCATTTTGCTACAAATGTTTAAAATTCTGTATTGCATTAAAATTCTATTCAGAAATCATTAATTGCAATCTAAGCCTTTGAAGATTAATTCTGCTCTTCTGCCAACACGTGCAAATTTAATCACAATCACTTACACGCACACTGTGTTTGGTTCATAGCGGGAATCGCTTAGATAACATTGCTGGTTAGTAATTAATTAACCATCCATCTCTGGTTAGTGATTAATTAATACGTTTATACAGTCTAGCAACCACCATACAGAATATTTAATGCAACCAATGAATGGCAAGTCTATGTTTACGATTAAACTTGCACAAAAAGGTTTATTATTTGTGTTTGTTTGGGTAAATTTTTCCCAAACGGCTTTTCTTTCAGGAAAAGTGTTTCGAAAGAACAAAATGAAAAACTTAAAATAATTAAATATTCATTAGAACCACAAAGAATTTGGCTTTTTAGAAAGCAAGCTACTCCATTAAATGACATTGCTGAACTTTTAACAATTTATCCTGAAACATACCTTTATTTGGGGGTAAACCGATTTGGGTAGTAGGGTGATTTAATAAATAAATTATTTTTAAGAGTTGCACACACTGAAAAATAATTTTCATTAAAATTTAAATTATACTAGGATAGTGATTTCTTAGAAGGTCAGCAGTTTTTGTTTGTGGATAAATAGTAATTACACTACAGTGACATACATAATTGAAACAATCTGAAAGAAAAAAAACTAAATTTCCACAAGGATTAGTTCACAATGGATCTGTACCGAAAGACATCTATTAGTCGCCTAACTTAAAAAAGATGTTCCCAATGATCGAAAAATCCTAAAGAAAAGGAACGCCTCTTTAGCAGTTCAAAAGAAAACAAATCCGTTCCAAACCTTTCTGAGACGAAAAAAAAAATGGAAAAGTAATGGAAGGTTCGAACGAAGAAGTCATCCGCAGCACCCAACAATTACTTCTGTGTTCTTAGGGAACATTGGAACATAATCAAGAAAAATCGCGTGGCCAATTTGGAAAGCGGACATGTTCTTGTCTCGTCCCATAATCCTCCGCGAGATGGGATCCGATTACGGTTGCGGATAATATAAATTTATAAATAAAAAAAGAACATTCTCTCTGTTTTTGTGCTCTTCTGAGGTTTTGTTTTGTCAACTAATGAAGGGGAAAACTGATGTCTGGGCTGTGCCTTATATTCTGAGTAAACTACGTGGAAAAAGTTAGGGATTTCAAAAAAATTTGGCTTTGTTTGTTTGGATGTGTAGCTTTATTTTCTTTTTTCGTCATTTTTAGAATGTAGATTTTTATTTTTTCAAGTCAATAATTACACAGCAGTCTTATCTGCAGTCTAAAAGTTTATTTTTACAGAAAAAGGATTTAACAAATAAGTGTATTGTACGCGTTGTTTGAATTATATATCCTCGTTATTTTTACTATGTTTGATGTACTTAAAAATAAATATAGGAACTGTACCGAAGTTCACGCTATTTATGTTGCAGACAGGAGCTTTTAGTAATTTGACGAAGTCATTTCTAATTTTTAAAGAATTTACATCTCTTTAACTTTTGTTAAATTATGCATAAAATACCTTTTTATGGACTCTGCACCATTCTCCCTTTAAAAACAGCTATTTGTATGTAAAATGTTTCCCCGTGTCAAACGACTAAAACACATGAATTTTGTTAATTTATCAAAAAATAACTTCCCATTTAAAATTATTAATATATAATTCTTAAAAACGATATTAAACTTAAAAAACTCAGTACATACTATCAGTGTTTGTCTTATTTGAAACACGCTATTTAATCCCTCTTCACAGAGTTTAGTACTAAAATTATCGAAATGGGAAAGAAATTATTGATATTCCAATAATTGAATGTGGCTTTAACTTATTTAAATATTTATTGTATTTTCATTTGTAAGTTTGCAGGTAACAGATGTCTTTCATAAGGCTTATCTAATGAAGAGATACTCTAATGTTAAATTAATATCCTTCACATTACTTTACCGTCAATCAATTATGAATTTGAAGGCAATTTTATTCTAGTTAAGAGCTTGTCAAATACTCCATCCACCTTTTTGTAAACCTTGTAAACTGACACAGAGACTATCTGCTGTAACATAAACATGACGTTTAGATTAATCTCGAAGAAGTGAACGTTGCTCATGAAAAAAAGGAACGTCTTTTAAAATAGGTCGTCACATGTCAACCTCAGTGAGCGAAGACACCACCAGGGGCGAAAAATATCTTAACCTTTCGCTATCCTCAAGACATGCAGATTTTGCCTTATCACAGTTTTGAAAAGAGTCTCGGGCATGAGCCCGGGTGGCATTGTTATCTGTCGGTTGTTGCAAAAGTGGCGAAAGGTTATAAATTGACAACAAAGGGATTAGATGTTCTCGGGGGTGTATAAAAACCAACTTTGGGGTTTACCCCTTCCTTTTCGCTCCCATGAAAATGACGGGTTGAGGTAGTTGGCTTTTCCTAGAAATTTAGAAATTAATGATTTTTTTTTAATGTCAAGCTGAAAACAAATAAAAATGGATGCATACATTTTGTGCACACAGACATTTTTTATAGAACTTTTAGGGATACAAAAAATTGGCACTTTTAATGACCGTTTTCTTGAATATTATCCGATCGTTAAGGGCTTAACATGGACAGAGTATGGAATTGCTTTTATTATTTTTTTCTGACTTTTACTTTATCGGTTGGTTGATTCTATAGAAAATGGCGTTTTGGGACGATTTTGGCTTGTCAGATTTTGATTGTATGGATTATGCCCATAACCATTTTAAAGTAAAACCTCTCTTTGGTCAAATGAGCTGTTACGTTTTCGTCAAGCCCGCCACTGAATACCGGGTGCTTATAAAATAACGCTCGATATTCGGAGAGGTCTGTAGCTTGAATGAATACTCCGAATGCAACACACATCGTGACCCTTACTAATCAAGAAGGGGGGAAAAGAATGGAATCATAAAAAATAAACTCGTCTTTTGACCAGGGTTCTAAATTACGAGGCGTAATTGGCTGTGTTGGCCGTAATTTTCCAGAATTGGCTACGCTTCGTAATTTAAAACCGTGGTCAAGAGACGAGTTCCCGGAGCCCTACCCGGGGCCTTCTTTTTTATGATTCCATTCTCTCCTCCCCCTTCTTGATTAGTAAGTGTCTCAATGCTTGTTGCATTCGGATTATTCATTCAAGCTACAGACCACTCCGAATAGCAAGCGTTATTTTATAACCACCCTGTACTTGTGAATTCGTTCCAGAGTCGACAATTCCGAAACGTGACCGGTCACTGCACTGCAAAATCCCCTGTGTTTTAATTGGCACCCCTGAACAAATCTCCGGCGAGTATCGGTTTAATTAGCGTCCGTCCCGCGTCCCTGGACTTGCAGCGTCAAATTGGGCCCTCGGATTTTGCAGCCATCGGCAGAGGATTTCACCACGGTAATCCACTACGGATCGGATTCTTCATTAGCGGAATGTATTGGAATCCGGTTCGTGCCATTAGAGTACTGGGCAGATACTGGATGCTAAGCACTTGGATTGATTTGGATTGAAATAGAAGGGTTGAATAAAGTTTTGGATTCGCGCTGATGATGGGTGTAAATGGTTCTGATTTCCATGGTTCATTTGAACAGAACAAATGGCGTTTGTGCAAGTGTTCATTCCGGGTGTCCATTTCCGTACTAATTATTATAGTGGAGTAGCACTATATTTTGATGAAAAGCTTGATATTTTATCTCATAGGAGATGCCAGCGACCTTGATTCAGACGGATACTTGACGAAAGAACGAACTAAAAATGGCCACGGACTTCAAATTTGGTACATGAGTTCCCAATACTTATTGGACATCATAATTAGGTTTTTGAAAATATCGCGCAGATACTAAATATGACTATTTATAGGTAGATTAACATTGGCTACTTCCAATTTGTTGGTGGCTACGGAAGATACTTAAGCATATTAAATAATTTTATAAAAGCTTTTTTAATAAATTTTTAATTAAAAGCTGATTACTTTTTGACACGATTTTGGAATTCAGAATTACTTTATGGGTTTAAAATCTATAATAATAAAAATGAAGTTTTGTGTGTGTGTGTTTGTTTGTTTGTGGGTATATCTCTTATAGACTGATAAACTAGACATTTGTTTGACTCGTAACTTGGCACAAATGTGTAGTTCATACTTAGATTATAATTTTTGAACTTTCAGAGCTCAAAATGTTCTATTTTTAGAGAAAATTCGAATATTCTGAAAAAAATACACCACTTTCGCTCAAATCCGATCATTTTTTTACTTTCCTGATGCCATCTGCTGAAAAAATTAAATAAAACTTTTAACGAAAAATTTTACTCTTAAACTAGACATTTGTTTGACTCGTAACTTGGCAAAAATGTTGTAGTTCATACTTGAGTTACAGATTTTGAACTTTCAGAGCTCAAAATGTTCTATTTTTAGAGAAAATTCGAATATTCTAAAAAAAATACACCACTTTCGCTCAAATCCGATTATTTTTTTTACTTTCCTGATGCCATCTGCTGAAAAAATTAAATAAAACTTTTAACGAAAATATTTAAAAGGCTGTGACTAGAAACACGCCAGAGCGTGCTTTTAGCTGTGAGATCGTGTGTTTTTCTAGACGCACTCTAATTATCGTCGCACTACAGCTACACGAGTGACAATCCAGTTTAGTTTGAAATATTGTCGCACTAGAGCTACACGAGTGAGTGGCAATCCAGTACGCACACTTTTGGGGCTCCGGGAAATTATTTTTTCTCTAAAAAACATCAGTATCCAACATGGGGCAGTATTGTAGGGCCCATTGAAAGCCTAAGTACTCGTTTGGGGCCCCGGGCAATTTTGTTTTCTCTAAAAAACATCAGTATCCAACATGGGTCAGTATTGTAGGGCCCATTGAAAGCCTAAGTACTCGTTTGGGGCCCCGGGCAATTTTGTTTTCTCTAAAAAACATCAGTATCCAACATGGGGCAGTATTGTAGGGCCCATTGAAAGCCTAAGTACTCGTTTGGGGCCCCGGGCAATTTTGTTTTCTCTAAAAAACATCAGTATCCAACATGGGGCAGTATTGTAGGGCCCATTGAAAGCCTAAGTACTCGTTTGGGGCCCCGGGCAATTTTGTTTTCTCTAAAAAACATCAGTATCCAACATGGGGCAGTATTGTAGGGGCCATTGAAAGCCTAAATACTCGTTTGGGGCCCCGGGCAATTTTTTCTCTAAAAACCTTTTTTTTTGTAAAAAGTTTTTAGAACCCGACCATAATTCAAATTAAGAGTAATTTAGTACACAAAGATTGGCAACACGCAGAGGACCGGCGTAAGATTTTGGCGTAAGTGTATGGCGTAAGTCTAGACACTCCGTATTTAAAATTGAAAATGTTTATTTTATTCTGTTGCCATTACCTTAAGAAACTAAATTTGAAAAATAATTGACATGTTTCAAGTGACGTAATTCCGTCCATTCTCCATTCCGGGATTTTATTGTGGGTTTAGGTGATGGATTTCTTCATTGAGGGTTCTGTTGATTGCAAAAATGTGCATATTTAAGCTACTTCCTTGAATTATAACTATGATGGTTGTTAAAGGCCATCGTACTAGAGCTTAATATTAGGGTTTGTTTTCACTTTCGCCAAATATTTCGCCAAACTCGCCAAATTCTTACCCAAACGCGCCAAATAATATTTTTTTTAAAAAAAATTATAAGCTGGTTTGTTGTTCGAAGGCCATGGTGCTAGAGCTAAAAATAAGAGTGTTTGTAGCTATATCTCTTTTCTCGCCAAATTCTTTCCAAAAACGCGTTCAAGGCCATCATACTAGAGCTACTTATTAGGGTTTTGTTTTCACTTTTTCGCCAAATATTTTGCCAAACTAGCCAAATTATTATCTAAACGCGCCAAATGATATTTTTTTTTTAAAATTATAAGCTGGTTTGTTTTTCGAAGTCCATTGTGGTAGAGCTGTATAATAAGAGTGTTTGTAGCTATATCTCTTTTCTTGCCAAATTCTTTCAAAAAACGCGCCAAATGATCTAAAAGGTTTCTTATGTTTGTGATGAAAATTACGATGACTTTTATGAGTGCATTTATAGCGTATTTTTTATTTTTTATTTTTAAGGTAATATTAGTAAGAGTATTTTTATACTTTATAACGAGCGGAAATAACAACACTAGTTTATTATCCTGTAATGGATTAAATTGTACACATTCTTGGATAATTAAAACTTATTTTTTAGTCCGTGCGAAGTACGGGTATTTATTTGCTAGTCCTTAATATGCAAAAAAAACTAAAACTAAACGATATGTTTAGTAAATAATTATAACAGGGTCTCTAACGTATGAGAATTGGGGGAAGACTTCAAAAGTAATTTCTTATGCGTCTGTTAATTAGTTTGAGTTAAAAGACTTGAAAAGAAAACACATTTCCCCAATAATACACTCTCAGCAATACATATAACTATACATATTTTAAATTTTTCAAGAAATTTGCCAGGCACATAAAATATCAGATGCGGGCCCTTAGAGAAAACTTTTTATGATCTTTGATCTGCACACATCAAAGTGGCGCCAGAAATCGTCATTTCCCTCTTCACTTCAGTTCCTCAAAATTTGACCAGAAATGAAGTGCACGCCATTCCACCGGCTTTATTGAAAAATTTTATGCGTTCTGACTGCTTTTTTCTCCCACCTCCCACCCCTCCTACAGTGCGTGTGCTACCATTCGGTTCTGGAAATTGACTCGCCCATTCCGCCCCAAAACGAAAAGAGCGCCAAAGTGATCGAAAACAAAGAAATATTAATATTTTTTGGGGATTTCTCCCTGCAACTCAACTCCGTATGAGGCGACAGGTATTTTATATTGCGATTTCTGAGTGAGGTATTTGCATTTTTTAGTTTGGCAACGAGAAATTCCACATTTTGTGCTGTGGAGTGTTTATTTTCGGTATAGTAGAAAGTTCTTGATATGTTTTTGTCGTGTAGATTTATTTGTGACTTCGCAAATCACTATTACTAAGAACGTCACTATATAAAATGAGATACTTTACATATGTTTATATTTATAAGTTTTTAATATTAAATTCGGTGAAAGGAAGCTTTTTATAAGAGTCACATATTTGCAATTTATAAAGTAATAAGACGCCTTAGTAAAAAATGTAAAATACGAAGATTTACAGCGCAGTAGTGCTAATGAGTCTTACTTTAATATTGCATAGAATTGTACCCAAAATTTCAAAAACGAGTCTACTTTCATTTTCTTACTTTTTATTGATGAAATTGTTAATGAAAAAATATGTGTTTCCAAATGCTCATCACGGGATCAATCATCTTGATTTCCAATATAACAATAAAATTTTAAAAATTCTAAACGAGTAGTTATTTTCCTGTCGTAGCAATGTGCTACGTAGTTGTGGAGTCTTCTTCTAATAGTGCCCTCGTGATGACGTCAGGTTGATAAAAAGACAACGAATAATCTGCATCTCCAAATATAAACTTATTTTGCCGCATTTGCTTTTTGCGTGGAAAGGGGAAAATGAGTTTCCAAGTACAGTAATTGTTTTTTTTAATAACTTTTTGTTGTAGGTTTTACAAAAAAATTTTTGATTTGATAGAAAAAAAGTTTTACTAATGTTTGTTATGCAACAATGACCGTCACAAATCGAGGCTTCCATTGACTTTCTTGAGATAAATTTTATAAAATTCTTTGTTATAAGAGATCTCTCAACGATGTATTTTCGTAAGATATCAATTTGTGCTAGCCGTAGTTTGTGGAAGTCATTACAAATATCTAATAATGGCAAAAACCTAAGCGAAAGAATCTTAGTTCGAAGGTTGATAAGAAGACATTTATCGCACATAAAGTTGGATATACGTCAGAGATGGATAAGTGGGATTGCTTGAAGTCGTGGATGGCAACAGCTCCAACGGTTTGTTTGCATTTGTTGCGTGGAAATTCTTTTCTTGGTATTCGAAAATGAGTTTTCTAAGAATATTAAAATTTTTTTTTTACTGTCAACTTCTTGCTGTGTTGTTGGTTGTACAAAACATTTCTTAAAGAAACTTGTATAGAAAGAAAACTTTTTTTTATATCTATATCGTTCATTTTGAGGATGAAACCGAAGCAACCAATGAAATCGCAGTACACAGAAAAATGAAAACAAGAGGGTTACATCATCTGAAATATTCCCATTGAGAAATATTTTGTCATAGATGGTTCAGAATTGGGATGGCATACGATGGCCGATCCGGTGCCGAGATCAAAAACCGGATCGGCCAATACCTCTTCACTGGTGACATCGCACCTGGTGCACGCATCTGAAAAGCTTTACGTAACCACAAACAACTCCACAAAGTCCCGAGACTCACTTCCGGCAGCAGTAACCACATTCATTGTTCCTCTACCCACTTAATGTGTCAGCCAATGCTCTTTAACTTTCTCAGGACAACTGTAAATGAAAAATAATATATTTACATATTATAGTTACTGTTTATTGCTACCACCTACTTCAAATAATCCATTGCACTTGTTTTCAATTTTACATGTAAGGTAGGAAGAGTTATCCATTTCTGATCAATATCAGAAATTGTGTGCGATAAATGTCTCTTTATTACTCGTCGAAATTGGATTCGTTCTCTAAACATGACCTCTACAACGAAGGTATTCTCACGGGATACCATTTTATGAATGAAACCTAAAAAGATTCGTCCGCTTTGAACAGCCATTTGCTGAAAATATTGACTATAAATGTCTAACCATGAATCGGTTTACTTTTTTCTGATTGGTCAGGTCAGAGGGTGACTCTACCCTTTGCCGATTCTTTCTCACATAGTGATATTATTAAATGAGTCCAACCCGACGCACAACAAAAGCGTCAAAGCAGTTCAAGAGCATTATATAGTAGTTACATGCATTTTTAAAGAGTGGGGGGGGGGGGATTAGTTTGGCGGATTACTCTTTCGTAAAAGGGTACTTTAAGTCTGTTTCAAGGGTTTTGCTATATCCTAATGAAATAGTAAAACCTTTAATACTTCACGCACAAATATCTATCAATCAAGTAATAAAAACTTAATAATAATACACTTAAATACTTCGCTACCAGAGACCAACCTACTATTATATACCACGAAGTAAACAACCACCCATTCCACTAATTGCAACAACAAAGGACCTTGTTCCATTATTATTTTTACAAAAGCCTGTTTTTTTCTCTAGACGACAAAAATGGCCACACCCACCATTTAGGAATAAACTCACGTATCGCCAGTTCTGCCGATCATGCAAGGACTCTGAGAACACCAAGATCTCATCAACGACATTAACAAAGTAGATCGACTATCTAGTATTAAGAAACCCCAGTTACCCAGATGAATAAACTATCAGGCGCACAAGGTTGCTACTTTTGGTGACCCATCGCTACCGTTTGCGGAACTATTATGAAAAGAAATTTTTTCGGATTGTTTTCCACGACAGGGCTGCTTTTTGGTGGATTAAGTCTCTTTCAAACTCGGTACATTCAACAGAATTGAAAGCCATTTTTTGTGGCATCATTCTAAGCGGGTGTCGCTACCCATTTTGACGCTCAGATTGCAATGAATCTGAACTCTCTGTGGTATGCCGAGACCGAATTTCGCCGAGAAAACCCTTCTTCGGAAATCTATTTTTTTAATGTTCGTAGCATATGCGTTAGACACATAATTTCAATCGAAGTTTTGTAAATGTTTTTGCCAAGTTGGCATTAAAAAACCATAAGAACGCAAATGCATTTTTTCTCTGCCCCTGAAAGTTTCCCCAAGTCATTGGGTCAAATCCACATGACTTAGGGAATGATGTTGGTCACCTTTAAGTTTTGCCAGTGCATAGTCTCTCTTTTTTTAGCCTAAGTCTCTGGATCAGACAGGTTTATGATTTTAATCTTGCATTTAGGGTGTCTCCAACTATCGGTAACAAAAATAACTGCAGCTGGGGCGATGGCGCAGAAGAAATTTCACGCCCTTAGAATAAATTATTGACAGCCTTACCCGACAAGTAGTTTTTTGTCCTTTAGTGTTGCTGCAGTTGGGTTTTGAAAGATGTGGTTTAAAGTAATGAGGGTGTGTTGCTTTTTTATTGGATGGAAGTTTACTTTAGAGCCCGATCTGTGTAATAACTTTTTTATGTTATAGAATTATTAATCTTTCGTAGCGCGTTTAATTAATTGGATTGTTTACAACCATTCATTGAGGCTTCCAATTACTTAAAGACAGCTGGAATGTAATCATTCATTGATTTCTTTATACTGAACTAGATAGGTTTGTTTTTTGGCATAACAATACATGTGTCAATAAAATTAATCTTTTGTAACACTAGTGGGAATTTGGTGAATATTTTACTCGCTTCACCACATGACAAAACAGTTTTATTCTATATTAAAATAAAATAATTAAATAACACAAAACATGAAACTACAGGTATTAAATTCATATGTTTTTTTAAAAAGTTTTTTTCGTTACAGAAGGTCCAAAACTTTATCTGTGAAACTGGGAATTGTAAAAGAAATCTCAATTAAAACTTTATACACTCCTAAAAGTATTCAATACTAAACTATAGGTCACGAACTGCTAATTCTAACCATTGTGTATTAACACAAGTGCATAAATTACAACCTAGAGGAAAAAATATTTTGACTCGTATTCGCCAGTTTAGCATTAAATATAATAACTACCACAAGAATGTCAATGTAAGTCTCAGCATATTGTACTAATTAAGGCAACATGGTTCCTTGTTAAAATCGAGATTTATTTATATTAAAAATCCCTCTTATTTCTATATATGATATTCTTTAAAGGAATCGAAATTCTTCAACCACGACCGTTACTGTTCCGCGTGCCGAAGATAAAGAAATCTGTCCGGAATCCTCAGCCGTGAACGAGTTTTTCCAAACAGGTTTAGATGTTTTCATCTTCGGAACAACTATACTCCAAACACTGACGTAAGAATATACTGAAAGATGAATATGCCGTGCTTTAACCAAAGTTTAATTTGCCACTCAATTCCTATATTGAGTTCAATTTACAATATTATACCCACTGCCACACGGTACTGAAGCCAAAAGCAACCTGTCGCACATGTTCTGGTTTAAGTAATAGCATTTATTACATTTCCCAATGAACACGATAATAGAAATCGAATTCCTTTACACAGGAACTATTAATACCATCGGCTTTTCATATAAACAGCCTCTTCGAGTCACAATTAATCAGAAAGTTCCACTGCCTTATTCGCCAATTCAAATGAAATGCATCCCTCTCTTGTTACCTAAGCGCATTCTTGTCTCTGGGGAACATAACTGCATAGCTATTTATAGCTTCGACCCTTTAAAGCAGATTAACCTTTCGCTTCAGAGATTGTTTAAAATATTCACTATAAACAAGTAAAATGTTATTATCTCATTTAAAAATGAATTGTGTAAAATTGCACATTTGTATAGCTCCAACTTTGTTGACTTATAAAAACAACCACTTTAAAGTGATCATAATTTAATACAATATAAATCGAACAGAAATTTAGAACCTAGAGCAAATACCGACATAAACACAAACAGCCCATTGCATAGCTCCCAAAGAGAAACATTTAGTTGGGTGCCACATCATGTGTCGGCCATATTATTTCTTGTCAAAATACCAATTATGGCCAAAAACATTTCGTGGGGATTTTTGTGTTTTGGGATGTTTTATTTCTACCCACTCCATTTAGGATGAAAACACCTGAGCTTGTATGCAGGATTTCCTTTATACTTTAACTTGAAAATTAAATTGAATTAAAAAATAATAATAGTTTTTTATAAATCATGTGTGTTGCTGGAAAAGCTGGCATTCAAGGGGTATCCTTCAGAGGGTGTGCTGTCGATAAGTGCATGCTAATTCAATGAAGAAACGTCCCTTTATCATGTATGGAGCAATGTTATCAGCAACACTTCCGGATATTGATCCGACAAACAAACACAAAGCCCACTGTCCCCTCTTTCCCCTTTCATTGCAACACACAGACAATGGATGGAGCGCAACCTCCATTACCGACTGCTCATTAATTACCATGGGCATTTTCCCGGAAACCTCCTCCTTCCCGATCGAATCACAATTAATCACTTTAAATAAATTCCCTTGTTCGACAATCCCAATGAAATGCACGATACCTCTCCTTGTTTCATAGGAAAAGATGACGGTGAATACACCTGGAGGTTTGAATACGAGGGAATGGCTTGGCGAGAAAAAAAAAGTGAAGCCGTTTGAGAGTCGCCAAGTCAAGTCGGTAGAAAACGCTCAATGAAACAACATCCAATTTATGACCTTTAGTATTAATGCCAAGTGAGCAATTTTAAACTATAAGAATCTTTAAATTAAACCTCGAATACTAACTATTTGCAGATCTGCAGGCTGTAGTACAAATATTAAATAAGATGACGCTCTATTGGTCTCTTTCAAACGAAATATTTAAGTGATTGTTCATTTATTTATTGTGTACACACGTAGCTCCAAATAATTATTTGGAGCTACGTGCATACACAATAAATAAATTAACAGTATTGATTAATAAATGAATAATATAATTAGCCAAACATTTGTATGAAAGCGATCAATGGCTTCTCATGGCAAACCGGTGTTTGCATTGGTATTGAACTGGGAGCGTCTCCAACTGATTCTATCCCCCTATGCAAATATCCTATGGCGCACTGCTGATGATGCATTGGATGTATTGCACAACTGTGGTAAGTGATGCGACGCTTGTTTTAAAAAGGGAATATATTCAATAGAAAACAAGGCTTATTTCCTTTTTGAAATATCCTATGCCTTCACTTTGAGAAATGGCTCACTTTGTTAACAGTAAAATTTCTTGCTAAAAGGAAAAGAGGATAAGAAAGTTTTAATTTAGAATTTTTGGGAAATTTTAGCGAAAGCCTTTGGGGAATTGAGTGCTGCAATCCTAATGGTTTTATTTGTTTTAAGCATTTGCATTTGGAATAACGATATTGATAATAATATCATGCATATATTTCTGTCTCATTTTCGTCTTCAATCTACTAAGACTTTCAATCACTCGATGAGCTACAAGCATATGAAGGATTCGAAATTTCATATTTTTTTACATAATCAAACGCAATCTCCATATGGAGATCATATGGAATTTTTTTTAATTCTATTTACAAAAGTACATTAGCGTTTTTTTCGCTGCATTGTTCTTGCATTTCTGCTATTGCGAAACTTTACTGTAGTATAAATTAATTATTTAAATAATTGAATCTAAATGAATTATAATTTTATATGATTACATTTCTTAAAATGATTATTTTTATATGATTTATTGATAAATTTTATATGATTTAGATTACTTAAACTGTCATCTTGAAAATATAAGTCATGAAAGAGATGCTAGTCGAATCATTCAAGGAACTTAAATGACAATAAGATCTACGAATACATTTTCATCCTAAGTTTGATTAATTTCATATTGAAGATTTAACAAACTTGTTCGGTTTTTATTAAAATTCACTACTAAAATGCTATATTTTACTTTTGTAACTTTGATATATTAACTACTCAATGACCTACTGTTTTCAAATGAAAAAGCTTCAATTGAAATTTCTAAAAGCAATGAAAATAACAAATATCAAAGAAAGGTCATGAAATTTAAAAGTCCACCCTTCCCCCTTCCGGATATTCCTTCCTCTCCGACGATGAACGTGAGAACTTTTAATGTCAACCGAAGAACTAAAAAAAAAAGGAACGAAATTCACCCGGCCCCAATCCGGCAGCAGTAGTATTATGTGGCACTTATCCTTTTCAAGAACAGTTGTTATTTCTTTATGTTCATTATTGTGCACATTTAATGATATCATATTTTAGTAGACAAAATTTTGTGGGAAATCATATTAAAACTTTTTTTCATCTAAATAGCTTGCATTCTCAAAAACCATAGAGAAGTCGCAGAAACTCTAATTGAAAATAGAACAAAAAACTAAAAGGAAGATTATTATTAAACTTTTATTTACAACTTATTTTCTTTGTATTGATTCTTCTGCTTATAGTGTATTAAATTTTTGATATATTCTCTAATTGTGGTTATGTTTTCGGTGTTGTGTTGATTTTCCGAAAACGAATTACACATACGGTTTTACGATGGTTTCGACCATCGTTGGCAAAGCGAGTAGGCCCCAGTTCGAATCCCGGATACGGTATTGACATTTGTGTTGTTTCGAGTACACGCAGAGAACATGCTAGTTAAATCTGGGCGATCATAGCGTAGTGACCATGGGTGCAGGTTGTCTGGAGAAAACTGCCCCTCTCCCCCAGTGTCGTGCCTAAATGGATGAGTCGGCACCCTCTCGGAGCAGAAGTCAGACCTCCACTCTTAAGGGTGCTCAATGCCTTGTGCCAACGGAAGCCACTGCACCTCTCCTGCCAGGCTATGCCGTGGAGACATACAACAACATCCGAACTGATTTCTACCAGTGGTAGAAGTGAAAGGTGAAAAGTGGGTTGATGACCACAATTCGGTTGCAAGTGCACCCCACCCCAACTTATTTTTCCGTTTTCCTAAACAAGTGAGTTTGCGGGGGGATACGTTTAGTTCCCCTTTTGTTTGAGTATAATCTGAAATGTTACTTTTAATTTTCCTTGATAATTTTGATTGTATAACTTTATAAATACAAATACAAATACAAAAATTGTCGGCCAACAACAGGCCAGAGGCCCAGCAAGGTTGGTCCAAAATAAATCTAATACATTACCAGTTTCCAATGTCCGTCAAGTTTCTTCTTAAAATCTTCTACTCTCTTCGAATGCACAACATAATCTGGTAAAGCATTCCACTCATTGACAACTCTATTGTAAAAATAATGTTTTCTTACCTCCCTTCTAAAGCTCGATTTATTCAAGTTCTGATCATGACCGCTGGTCCGGCTATTTAAAGTAAAATCTAAGCCCTCATGTCTCCCTGTTTTATGAACTTGAATAACTGTATTAAATCACCCCTAGCTCTCCTGTTTTCCAGGGAATACATGTTTAAAGATCTTAATCTGTTACCATAATCAATACCAGATAGACCCTTAATCATTTTTGTAGCCCTATGCTGAACTTTTTCAAGCAACTCTATATCTTTTCTGAGGAAGGGAGACCGAAACTGAACAGCATATTCCAGATGTGGCCTTGCCAATCCCCTATACAATGGCAAAATAATCTCCTTAGATTTAGAAGTGATACTTTTTCTAATATATCCCAACATTCGATTGGCTTTCTTACTTGCCTCAACACACTGCTTACTCATTTTGAAATCATTGCTCACCAAAACTCCTAAATCTCTAACGAACTCTCTATCTTGGATACTTTCTCCCTGTAAAACATAAGAATGATTAACATTGTTCTTACCCAAATGCAAGGTTTGACATTTGTTAACACTGAACGACATGCCCCAGCGTGAAGCCCATTCAGTAATTTTCGTAAGATCATTTTGTAACTGCTCAATATGCTCAACAGAATTTACTGTACTCGTCACTTTTAAGTCATCTGCAAAAATACTTAACTTGCTATTCAACCCCCAGCTGATATCATCAATAAACATAATAAATAAAATTGGTCCTAGTACAGAGCCCTGAGGCACTCCACTTACAACCTCATTCCAATCAGAATACTTACCATTAATGTGAACCCGTTGTTTTCTATTGGTCAACCAATTTTTAATCCAACGGACCACAGCAGTCCCTAACCCAAATCTTTTCAACTTAAATAACAAAGCTTCATGAGGAACTTTATCAAAAGCCTTTTGGAAATCGATGTAAATAACATCAACCATATTGCCTTTATCAATCTCTTCTGTAACAGTATCATAAAATTTTAAAAGGTTAGTTGTACAAGACCTACCTTTTCTAAAGCCATATTGATCTACACATTATGTGTAGTCTGGAAGGGCCCGGGGGCCCCTTGGCAACCAATATTTTCTGTTTTGAAAAAAAAATAATAAAGTTTCTTCTTCTTCTTTTTCAAGTTGTAACTTATAATTTGGCTAAATGAAAGAACAACTAAAATTATAAAACATTTTTGATTGTTCTTGTTTTCCTTTGTTTAAAGTTGTAAGCAGCTAGGTAAACATAAGCGCTTCCACACTTCTAGCACTGATTCCTACTGAAAACAGGTGAAACTCTTGGCCCGGTTCCCTTCTTGCCGATCCGCTCGGGCAGTGTTCTAATGAATGCCGGCGGATATGAGGGGTTGGAGTACTGCCAAGAAGCCTGCCCGACCTTCCCTCGTCCTCCTCGGCCCCAACAGGAGTAGGAAAAAATATCCTTCCCTGCAATCGATGGTTGGAATGGATGGCCCATGTGTGCCTCTACACTATTGACACGAGGAGAAGGGTTAAATTACAAGTTCTTCTGGTGCGAAATTGGGCCGAAATGAGAAATCGGGCACCATGTCGGACCACGTCGTTTAGGGGAGTGGAGCATTATGTAGATTTATTGTGATGCCAAGAAAATGACCGAGAACCTGGTACACAGGACTCCATTCGGCTAAAAATGCCAATACGGCCTCTGGTTTTGGAATGGTGTTCAATGACGAGTCGGTTTGAGGTGGAGTTTCGATGTGTGGTGTTTCCGCAGACTTTGACAAGGATAAGTGTTAGGAAACCAGTGACAATATTGAACGTTTATATCTTCAAAGCTAAAATTTCTAGACTAAAATGGAGCTACTTTCATTTTTTAATGCTTTTCAATCGATGGTTGAGCTAAATGACCATAACTCTAGACGATTTATAGAAATAACGTGGAAAATGATAAGTGCAAGTACTTTACTACGAAGCGCAGGACATTTGCTTGGTCAGATCACGAGAAAGAAATGGGAAAGTGTGGAAAAAGGTTTTGACTAATTTGTTGTCATATTGAACGTTCATCGCTTGAGAGCTGAAATTTTCTAGTCTTAAAAAGGGATACTCTGATTTAGACTGCATTTCACTTGAGCTAAATGAATACGACTCTTTTTATAGAGAGAATGTGGAAACGTGGAAAATGATAAGTGCAAGTACTTTTGTACAAAGCTCAGAACTTTTGCTTGGTGGAACAAGAAATGAGAAATTGTTGGTTTTGACCCATTTACGCGGCAGAATAAAAGGGGCTTTAGAATTATAGTCCAGGCAACGAAGAGTTATAGAGGGAAAGTTTTGGAACACAATTTTTGACTTTGTAACTTTGTTTGGACTAGTTAGGAGGTGAACATATCAAAAGTCCCCGCCCCTATCCCCTGAGCCGAAGGGGGGAAGGGGGATTGAATGTCCCATTTTTTGGTTTTTTGCTTATATCTCGAGAACTATGCGTCCTACCGATATAATTGTAATACACAAAATGAAAGCTGTTTAAATTTGCTACAAGTTTTACCCCTCACATTTTTTAATATCTTGTATAGTTTTCGAGATATCCGCTCTTGAAAGTCTGTAATTTTGGAGAAAATATTTTTCCCCCACATATTTCCTCTTTTTTGACCGGATAACTAAACACAAAATATTGGACTTCAGATACAGTTTCGCAAATGCGACCTTGCTTTTTCGAAATGCGTAAGATGTAGTGTCGCATCCAGTAAATGCGTGCAAAAATAGCACGTCCTTTAAACCTAGTTGTTGAAGCTCTGGGACGAGAAGGAAGAATGCTGTGTCTTCCCACGTGCAGGCTTTATGAAAGTAATGTCCTTACGCGCATCAGCTTTAGCCATCAAGATTACTATAAGGTCGACATCTTCACCTACAATTCCGACAGCTGTTGTTTTGGACATTTCCACAGCTCTATCCAAGTTGATCCAATTGTGCTCAAGTTGTATGTTGATGAGACTGTGCCAGCTCAAAGTGTAGCTGCAAGAAAGCAAGTCTCAAATGATCTTCAGCATGCCAAAATTGCCAGGGGACTTGCCTCAATGGGGTCTCTCAAGTTGACTCCGAAGATAAAGAAGAACAGGAGGATCATCTGACTGTTTCCATACTGGGGTACGACGAATGAAATGAAATAGATAATATAGAATATTAAAATAGATAAAATATTAAAGTAACAGCGTGCCTACCAAATGAGTATCTGGGTTTTATTTAAACATAAGAGGGATTGGAGTTCTAATATACACCTCTTCATGTGTTGATCATACTTTTCCTACAAATTTAAGACATAAGAGGGATTTTCGTAAATAAGAGGGATTTTTGTAAATAAGAGGGATTGTCAGTTCCATAGAGCTAATATGCATTAGTTGTGGAATCACAACTTCCGCAGATGTATTGCTTTGCCATGTTAGCCCTTTTTCCGCATGTACGGGAATCAACATAACATTGAAATGAAACAGATTTGGAACGAAAATGTTATCTAGTTATTTAATTATATATTTTTGAAATTTTATAATACCAAAAATATACAGCAGATGGCGACATTATTTTAAAACTTTAACAATTAATAATTAAATAACCGGATGTTATTTTCTTTTCAATTTTGTTTTAAATTGATATTATGATGATTCCCATACCTGGTAAAAATTTGATAACATGACAAAGTAATTTTTTTGCAAAAGTTTTGATTTCAAAACTAATGTATTAGCTCTATGGGACTGATAGTCCCTCTTCGCTCAATACTGAAACTGCTTTAAAATGTGAAGGAAAATAAATAAAATAGTAAAGTAAAATATATTATTGAAAAGAATTAAATTCTCTACCACTCTAGGGTGAATATTTAGTGTTTCGGTGCATTATTGAAGAGTTATCCGGTCAAAAAAGAGGAAAAATGTGGGGGGGGGGGGAATGTTTTCTCCAAAATTACAGACTTTCAAGAGCGGATATCTCGAAACCTATACAAGATATTAAAACACTTGAAGGGTGAAACTTGTAGCAAATTTAATCAGCTTTCATTTTGTGTATTACAATTATATCAGTAGGACGCATAATTTTCGAGATATAAGCAAAAAACCGAAAACTGGGACATTCAACCCCCCCTCCCCCCTTCGGCTCAGGGGCTAGGGGCGGGGACTTTTGATATGTTCACCTCCTAACTAGTCCAAACAAAGTTACAAAGTCAAAAATTGTGTTCCAAAACTTTCCCTCTATACCCTTTTTTCGGCCTTCGTTGCCCGGACTATAGTGTGTCTCAAAAGCACAGAAAAAATATTTTGTTGTTTCAACAAAATTTTTTGGTCAATATAGCGCCAACAAAAATTTTGTTGTCAGTACCAATTTATTTTGTTGATTCAACCAAATGGCTTTGTTGATTTAACCAAAAATGCACCAAACCGAAACTGCGCAATGACCGACCACAGGACTTTCGGACCCAACAGATTTGACGAGCACGTACTCCCCATATACTCGGTAGATCCTCGAGATTACCTCAACCAAACGGGTTTTGTTGTGGTGAAAATACTTGCTTTGTTGGGACAAGTAAAATATTGTTTAGTCAACAAAACACGTCAACAAATTGGTTCTCCCAACAAAACATTTTTTTCTGTGAGTATAGACAAAAGACATTTTGAGTCATAAAATTTTACTGTAAAGGTTTATTAGAAAAAAAATTTGGCAGTAAAGATCAGGCAAGTATATATAATTAAAAATATCATGAATCACAAAGAAAACAACCAACAATATATTTTATTTGAATTAATTGTAAAAAGTACCCAAAAAATCTGTCTCATAAATATAGACAAAATCGATTTAATGAAATTTAATGATTTAATTTCGCATTTTTTTGCTAGAATTGTATTTCTGTTTGGTAAGATGAATTAAAAAACATGTTTTACAGTTGAATTTTAACCATTTTGTACCATTCCTGGTCCAATTACATACCAGCAGCCAATATAGCCGTTTTAGCTCTTTTACGGGGAAATATTGATGGCGATTTGCATAATATATATCCCAATTCGATGTAAATAACGACTATATGCCTAACACTATATTACTGAGAAGTTTTGCCACCGATTCGTGCATTTGTAAGACATGTAATGACGCATTTTCTGGTAAAAAACGGGATTTTTTTTTTAATTTAAAAGACCCAAAATTACAAACAATTGGTCTTTTGTGCACCATAACACGATGTAGAGTGTGCCTCCCTTTCAAAAAAGCCAAAAAAGTCCTAAATTTTAACCAAAATCCACCCCTATAACATTCGATATTTCTCCTTAAATTTGCTTTTCTCGAAATTTCTCTTAAATTTGCTTTCACCGGTTTGAAAAAAACCGGTGAAAAAGAACAGTTTAACCGATAAGAAAATAACCGGTTTAAGGATACCTAAAAACCGATTTTTGAAAACATGTTAACTTTTATTTTAAAAAAAATCGGTGCTTTAGGAACTAGTGAAGTTTTAGGGAAACCTTGTTTGTAAAGACTTTTTTTAACCTTGTTTTTTTTTTTTAAATATCAAATTTGATTTTAGAATGATAAATATTAAAAACAAATAAATTAAAATTAGTAACTTAATAATGCTTTACAAACATAAATATTTAATATTTTCTGAGGAATTAATTAACGAAATTATTTCCGGTTTTTTAAATTCTTTTAACTTTTTTAAACTTTTGATGAAAAGCAGGATTCCAAAACGGTTTTTAAGAGTGTTCCGAACACTTGAAACTTTAAATACCTAAATTGATTGAATAATTAGAATCTCGCCCATCAAATATTACAAATCTAACTTTGAAATGTGTAAAATAAAATAGTGCGATAAATATTTAAGGCACACCTTACGAGGAAACGCCTCGTGATTAGAGAAAAGGTTAGGCGTGTAAAAGTCGCCAACGCTTTTTAATTCACCATCACTCTTGATTTGCTCGAAGAGTGCATAATTTTATATATAATAATTATTTTTTTGTAACTTGAATGGAGTTTCTAACTAGTTATACTGATCTCTGTCATAAAGAAGCATAATCACTGCATGAAGAGGTACTGTGTTGTGTGATGTTATATAAAGCCAACCAACCCACCTGTGGAAATCCGAAGCTTTCGGCAATCCGAAATGTTTTTGACAGTTAAGAATTTATATTTTTGGCAGCTAAGAAATCGTATATTTTTATTTGAAGAAATTGTGAAAATAAGGACAATATAATATATTGCAATGGTATTTGAATAGCTATTGACTAAAGTATTTTTTTATGTGTCAGAGACAGATGTAAGGACTAGTAGTATACAGATTTTCGTTTGGCAAGGAAAAAGATAATACTATAACTTCCTTCTCATGGCACAATTAGAACTTTTTCGTCTTTTTTTAATAAATAATATTTTTTCGATTATTAATTAAAACTTAGTTTTATTGATAAAACCTAATGTAATGCTAAAATAAAGACAATATTATCAGGAACGCTGAGAAAATACATGATTTATTAAATTATTAATTATTAAAAATGAGTTTTATTAATTAAACTCATTTTAAAGGTCGATCATTTTTTTCGGTCGAGATCCGAATCAATATCTGATTAGCCGCAATGTTTCCTTTAAAACCGAAAATGTCGCGATTTCAAATTACTAGGCAAGTCAGCAATATCCCTTGTGTAGAAGTCCTCTCTGCAAAGTTCCGGTAAAACCGGATTTTGGGCACCCTTAAACCGGTTTTTATCTTATCGGTTAAACTGGGTTATTTCACCGGTTTGAAAAAACCGGTGTTTCCAAACTCTAGCAATTTTGAGGAGAAATATCGAATGTTATAGGGTTATATTTGGGTTAAAATTTGGGACTTTTTTGGATTTGAACCTCACAAGAGCCTCACCTTTGAACCTCACCTTTTTTTTTTGGAATGAAAAACCTCACAAGAAGCCAAAAGGAATACCTAGTATTAAAATGTCATTATTCATTAATGAATGGTTAAACTTAAATGAAAAATTACAGCTGATTTGAAAGAAAAAACGCTTTGTATATCTTTCTAAGCAAATAATGAGAACCACAAAAGAATATCTTTGTGACACATATTATAACGTAATTCAAAACCTATTTATTTCACAGAAAAAAATTAGGTTATTTCATTTTCATTTCATATAAATAAATTTTTTATGCTAATGTTGTGAGTGGCAATGGTTATTTAAAAAAAAATTAAAAATTGCCTTCTTATGCTTTTTAGTCAGCATGAAAATTTGCAGTTTCTTCAATAATTGAAGTACTTTGATTTCGATTTCTTTCTGAGATTTGTTGGTTACCGCCATTTAAACTTCTCCTTGGCATTTCTCTTCATTTATTTCATTTACCGTATTTTGTAATAATTATTTGTGTTTAGTAAGAGTTCTGTGAGATTAAGTGGGTTGAATATTTAAAGAGATGGCCAAAGCCACGCTTGTTCACTACTTTCTACAAATAATTGTGTCTGTCATTTGTAGTGAAAAACCAAACGCCTGATAGTGACGCGCCAACCCATAAAAGTTTGTATTGTTTTGACAGATGTGTTCAATAAGCTTTTCAAATCGTTGTCTCGGCAATTATCCAATAAATTCCGCTTCAATGCTTGTCCGATCGAAGAAAAATGGATTTTTTCACCAACAATAAACCAACTTTTTGTCGTGGAGTTAATAAGGTACGAACTGTCAAAAGCACAAATCGATTTATTTTCGTCCTTTTTCTTTCCAGTAATCATACGTCTGTCGAAATTGCCCTCAATGAAAAAATGAAACGTGACAGAATCATCGATGTTTGATACATTTCATGTTGTCGAAGATTACACTCCCTTTATGGACCAACATTCTTTACTTAAAAAGAGACGTTTTTAAGGCTTTTCAATCAGTCGAATACCAAGGCTGTGTAGCACTGCCAAAAAATTTAGCTTTAAAATTTCAAAATTGGATTCAGAATAGAATTGCTACATAGTATATAAGTAATAACACAACTATCCTTTGCAAGTATCTATTTGCGAACCAGAATTAATTAAGCTTATGTTTTCAGATTGGGCTTTCTTGAATTTGCCATTTAACAAACATCTTCTTTGAAAAAGGACTTTGCATTTAAATAGGGACGTTAGAAAATAGAAAATTATTAATAAAATAATTAATAAACTATAAATAAAATAATTACTTATTAATAAAATAATTACTTATTAATAAAATAATTACTTATTAATAAAATAATTAATTATTAATAAAATAATTAATTATTAATAAATAATTAATTATTAATAAAATAATTAATTATTAATAAAATAATTATTAATAAAATAATTAATAAATTATTAACAACAGAATTAATAAATTATTAATAACAGAATTAATAAATTATTAATAAAATTATTATAATAATTAATAGAAAGTAGTCTGAAATGATTATTAAAGAAAGTGCAAAGGCAATGACTGGGACGCACTTACCCCCAACTTTTTGGTGTAACGTTACTACATAAAATTGTGTCTGGCAATCACTGTCTACAGCTTTATAGATTAACTGATTAGCACAAGACGGAGTAAACTTACACCAAAACAGAATAACCTTACCTCATAAATATGGATTAACCTTATCGCGTAAATATAGCGTAACATTACTACACCATTAAACGGAGTAAAAATCAAATTGAAGCATTGCTGCATAAAAATTCTAGTGGAATTTTACTGCTCTTAATAGAGTATAACATCAAAAATCCAGGGAGAAATTTTGTAGCGACATTATATCGTTATATATGCAAGTTCAACTTCGTCTTAAGGCAAGATTTGATCTTGTCATCATCTTATTACAAGAACTTCGCTTGACTTACTACCCAACCCCGGCATGATTGATACTGCGATTTTTTCATTATCTATACAATATAACAACTTTTATGATTGCACATGCGCTTGCAGTATGTATAAAAGTGGTGAAAAGGTACATAAAATTATACAAGTGTGGAAGGTTTCTCACATGTTTTGTGTTCAGTCAGCTTACCCCAATAGTCGGAGTAACATTACTCTGCCAAAAAAATGGTAACATTTCACCATTATTTTCAGTAAAATAGAAATAAGCGAGGAAGCCTTCTTTACAGAACATGTTGATTTAACTCGGTCCAATTTATACTCGGTGCCTCTGGCCAATGATCATCAAATGTCCCAATAAAGACAACAATTGAAGTTTATTGACTCTTTTAATTGGGGTTTTGTTAATAATGTGTATGCTACTCAAGTTTCCTCTTGATAAGGCTTAAAGGGGGTGGGTGGGGACCTATTACCGAACTAAGAGTTATCTTTAAATACCACTGGATACCTTTAAACGCTAATATACCCTTTCTTCCTAAAGATTGAAACAGGAAACAATTCTTTTGTCAATTGTTTCAAGTTACTCCCATTTAAGACCCATTATGAAATGAAATGAAATCCATACGAATTGGAATTACGAAACATCTCATTAACTGCAATTTAATGATGAAGCACTATCAAGTAAAAAGTTTCAAATTTACTAACGAACTTGCGAAGTTTTAATTTACGAAGTTCCCTTGTTAAATATATAATAATTAATTGTCTTCTAAATTGGGAGAAAGCATTTCCTTATACCTCATTGAACGTTTTCAAAAGTACACTAATTGAGATAAAATTCAATTAGTTCAATAAACAGACACATTTTAGATTCACCGTCAAATATATTTCTTTTTCTATCATCAATTGCTTTTATTCATTAGTTAGTTTGAAGTTATTAATTGATAAACTCCTCTAGGAATTCATTGTTCAATTGTTCGGTAAATAGATTGTAATAATTAGAAGTAATAATAAAAGGAATGTTTGCTTTAATTTCGAAAATTAAATGTTTAGCTATTAATTAAGCGTTGATTCTTTTTTTAATTGTTTATGAAAAAAATATATTTTAATTTTGCAATGCTCATGTTTATTGTAAAAATGAAGTTTATGGACGTATTTAAAAGGGATTTTTCACTTATATTTTATTGTATTAAAAATTGTTTCTTTAACTTTGATGTTTAAAAATTTATTATAGAACTAAATGTTGTGTTTGAATTTTGTATGAAAACAGTTCAACGTGAAAGTTTTGTTACAAAACTATTTATTGTGTTATAAGTTTTCATATCTATTTATTGTTAAAATTTTTAACACAGTATTGGAAGTATTTGAAAACTGGTTTTAATTTTGTTCTTTTTTTATAGGTAAGGAGTATATGATGAAATTATTTTTACCTAAAACTGAAAACAAGGTAAACACAATTTCATATAATTATAAAACTTACAACTAGTATTAGTACATTGCAATTAGGTTCAAATAAAAAAAAACAGTATGTGTAATTTCTTCTGTATTTTCTCCTTAGGAATCAAATAAAAAGACCTGAAACTTTAATATATGAAGCGTAAGCACCTCCTCTAACACTTTTTTTGTGAAAAATTTACATAATAAAACAACAACCCCACTACCATGGCCAGTCAGTTACCATTCTATCAATAAAAAAATGCATATTACACTAACTTTTTTATATTTTAGTAGATTGTTTGGAGGAAAAAACCAATGAAATTTTATTCAAACACTTGTTTTAATAATGCGTCGTTTTTCCAAGTATTTTAGTCATTTTTAATTAAACTAACACTCCTTATGTTTCAAAATTTTAATCATACCTTTTTAATTTTTAATTTTTTTTTAAATTATGAACTAAATAACTTAGACTAATGATTTAATTATCTTAACTTTAAACTACAAATATAATGTATTTTAACTATAATTATTGGTTTTAAATGATCTGTACTGGTCCCATTCAACACCATAGTGGATTTTCAGCAAAACTCCTATGGGATCCACCACACAATTATTCGATTAAAATTTTAGTATAAAATAAATATATATCCACGAAAAGCAATTTGAGGATAGTTGCCTTGAACCTTTTAAAAAAATCCGTATAGAATTACAAAGTGTTTGTATTCTAAAGTTGTTGAAAGTGGGCGATAACGTTGTTTTATGTGATTTCAACCATCTTGTTATGCACTAATTTGGAAACAATCCTATAAATAAACGTTCAGAACTTTATACCGATTTTTCTACATAGTACGAGGCATGAATCCTAAAAATTTCTTTCACTTATCTATGAAAATTAAACAACTGTATTTAAAAGAGCATTATTAGAGCATTAATGAAAATTTATAACGTTATTCTAAACAACAGAACTAAAATCATCTGATAATGTATAAAAGTTAAATACTTTTATATTTTGTGGTTATTTTACATTAAAATAACTTGTTGATCATATATTTTTATTAAAATAAATTTTAAAATGTTAAATAAAAATTAATTAATAAAATTAAACAGTTGTTAAATTATTTAAGAAAAACGACAAAAAATTTAGTAAAATGTAAAAAATACAAGTAAATATACATAAATTTTTTAGGATATTAAATATACATAATTTTTTTAATATTTTAAAATTTATTAAAATATTCTGAATACTTTGTCGAAACACACAATTTTGTGCAGCATTTTCAATGATCGCATAGAAATTAGATTAACCTAAGTAGTGGGATTTGTTTTTAAACATATGAATGTTTAGGGAGTGTTTGGGAAGGAACACTTTAGAGCTTAAGAGTTTCCGATTTTACTATTTGATAGCTAATGTGTCTTGAAACCAAATATTATTATTTAAACATTTTCCCGATTATTATTGTCCTTCTTTGAAATAATTGCAGTACACTCTAATCACATTTTTTACTAACACTGTGTAATGCTCTTAATTTTTTCACTATAATATTTTATACTCATCAAGCGCACAATAAAAATATCATTTGTATCACATTCACACAATAAATAACTAGGATGATTCGAATTTGATAGGATTAAAAAAAGTGATTTACTAATTCAAAAGAAAGTGACAAGACGACTACTTTTCGACAGTCGACTACTAATAACAAAACTGCACCTTTCGAATCATCGTCCCAATTCGGTTTAATTTTGATAACAGGATTTCGGATAACTGGAGTTGTAAGGTATTTTCTTTATAGTAATGGTTCAAATATCCAGTAAAGTTTTGACAACTATGTCATATACGCCCTTGTCAAGCCAAAGAAATGAACTGTTCACCATTCAGCACATTTAGGTTGAAACTTTAGGAACATTCAGTTGTCATGACTACTAAGAAAAGTCTAGACACTCGTCACACTCCCGACATTTTAAGAAGTTGTTGATAAAAGTTTTCTTGAGAGAACCTCTTAAGTATTCTCAGAATGTCTTCAGATCCAGTGCTTTACTATTTTATGGAGTAAATAGGCCTATAAAGAGGGCACTAACTGGTTGAAATTCGCTAATTGAAATGCGAAGGAGCAATTCTTGGAAACACTTAAGCAGCCATCTTGTTTTTGAAGAGCTACTCTCTGCAGATCTGAGTAGTGTGAAGGACTCACTCATGCAGATAAAATTAATACTAAACAGCTATATATGTATAGAGTCACATATTTTTAGAAGTAACTTGTGTGTTTGCAAAACACATTGTAAATAATTTAGCTAATAAGTTTTAAACTTACTTATCGAACTTTTGATGATTACCAATATTAAAGTTCAAATAGTTTTGTAAAATTCCCTACATAAACAATAATATGTTTTAAAAAGTAGCTAAGTTGGGTAGTTTTAATCTAAATTCGTAAATTAAGTTTGTTGCTCATAGAAATTGTAAACTCACAACTCAAATGACAAGTAATTTAAAGATTTAATTATGAGTAATAAAACTCCCCGTAAAAAAAATCATCTACTTTAATCATCATTTCATAGCTTATGGAAATTAAACACTTTTTTTGCAAACTTAATTAATGCCAACCACTCAATAATAGTTGCATAAAAATTGGATGGTAGCAACATTCACAACACAGAGACAACATTAACAACACAGAGTTAATCGACTATCACTTGTACAGCTGTGGGAAAAAAGTACCCACTAGGAATTATTTCGGCCGTTAGTCATCCTATAAATCGGACCTTTTTGACTTTGTGAACAAATAACATTCTGAGTTAATTGCATGACACAAAATTTGCATAAGGGGCCATCTTCATATTAAAAATGTTACTAACTTTAACATTTCCAATGGCAACACCCAATTTTAATAATTTAGAAATATTAAGCATCCTTGAAAACCCTTAAATATTAGTTTTTGTTACATTTGGCTGAATCTGAATATTTGACGAGTTATTCAATCGAATCACTTGATAGCATTTGGGGGACCATCTCCAAAATGACGGGCGTAGTCTGTAGATTTATAGAAGGGGAGAAAATAAACGTTTGGTTAAAGATCTTGAGGAAGGGGTCCTACAAGGGATGTATATTCAATGAGGATGAAGCCCTGATGTTATTTTTAGCCTTCTTTCCATTTTTTTTTTAATTCGAAATATTTTTTAAAAAATAGAAAAGTAGGTATTGACATCGTAGTCTGTCCAAGGTGTCCGTTTGTCTGTCCGTACTTCGGTGCCGAAATCGGTTCTATCCATCGGATCTTAAGAATTATTTTTGTCATAGAAAGGTATGACAGCAGAGACCTAACTTTCATACTTTTTTTCTTCTATCTGTACGTCCGGACGGACATCTGTCCTCTTGTCAATGACCCATTAAATTAGCATTGAAATTTAATTTTTAGCCATTTAAATTGCTGTTGCCACATCAACAATATCACGCGAAACCTTAATTAAAATTAAATTTTAAGGATTATTAATTTCTCCCATATAAATCGGTTTGGATTGACGTCATAAAATATAGCACAATGGGATTTTTTAAAATGTTTATTATATTTGTTTACTAAGAAAGTGGTTCACACGGTTACTTTTTTTTGCTTAAAGAGCTAATTGGTATTAAAATTTACATTTCTTCAATTATCAATTCAATTTGTAGGTTTTTTTTATGTTTTATTACTAAATGTTTTGGAAATATCAGGTTTTCACAAATATTTTTGTTGTTGACACTTTTTTAAGTATAAGAATCTTACGTAATTTAAGGTGACATTTTCCAAACATTGCCAAATGTCACGAAAAGGAAGCTATAGGATTTGACTCATTCAATTTTACATAATTATTCTTCAAACTGCAAATAAATTTAGCAAACGATAAAGATTATTTATTTAATTTGCAAAAGATAAGTAATGAAAGTATCCATTTTTTAGCGTTGAAAAGTTCAAAATTGCAATTGAATGCTTGGTTTGTCTATATTTGTTCTAAGGTGATAAATCTTGTGCGGAAGTGGTTATAGGTGACAGTTAATGTTACTAATACACTTGTGTTTCGACGAGAATTTCATTCAAGTATTTAAGTAACGGCAAGTGTAGGCTTTTTAATTCTTTTAGAACTTTTCGTTCCAATAACAAATTTATTTCTGTAATATAGTTAGAATATTTTAAGTGTATTAAGAAACAAATAGCAGAAAAAAAATATTGAATATCATGAATCAACATTAAAAGCATGTGTTATGTCATACTATAGAATTTTGAAGGTTTGAAGGTCTTTATTTAAAATTTTCATTTTTTACAAGGCGGTGTTTGTTTATCAAGTTCATATTTAATCTCGTATACAACCCCCTAAGGGGTAATTAAAAAGTATTTTGTGATTTACTCATCAAATTATGAAGAAAAGTTTAAAAAATTGAGATTTCCCTTGAACTTTTCATGTCTTAAATTCATTTCTGTAAAAATATTAAGGGGTTTCTATTCATAATTTTTTAAAAATTAAAATGATAATTATTTAAAAATATAAAAACATTTTAAATACCCCAATAGTGTATGCATTTTGTTTGGGTTATTATAATTACTATATTATTTTAGTAAAAAATTCGTTTCATTATCTTAATTATTTATAGATTGGGATAGTTTTTTATGTGCAACTCATTTAATATTACGGCCCCTAAACTTTGCACGTCTTTAACTCCACTAATAATGATTAAAAACTAACAGAACTTGGTATTTCGTGTTAAAATATGTCATAAATTTGAAATATGGACTGAAAAAGGGGTGTTGTTATTGAAAATTTTGAAGTTGGTAACATTTTTAATATGAAAAAGGCCCCTTATGCAAATTTTGGGGCATGAAATAAACTCAGAATGTTATTTGTTCACAAAGTCAAAAAGGTCCGATTCTATAGGATGACTAACGGCCGAAATAGTGGGTACTTTTTTTTCTTCCACAGCTGAACGTACAGAACAGTTACTAATACAGTTCGGGGGTTGGCGAACTTTTCACTTCATCGAGACAATTTAGTTACCTTTCTTTCAATAGTTGTCCACCATGGCGAATACAAAGGTTGCATTCTGAACATTAGACCAAGGTTGTAACAACTCCACTATGACAAAGCCAGTATCAAGTGACTCTATGTAAACCAAAAGTATAACCTATTAACTAAATAGGTTCTGTAAATGCGGTTTGACTCACACATACTAATGAGCTTTTTAATCTAAGAAAATCCCTAAAGCTTTCCCTAATGTCCCGACACAAAAACACAACTAAAGGTCCCTTTTACTCTTAATCTAGCACGATCGAGCACCCCTATTACTTTCTTTAATTAATCCTTTTTCCCTAATGGAAAGAGTTTGCCCCGATTTAATTTCCCTAAAAGCTCTAAACTGACCAATAGTGATAAAGAAACTGATCTCGTTCGTTTTGGAATAGAAATATTCGACGACAAATGGGGGAAATAAGACCGCTACTCATTGTTTAATTTGAAGAAATGCAATAAATTTTCTGACGAAATAAGGTTTTATCAATGACAAATGACTTAAAACTTATTAATTGGGAAACTACTGCTACCAAGGATTTTAATTACTAATCAAAGAGTGGTTTTATGTTTGTGTTATAGTTACTCGGGCAAGGGTTTGCTGGCGATCGTCTTACCGGCATTTGTGCAGTTATTCTTAAAATGTATTCAGATGCACCCTTGTCAAGTAGGTATTAGAAATTTGAAATTTATCGTTATTTTACCATACTGAATTCATTATAAAGTTTGAATAACCCTCTTATACAGTCATGGCATAGACAAACTTCAATACACTTCCGAAAAAAAAATCTTACTCATATATTATTCATCTAAATATATTTCCTAAACAATGATCTATTTTAAAGTAATTCTGAAAAAAAAAAGAATTTTAACATTTAATGAGACACGCCAATTTAGTGAAATTTGAGGTGTGCTATGAATTCAATGTGCTATTTTTTGCTATGAATAAGTAAATAATCTATATTTGTTTGTTGTAATTAATAGTCCGTTACAGCATTTGTTTTAATGCAAAATATTTATCTTAAAAATGTATCGCTGAGAATACTTCTTTTTGTTTTTAAAAATGTTTTTGCAAGACCTATGAAATCTGCTAACCCATTTGCTACCCCATGTTTTTCATAAAATTAATAAGCTTGAACTTTGTAAGTTTAATGTAGAAACTTTCTTATTAATAAAAACTGTAAATTAAAATTGAGATGTTAATATCACAAAAATCTAAGTATGTGCCCAGTAAACAATATTCTACTCGCCCTTTATTGGGCCAATACTGAACGTGTCCGCCCTTGCCAGCACTGGCCCAATGTTACGGGCCAGTACCATGCCAATACTACTTGCAATCCGGGATTCATGGAAATTTCGACGTTGGGCCAACATTCCGCCAGTTCAGTTAAAATAATATTTGGCTGGGCAGTACTAGCCCAGCATCCTGACAGTAGTTCTTATTTGGAAATTCGGCTAAACTGTGTTAGCCCAGTACTCAGCCATTATATTATATGGATTCGCGGAACTAGCCCAATATTATGCCAGTGACGTTTATACTTTAATCACGGCATATCACCCAATACCGTTTATATTTTAATCACGGTATTAGCCCAGTACTGCTTATATTGGAATAGGCAATTGTGTTTTAT
Source organism: Oedothorax gibbosus (assembly GCA_019343175.1). Lineage (NCBI taxonomy): Eukaryota > Metazoa > Arthropoda > Arachnida > Araneae > Linyphiidae > Oedothorax > Oedothorax gibbosus. The sequence goes on along the minus strand of CM033278.1, from coordinate 1,731,246 downwards.
TCCCATCCAGAAAATCCGACGACTCTAACCCGCGATCTTGGGCTTATGAGGCGGACGCGTTAGACCTCTCAGCCGCTGTGTAATGTAAATGTGCGTACTGTGTGAATATTAATTGAAATTTATTTCTCAACAAATAGAAAATAAAATTCAACTCTCCTTGTTCTTAAGTTTGCACAAAATACTTAAAAAAATTGACAATTCGTAGAACATAAACAACCAAAGGCGGCACAAAAATTTTTGCTTATTATTTTCTTCCATCTTATAATCAATTTACTGTTTTTGCAATGTCTTTTAATTTTTTTATCACTTTTCGGATGCAGATGAAAAACTGTGATCGTAAAATAAAAAGTCAAGACTGGTTAATAGATAGCTAACGTTGGCCAGTTTTTATTGGCCCAATTCTGTCTTGGTTACATTGGCCCAATACGGGTAAGTTTTTATTGTCCCAATACATATATATATACATTCATTTAGCCAATACTAATTAGTCCGAATAGGTGATTTTTAGAGGATAATCGCTTCATTTTTCCTATGTCTAACACAACAATTGTGTAAATTGACCTTTATCGAAAAGTTTATTAAAAACCCTACTAAAGGCTTCGTATTCCGTTTGTAATATTTTGAAATATAGGCAAAACTGTGGCTGGGGAATGAGAGCCCAGTACTGAAAAATCAACGTTGTCCTGGTACTGGCCAATTGTTATTGGGCCACTACATAATGTCCCGCACAACGCCGTAATAGTATGGTAACAACGGGTATCAGTATTGGCCTTGTATTGGGCGAGTGCACGACTGACCGGTGGACAGTAGCCAACACTGGCAGCACTGGGCCACCAGTTCGCCATCACTTCAATGTTTGCTGGGTGTACTTCTAGAATGAAGAGATTATATATCATCAGATCCACATACAGTGGATCCCCTCTCATGTCGATCTTGAGGGGAATGAAATAGCAGATGCATTGGCCAAAGCGGGAGCTAGTGAGGTATTGGTTCCACTTGAGCCTCTTACCTACACGGAGATTTTCTCGCAGGCTAAGTTGAGTGGAAAAATAACTTGGTCTACTCCTCCACTACATCATTGGTATCGAGGCCATCGTCCTGGCGGTTCTTTGGCACTAAAATGTAACAGACAGAGACAAACCGCCATCTCCCGTTTCCTCAGTGGGCACCTCAGAAGTATGACCTTCTCGGGTGGTTCAAGAATATTTGACACATGCTCCAAGTGCTCTTCTGAGCAGCATCTCACATCTTGGAGTGCCTGGGGCTCAGCCATCAAGATCTACTGGGAAGTCCGCTGATGGTCCTGGACTTCCTTGAGGTTTTTGGACTCATGGACCTTGTCTAGCTCCGCTGGACTTTGGGGATAGGAAAAGAAAGAAAGAAAGAGATTATATAAAAAAAAATCCTCAAAATTAAACTCCTTATATCAAGTACCAAAACTAAATTGTCACAGATAAATTATGATAAATAAAAATATTTAAAAAATATATAAATATTTAAGACCAAATTTTATTAAATATTTAATTATTATCATTACCTATACCAATCTTTTTAATACATTGTTTAAAAGAAACAGAATATTCGTTAATTGTTTTAACAAACTCATTACCGTAACTGAAATATCAAATTTCTTTTTTATTATTATTTTTAATCAACAATAATAAAACAGTTCTTTGCCGAACATCCTAATTCTAAGTGGAATCTATTAATTTATAAACATTTTTCTTGCCCGGAGCTAAAAGTTCAGTATTTATTAATAAAGTAGGTTGAATGGATTAATTTAATGGAAAAATACTAAGTTAAATAAATTGAATAAAAGTGCTTCTGCTAAGTGCCAAGCTTTTAATTAAGTTTTTCATGACGGTTATACATTTAATGTGTATTGCGACAGTATTAAAAACTAAGTGAAATTTTATTTGAATACTTAGAAACGTAAATAAAATGTAGTAGTCATAAATTGCTGATGAAATACTTAATTATATTTAATAAAACACTTTAAATCATTGGTATTTTATTATTATTTTGAAAGAGTGAAGATAAATTTTGTAGTTTGTTTCACAAATTATTTTTCCTATTTACATTTATTTATAGTAATTATGCAATGAAATTCAATTTTTCTTAGGTTAATAATGGTTAAGTTACGGTTTAAATTAATTAAAAGTTTGCAGAATTTTTTTAAAAGAAAAAACACAAATTTATGATGTACACTATTATAAATTGGAAAGACATAGTCTAGACAAATTTTATTTATATGTGCATATATTATGAAGTTTAAATGTTTTTGTAACCTTAGTTATTTTTTATACGTATAGAGTGTTATTTAAAAGTTAAACAATACAAAACGTGGATACTTTGAGATGAAGATAGTTTTGTTGCTGTTACTATTACACTTAACACATTCACCTCTAAAAAGCATCTCAAATTTAGAGTATTTAATCACAAACAAGAGATTATGACCCATCTGCTGACGAGATAATCATCTAGTCACTCAATAAGTAAATATGCCACATTTGTTTGAATTAACATTTATTGTATAAAATATTTATTCTTAAGACGGATTATATAAGAATAAATGTAATTAATTTAGCGGCTGGTAATAAATAAAACCGTCATTTAAAATACATGTACCTTTATGCTTTTGCTATCATGTGTTCACTGCGTCACTTAACTTCAGTTTCAACTTACAATGCACAGTGTTCTTAACAGCGAATGAGAGCGAATGACTGAGGGTCTCCAAACCAAAGTGCCTCAAAGTTAATCCAATGGAAAATAAATGATTTTCTAAGACACACTTCTCCGGCTCTATTGAATATTTTTACAAACGGATTTTTTTACTTAATTTTTTTATTTACTTAAAGTTATATGATAAATGTAGCTGACTTACAGGTCTCTATAATCCCACTTTGTTAAATGGGTTCGCATATTTTGTGGTAAATGTTTTTCATGAAAATTAAAGATATTGGAGCCGATTTCACAAAGTGGGATTATAGAGACCTGTAAGTCAGCTACATTTATCACATAGAAAACCAATTGTAAAAATATTCAATACAGCTGGAGAAGTGTGGTTTGGTAAATTGTTTTTTTTCCATTGGATTAACACAGAGACACTTTGGTTTAGAGACCCACTGTCACTGGGGCTCATTCGCCCTTAAGACGGGTTTATAAGAATAAATACAATGAACTTTACGTGTACGTGGTTGCTGCATGTTAAATTCACCGTCATTCAAGGTATTGATGCAACGCGTTCTTGTTTTGCTACCATGCGTCGACTTATTCACCTATCTTCAGTCTCAGCAGATGGCTATGTTTAAGCTACGAAAACTGGCTAAGGCTGAAATTTAACTGAAACGCTTCGAATTCGCACAAGATTGACCAGCGAATACGATAGGTTTAAGCTCCGCCCTACGATCGCTCTCAAGAAACCGTATTTAACTTCCCAAACCACCCGAATTCGTGCTCAAGGGCGTGTCATTCGAGCATTCGACAAGAATACTACACCTGCCTCTTTTTACGTGAAATTGACCAATGAAATAATTCGAAAATCACTGGAAATATACAGATGGGCCAATCCCGTTCTTTTAAAGATTCATTCAAAGCGTTTACGTTCTTTTTAATGAATCGTTGAAAAAACCGAATATTTTTGATTCGTTCTTTTTTGGCCAAGCGAGTTGAAACGATTCGGTATTCAAACGATACATTGGTAATAAACTTCTTATTAGGTAAATCTATTGGGTTTCCCCTCACAGCTTAATACGTTTCCGGTCGGGGTTTCTTTTTTTCTTGTAAAAATAATATGGTATTTGACATTTTTCGCCGATATTGAGTGCCAAAAAAGTAAACAAACAGTTCGCACGCGATCGCTCGAATGGTCTGAAACCAATCGTGGCTTGACGTCATTCGCGCGCGAAGGATTTGTTTCAGTTCAATTAGGAAACGAGCAAAATCTTCGAATCTCCACCCATTCGCAGGCGAATCGTTTGCGTTGCGTTTCAGTTAAATTTCGGCCTAAGAATAGACCAACGAAGGCGTTCGCAAACATATGAACTCTTCACTTACCGGAGACGTTACATCAAATATTTCCCGTCTTGAAAAACAAAACGCTACATTTCCACCCACCCATATATCTTTCCAAATGCAATCAGTAAACACAAAGTATCCGACGTTTGAAACCGTGCATCGAAGGTGTTGTTACCAAGGCAACGGGAATTTTGTTAATGACGGTCAATTAATGTTGCGACCCTCAGCACGTTGAGGGAGCAGCCATTAATATGTGTTAAGGGAAGGTTAAGTAAATATTCCCCTTTCATGGGATCTCTCGAAGTTTAAACTCGTTAATATGTCACGAGTTTAAGTGCCTGCCGCTGTTCTTTGCCTTTCAAAATATTTGACTTTGTAATGATGGCCAATTATCGCTCCTGAACTTTAGAAGTTAAATGCATGGGGAAATGATGTCAATGGGTGTGTGTAACTTTAAGTTATGGAACGTATTGATAGAAGTTTATGATATTTGCGAAAAATGTAGTTTAAGTTAAGAAAAGGACTTCAATGATATGCTACTGACTTTTGTGCTACTTAATTCAGCATCTTCAGTAAAATTAGACCTTTTGTCGATAAACACAGCTACACTCTTTAAAAAAAAGCGATTTTAACTCAGTCTGAGTTAATTATCACTCCTTTCCAGTATTGAAAATGCTCTTTCCCTATAGGAGTGAATGTCACTCTTTTTACGGAGTAATTTTTCCTCTCCATTCTGATAAGCCACTTTCACTCCTTCCTGAGCGGCAATTTTCACTCCTTCTTTTACTAATTTAATACGCCAGCCGAGTGTCTTTTCACTCCTTTTTGAATAGTTTTTTTCCACTCCTTTTTAGACGAAAACTATTATGAGTTTTTCCTTCTAATTTTGAGAACTTTTATTGCTTTTTTAACCATATTTAATAGAAAAATTGCCATTATCATTGCCATCCATTATTTATGCCATTGAGAGAAATAAACAAAAAAAACCTGTCACAATTGTAACAAAGCAAAAGCAAAACTAGAAAAACCAGAAAGAAATCCCCTAACCCATTCTAGACAAGATGGCGCGGATGATTTCTTCGAAGAATCCCTCCGTGTCGCATCACGTAACCAAATTTAACCAATGAAAACGTTTTAAAATCGCTCTTTTAGGAAACGAATTGAAATTCTTTTCAAAACGGAGTAAATTTGTCATTCACTCTACTACTCTAAAATCGCACCTTTTCGGCAAAGTGTTCTTTTTTGAGCGAAAACACACTCGGAAGGAGTGAATGTTGTTGAAAAATATTTCGTTTTTTTTTTTGAGTAAAAAATTCACTCTTTTGTTTCAAGAGTGTTTAATAAGTAAACATGTCAATTTTTTTTTACGATACTAAATTCTTGTAGAATCACTGAAGTCTTGCTTGACCTACTTACGTATTAACGCCTAGCCAGAACTATTGGCGGTACAAATATCAAATTTTTTGGAGCTTATTAAATTTGTACTAAAGGTGTCATTTTAGAAACGTTTTTTTAAATTGCGCACCCAAAGGTTTCGATGAGGGCAAAAGATGAGAGGTGACACAATTTGTAATGTATTGTACAGATTTGATGTCTACGGATGTCTCCCCCTCACTTTTCTTCGAATTTGATGTTTACTGAAGTCCGGAAATTAATTGTGAGAGATGTTGTAGAGAATTGGAAGAGATTTGCAATAGAGGAATGACGATAATAACTGTTATAGATCTGCTGGATATCACCGAAGTGCCTATTTTCTTCACATATGGCAGTTCTAATTAGTAGCATCTTGTTATTCAGGATTTTTCATTCTTAATTGTATCCTGGGGCAGGTTATTCTCTGTTAATGAAACTGCTAAAGTCAACAATTGTCTTCTCAAACTCATCAAAAGGGCATGAATACAGTCTGATATCCAATAGATTTTTTTAAAAAAATTAAGTTTGATATCAGAAGGGGAGGATATTATAATATTCTGTTGGATTTTTGAGCTAGTTCAGAGGGGGATTGATTTGAATAAAAAATTATATAAAATACAAATCACCGAGGTTACACAAGTGCAACTCAGGGTATATAAAGTTATTACTAAGTATTTTTTCACTATTTGTAGGGTTTAAATTATTGTGTAGCCATAGTTTGGTTTTACGCGTCAATTACCAATTAAAACCAGTCGCGAAACCGGTAGAAACAGTCACGTAGATTTCATATCTGTGACTAACTTTACTTTAATCTCACCTTCCATTAAAAGTGCATATTTACTTTTAAGGACACATACTTATTGCGAGAAATTATTCAATTAAGTATTAAAAATAAATACATAAGTAGATAATAAATAATGTCTACTTTATAGAAATATTCATATTTGTGATATATAATTATATCTTTTCTTACATAAGTCAACACCAATAATTTTTACACACTTTAGTCTTTCTCCTTCCAATCATCAGCTTGTATTCCAAGGCGTACAATAGTGGCGTGAAGGGTGGCAGTGGCGTTTGAGATAGGCTATCAATCATGAAGAAATGGGGTCAGAAAATTGCCTTTATGGAACATATTTGGATCACCCTTTGTTCCCCTACGTTATTCAGACAATAAAGTATTGAAAGAGCAATGTTTTCCCATAATTTATTGAATAAATATTGTTACTAGAATTTAGTATTCCTCTTTTGTGAAACTCTCTGCACCTTAAGGAGCTGTTCATTTTAAATTAATGAACAAAAATCATTTTGTTTGGACACTTTGGATTTAAAAAAATGTTTTTGTCCAAAATATATATTTTTTCTTTAATTGCTGTGCCTGTACAACGTTTTATTAATTTGACTTGTGAAAAGTTATTGAGAATCGTAAACGTAAACTGTCCTGACAAACTATGTATGATTTTCTTGGAAGAAGACCATTGGTGATGAGCTGTTCTTAAGGACGAAATGCAAACGTAAATTTCCTCACCCAAACATACTTGAGTTGTTTTTCCACACCCTACTGAATCTAAATCTCTTTCGAAACTGTTTGTGCATTTTATCCAAAAAATAGTTTCACAGTTACATGGATTTATGGAAAACCCTGTGAAAAGCAAGAAAACCATTGCCTATTCCGATAATACATTCAATGGAACATTAACAAGTGGATCAATCGAACAACACACTTCGGGGTAATGGGAAATCTCTTGTTATTCGTAGGAGCGTGGATGCTCCGGAACCGGCCAATCAGGATAATGAGGGCCATTTCGACAAAATGACGGATTGACACCCCCTCCCCCATGATGGAGGCTAGAATAAAACGGAGATGCTGCCGAGTTGAACCTGATGCAAAAGCCGGCTTGTTGAGGGTGAATCCAGAACAGCCGATGGGTTCAACCAAACGCTTGGCTCATTATTTGGCCACCCTTAGTTCTAAATATTAAAAATAAAAAAAGTATAGTCCAACGAGGCCTACCGAGGTAATAGCTGCCAAACAACAACATCGTTGGATTATCGAAAGTTTCGGATAATGAAATGTGGGGTTGATTGGTTCTGAAATACGCTGCACAATGGTTCATTTAAACCAGTAATTGTTTATCGGATAGGAATCAGTTTTTTATGGTAATATCATTGCTTTACATTATTAACCGAAACACTGTGCAACATTACATACGTTTAAATTAATTTTAAAGACTTTGTTCAAATATTTTCAATTTTTTTAAACACGTTTTTGTTTTCATACAACGTTCTTAACGTCAATGGTGGAAGTTTTTATAAAGACTATGTCCTTCTGTCTGTCCATCCTTCAACCATTTTCATAGCCCAAACTACAGATATTACTGACAAGTATGGTACGTCAAAAAGTCTGCGCATCTTAACTTCAAGTCATTGAAAATCTCATAAAAAAATCCAAAATCAAAGAACTTAACTTACTAAAAAAAAAACTGCAAAATTAAATATCAATTAAAAAAATAAGAAGTCCGTTTTCTGATTCCTTTAAATGACCATTGCCACTCATTCGAGAAACCGTTACTTACGAGTAACGGATAAGCAAGTGTAGGTGTAAATAAGATTTTTTGTACGTAGGTAACCATTAGAACGTTATATTGGTTTCAATTTTGTATTTGTAACTTTGCCCGTTTCTAGAACTTTAACTATAGTTTCTAAAACGATAAGAAGATATGTTTTGTAGTGTCATTGAGAGTGCTATTTGATTGGTTGCATTTTATTGGTTTGGCGACATTCCTTCTCTACACGGCTTCATTTTTTCTCGCCAAGCGCATTCATCTTATTCTAAGCTCCCTTTTCGTAGGCATTCACATCACGGTTGGCAGTTAAACAGAGACGGAGATTTTACTGATTATTTGTTGACAAAGCACAAAGCTAGAATAGTCCATTTCGTTATTGCAGCAGAAGCTTGTCTTAAAAAACTAGGTAGAGCAACATTTCTGAAACTTAGGCATCAGAAGGGTATGTCCAACAGCTGAAATATCGTTTGCTGTTCTTACAGTCTGACTGCGAGGCGAAAGTTAAACTCTATTCTAAGTCGTTTCTTTGAGGTATTTCATCAGACAATTAGCGACATTTTATTAACACATCATATTCTTGCCGTGCATGGCGATAGTTAAAGCCATTCATCTGGAATGAAAGAGTAGGATAGTTGCGACTTTTAGAAGAAAGAATATAAGAATTGGGTTAAAGCTCCTTGGAAGCTAAAAATAGAGAGCCGGAAACGTTCAACCTAACATAATAAGAGTTATTTTTAAGAAAATACTTTAGGAAATTTATTCGGATTTAAATTTAATTTGGTGGTTCAACTACGTTTGATAATCTGTTTGAGGTAACTTTTTTACAATTGATAATCAATAATCGGGTTTAATTTCGATTTATAGCTTTGAGAGATCGATTAAAATTGATAAATAATATAGACGATAAACAAATGCTTTATTGTTTCTATTTAAACATATCAGTTTTTTTTTACTGCACCTCTATTAAAAACATTGCATTTGAAATAACATATTCGGAATTTAAATCTTTAATTTCCGTAAAAAAGTTTCAGCTTTCCTATGTGTGATAACTTTTAACAAGTGTCTTTCTCACTAAGACACAAATAAACCCAAATATTTGCTGTCATTTCATGTTCTCTTTCACCTACAAAAAACTTGGCAAAGTGAATTTATCAGATTCCCGTAATGAATGTGCCAAACGCAGCATAGAAATACCATCCAATCTCCCGCATCTCTGTTATTTGATATCAGCTTCTTCGCTCTCTTTTTTTCTTCTTCTTCTCTTCACCAGTGGATATGAGAAGGAAGTAATTGCGAGTTAGTAATGCAATTGATTGGTCGCCGGCTTCTCGACGTCATCAACGCAATCAGCGATCTTTAATGGAATTGGTCCTGTACTGTCGGGATCGGACCAATCGCAGAGCTCAGCCTGGAGGACCACTCACACGGAATTTAATTGCGCGGACGAAGCATGATATTTTTCTTTTATTGTTATGTTGGCTTCTTTTTGATTTAACTTCTGTAATTAGGAACAAGATAAGTATAATGCCAAAATTAAAAGTTTAATGTTTTTAGAAGTTTTAATTATTCAAATTGATGTTATATGGCCCCAAAAGTACATACTTGATGAGTTAAAAAAATCAAATGAGTTAAAATTTTAAAGTACCATAGACCAACATTTAGATCGTTTGCAATTTTTGTGGACTATAGAGTTAGACCTGGCTTTTTTTTGGGGTATCAGTCTTTTTTACAATATTGTGATTAAAATATTTGATAATTTTGTAATTGATAAATTGTTGTACGAAATGTACTTTTTTTCGTTTGGAAATTTTTTTTGGTTCCTCTCTTCAAAAATAAACCTAATTTCGAATTTTTAAACAAATGTGTCTTATTTTAAATAAAACTAATTTAAATTGAATGCAATGAAAACAAACCTACATATTTTTCCATTCCCAGGCCGTTCGGAAGGTGCTGGGAAAAGGAAATTGTGCCGTGTTGAAAAGGGTTAATAGTCAATCTGTCGTATAACATTAAGCTATATAATTATATAATTTATGTAGTTTAAGAATTTTAGCAATATTTATTTGGAGAAAAATATCGCATATACCTTCTCAAAAAGTTTTTACTGTGTTCTTAAAGAACAATAAGGCTTCTCATATTAGCTTTCTTATTTCACTGAGCTTATTCAAAAAGGCTAAATGTAAAAAAAAAATATGTATTTAATTCAAAAAGATAAAATTTTTGTAAAATTTTAAATAATTTTGCTATCTTCTGAAAGCGTAAATAGAATGTTTCAATTGCTATGAAAGGGTTATTTTTATATGAAATTTAAAAACTCGAATGCCTTTAAAAGATGATAATCTGTGGTACATGTATTACATATCACAAGAAATATGTTTAAGTTTTAGGTTTTTTTTTATTTTTATTTCATTTTCAAAAATGAAATTAAGTTAATTTTGTCATAATAGATAATTGCCTTGTTTCAAGTGATGTAGTTCCTTCCAGCTTTTGTTCCTGTACGTCTTTCAATTGGTTCTCCGATTGGTGTTATGTTTCCATGTGACATAGATTCACCAATCGCTATTGATGAAAGAATTTTTTTTATTCAGCACTTCTGTTACAACTCATTACCTTAAACATGCTAATTGTATTATTTACTTAATGTATTATGATATGATAAATATACTAAAAAATATTGTTTTGCCTAATTGTTTTAATGTGATTATCAAAACTAAAATCCTTATTAATAGAACAAGGGTACCACCTAAATATATATTACCTCGCTCCAACCCTTTCAGTCCCAGTGACAATTTGGCATCAACATTTTAGAAATTTTTTCTGATCGTCTATAGCCATTTATGATATCAAAAAGCACATCATTCGATTCTTCAAACTTTTTTCTATTCGAAAATATATTTTATTAATCCCAATAGATGCCAGCCGTATTATTTTTTTAAAATTATGATCAGAAGCATGATGATGCCAAATGGCATTACTGGGACTGAAAGGGCTAAACAACTGGCCAACACACAATATTATTATAGAAGCATTCCTAATCTATAAAATAGATTAAATTGACTCTAAAATAAACAAAAAACCAATGCAAACAAATCAAATCATCATTTTATTTTCCCTAAATTTTGATATTAAAATCAAACAACAGAGAAATGTATTGATAAAACATCCATTCAAGCTGGCTAAATGAATTTCGTGCATACTCTAAAACAACTCACTTCCCATCAGTTACGTTAGTCTTCGGTATTTTTGATTGTTTCCATTTTTCTGGATACCTTCAGAAGCCAATTTAATCTAAAATGATTCTATTTCTTTTATGTTTGCTCGAAATCCTTCATAATAATATTGGGAGAAACAAGGCTTATTAGATTTTCTAATACAAATTGCATGGGGATTATCTGATATGGGATCAATACGTTGCTTATTATTAGCGTTATTTTATTTTTCCAACTCTCATATTAAATTCTTTGGATATCGAAAAGTTTCAGAGGAACACTAGTCCAGGTGGATTATTTTCGTCTAATTTGAGTTCGTATGAGGCGCCACCCTTTCACATTTCTTTTTATTATTTAGCTTGTTATATTATATCTGCGAAGAAAAATTGTAAGCTTTTGCACTTAAAAACATTCCAAAGGGCTGTAGGTTTGAAACGAGACACCCAAATTAGAAATTTTATGCAGTGAAGTGTACAGTTTACTACCATAATAGAGTCTAAATCCTCGTAACATTTGGCAATCACATCACGAGTAAGTAAAAAAAATGTGGACGTCATATGAAAGTAGTTTCCAGATGATATGGGTTTAAAACTGTAAACTCTACATAACGGAACAAATCCGTCAAAACTACGCAAAATTTCTGTGACAGATTTTTTTAAAATGTATTGTCCTTTGGAAGCGAATCATCAATGTCTCTCACTTTCACATCACATGACACAAAATAGAGCAATGCAATTTAAAATTTAAAATCAAAGTTAAAAACATGAAAAAAACTAACTGCAGTAAATAGTGTCAGAATCATTTAAAACTAGATATTCATGTTTAGAAGCAGTTTTAATTAATATATTTGCTAAAGTTTGACATTCACATTTTTAAAAATGAGTTCAAAGTATTATTTCAGGATCATTCAGTTTTTACTGTTATTTACGTTAGACGACTTTTCGTCAAAAAGAAGTCAAAGGGAAATGCTTCAAATCGCACGAAATCTTTTGTTCAGCTCACAACTAACATTTCTGATTCGAAATGAAATGTAAAAATTACATTAGATTTAAGTTAAAAACCTTAGGCAATGAAAATCCAATTCTTAGTTACAGTAGAAAATGATCTAGCTTTTCCAACTCTTAATCTCGTTTCGATTGATTCAGGTATTTAAATGTAATTTTCGTAGCGATACTTTGTTGGGATATTTTATTTGTTTTGACTTTGTGAAAAAGCTTAAGCAGATTGGATTGGAATTTCATCCTATAAAGCTGATATTATTTATTATTAAAAATAGGATTTATCTTTCGAGAATAAATGTACCGAATGTTCCACAATTTCAAAATATTTTACATGTTTCACCTTTACTTATATCTGCTTAGGGGTGCTCACAAATTACAAATACATGATTTTTTTAAAGCCTATTTTGTTGTGTCCCCTTCTAAACCTTGATGTAATGTTTAATAATTTTATCATTTTGTCTTAATTAGAAAACCAGTTTTTTTGGTTAGATTTCTAAATTTCTTAGTAAGAATTTAAATTTATTATTAGTTTCTTTTTTATTTTAGTTCTTTCGACACATAAATTCTTAAGGCTTTTCTCTAAAATGAGCTGGATATTAATTTTTTCTGATATATATTATAAGACTTCGCTTAGAATAAGATCTATTAGGTTTATTGTTTTCAGATACTTTTCATAAGAATACTTAAAACAATGTGACTTAGTAAAATTCCACTCGAAAAAATAAGTTACTTAAAAAATTGGCTGTAAATGTCGTTCGCACTTTCTTACGCTTTTGTGATTGTTAAGTTCAGACTATTTCAATGACATCAGTGTTTTATAGCAGAGGTGTTATCCAAAGGTGGAGGTGACATTTTAGGCTATTCGAATTCTTAGTATTTTTGATATAGTTTTATTATAAATGTCGAAAAGTTTAGTTATCGTCAAAATACATATTTTAAAAGAGTCTGATTTTTTAAAGACAACTAAATGCTGGATATGTGGTATAAAAATCCTAAATTTAAACTTGGCAGATTCAATTTCCTTTTACTGTGTACATTTTAAGTATTCTTTAATCTATAAATATGTTTGTAGCCAAAATTACGCGTTTGTCAATTTAACTCAATCCTGATAGCCATATACTTAGTGTGATTCAAATGGATTAGATATACCGACTTCATAGAGTGGAATATTAATCATTTATATTTCAGTTTAGATTAGATTACAGAATTTTCCATTTAATTACCCAACTTGGATATAGTAATGATTAATATTAATTTCAAAAATACATTTGATAAGAAGCTCAAATTAAAAAGAATACATATTTAAGTAAAAAATAATCAGTAAGAATTAAAAATGGAAAAACAGCTAAATCTTTAAAAGGGTCTCAAACATTTATTTTAACGCAATTCAAGGGAGTTCTATAATAAATTAAGTAACCTTTTTTGGACACTTTGTAGATATAAATACAATATAAGCAGTACAAATTTCTACCATAATTCAATACAAATATTGAAAAATTAAGAATTCAATGCATATGTATACAGTACTAAATCAATGCAGATGTGTACAATAATTGAATGAAAATAAATACAATAATAATTGAATGAAAATAAATACAATAATAATTGAATGAAAATAAATACAACTTCTTAGATTGGACTTGACCAATATGTTTGGGTTTTCTTTTAGGCATTATCAATAATAGATTAAAATGGCAGAAAAAAATGCGTTCAGGATCAAGATTGGTATAATCTGCTCTTCCAAAGTAGTTAAAATTTAAATCTCACTTTAAACTGATCACTCTTGGTCTGCGTGCAGAAAATAAAATATTCTTAATGAAAGCGAATTACATGATCTAATTGTTCAGATGTTATAAAGCTACTTCAGCAAACAGCAAACGATTTGCATTTTTTATATGTATTTGTATTTTTTTAAACTGTGATAAAGATACTAAAGCAAACGATTTTTATTTTTAATATTAAATATTTTTTCTAACTGCTAAAAAGCTAGCACACGATTTTTGTTTTAGATGTTTATTTCTAATTTTTTTAGCTGTAATTAAACTAAATATACTTAAAAATCGTTTTAAAAAATGTGTAAAATAAAACTAAATAAGCAATCCGTGAAAACGTGCTGTTGAAGGAGCAATAAACTTCTAAGGTCTTCAATGCTTTGAATGGGAAACATAAAAACGTTCGAAAACGATAGAAGGAATGGTCTGGTTCGAAAATTTCTTAGCCCATGTTTGCTCCGGAGATGAGATGAATTTTTGCGCCAAATTTCGTGACGATCTGTTGCGTGGTTCTTTAGATCTCGTGTCTTATACAAACAAACAGACAAACGGAAGTTGCCTTTTATGTATATAGATAGGCACGTACCTGGGCCCGGATTTTTCAAATTCTTTTTAAAATTTTATAAATTTTAGGAAAAAGATATCATTGTACTTAAATTGTACTTGCATTGTAGATACATTGAAACTGTTTATCATTGTACCTAGGTCCAAAAGTTATATAAGTATGGCCACTCTAAAAGAAATTATGTTTAACAAGACGATGAATTAAAAAATCAAACGTAGTTTTCATCAATCATGATTAATTTATTTACTAATAAGCACTAAACATATTAATGAATTATAATTATTTTTGGATAAATTATTCAAAGCCATAATTTGAATTCCAGTACAATATGTTTCATGTATTGTTACTCTAAATCAACAAAAATATTTTGTTTTTGGCAGCTTCTGAGTCTTCTTTCGGGTCTAACGTGCTTTTATTTCTAAGTTTCAAACATGGATAGAATGGTATCAGTTGAGTCGAACCACATACCTTATGAAGGCTTATCATACCTTCGTGAATCACATACATTATGATAGGATTCTTACCTTGAAAAAGGATAGCACGTGCAACAATTCCATTACATATCTTGCACGTTGGAGTTAACGATCTTGTTACTAAAGGGACAGTTTAAATCGTGTTCTAATTAACGTGTCAGGTTTAGACGTCTCGCGGATATGGCCATGAGCTCACGATTGGCTCAGAATTTCCTACTGGACAATGATTGGATGCGGAGGGATAAACGAGCTGTAATTGGAGATGCGTCCGTGATTGGAAGTGTCAAGTGAGCTTCAGTAGACGATTATTTCGAATGTCATGTTTTGCTAAGCCAATTAGAAAGAGCGGGACACGATATTTAACATTTGAATTGCTGTAAAATGTTGCAAAAAGTTATTATGTGGTGTTTATTTGTTTCAGTGTTTAAATGTAGCTGATGAACGTTCCGCATTTAGAAAATCAATTGACAAAAATAGAGTAGGAAACTGAAACCCAACACAAACTAAATATACAAAACTACAAACTACTCACAACATGTTTAAGCAAAAGTGGAACTCTATTAATCCGTTATCTAGCTACCCGAAGTCAGATTAACCGAGCTCTGTCTGCACTAAACACTTCAGATAGTCAAATATCTGCTTGTATAATATCTGCTTTTAGTATTTATACTATAAGCTTATAAACTTCTGGCATAGGGCGACCAAATGTACTGCATTTTGCAGTACAGTTAAGTTTGCAATTAAACTATCTAGCAATAAGAATTATGCAAATAGTTTAGTAATATTATTTTTTAAAAATATTTGTTAAAACAAAAACAACACAAATAAAATGGGTTTTGTGAAAATTTAATGATGATATCGCAGACGAAAAGTTAATAAATGAAACAAATATAGCCAGACTATTCACATGTGATAAAATACTTTTTCTAAATGTTCCATTTCCTTTTTGACTGGCATTAAATATAGTCGCTATTAGCTATTGCGTCAAGACAGCTGTTGCATAAAAGAAAATGAAACAAAAGATTGTTAAATAAAGGTAGTTAAAAATGAGTAATGTTGTATTTGGAAGAAGAGGGGGTAGAGGACTTAAGATTTTATTTTTTAGTGTATAAATTTAGTTAATTCATTTAGTTACTACAAAGTGTATATATTTTTCTATTTTTCGATGTGGATCAATAATCTGGCATATTCGCAAATGCATCGTTTTCATATTCATAATGCCCCTGATAGAAGCTCATAATTCTTCCTAGTCTGTGTCTTGTCAGGTTTTCAAAATTAAATTCTTTCATAAGAGTCATAGCCTTTAACTTTTTTTAGAGTAGCTGTTTGTTTCGGCTACCAAAATGTCCCCCAGCTCATCAGTGAAATGCCATTCGAAAAAATTTTGAGGTTCTTTAATGTCAGGAAAAATTTGCGGTCTCACTATTTTCTGACATGTTGAAAAGCTATATTCTGCAGGAGAATTCGTCGCTTCCTGTAATAATTAATTAAATATTATCTGTATCTTCTTTGGAATAAAATTCAACTATTCGTATCCTTTTTTTTACTATTATGTCACTGACATCACTATCGGTTCTTGAATAATTTATAAACTCGGCAAATATATCAGTAACGTAGTCTCCATGCAGATCAAAATTGATTTAGTTTTTCATATCACTTGTTTCGAAACTTTTGTCTCTTTTCATTTGAGGTGTTTAAGGGGACCTACGGTACCCAAAAATTGGTTAAAATATCGATTTTTCAATTTTTACTTTTTATTATTTAAAATATCGTTCTGAACTTTTACTGAAAGTGTCATAATGATATCTTTTGTAGAAAAAAAGTTATTAAATATTTTCTGGAGTCATTCCTATAAGTTTTAATACGTATTTCGTCTGATTTCAACCTTTTTTCTCTGTTTCGCGTTTTTCAATTCTTGTGTTTAATAAATCCCTAAGGCCTTTTTGCGAATGAAGTTAGAATTTTGAAATTTTTAACCTATATTCTTATATATATGGTGCACAAAATTGTGCATGGAATAAGGTCTACTATGTATAGTAGTTTTTTAAAAAAATGTTGAATCCAATAATTTGTAATTCTTTTGTGATTTTTTGAGATTTTCAGTATAAAGGCATGTTACTTTTTAACTGTAGCTCACATTTTAAACTCCATACACAGTTCTTGAATAAGTAGTTCTAAAAACAAACTATAAAAGTTTGGTGGAGTTATTCTCAAAATTGAAAGAGGAGTAGCGTTTTAAAAAAGTTCAAAATTTTGACTTTTAAAAAAAATGAAAAACCTACTTGTAAATCTTTATTTGTATTGCTAGAAAATGTTTATTTAGAGTAAACATTATATAAAACCACTATAATTTACAAGTTTATGTTAGTATTTCTAGAAATAATGTTTTGAGTACAGTATCCCATTAATACAAACCTCTTGATGTGCTGGTTTATTGATAAACTAGAGTTGTGAATATACCAGTTATTATTTTAGTATGCTTGTATCTTAAGTCTAATGCAGTCAATACACGCCTCGTAATTTAGAACCGGTCAAGTGCGAGGGCAACACCTAAGCTGGCATTCAATGGAACTTCAATCGACACCGTAGGCTAACGCCTTTGGGACTTTACAATACACAGATTTAACGAGCGTAGATGTCCGAGTGTGCTATATAGGAACCCTATTGGTTTTTAAGTTTTTTACCAGCTTATATGAATGATAATGCAACAATTTTACCTTACAAGTACATTAAAATCATGCGAAACGAATTAAGCTACCTCTGTGATAAGTTAGAATAAATACTCTAATCAAAATTTTCTCCTCTAAAAACTTAACGAAAATTTCTAAACAGAAAATTGCGCATGACTTTTATTGAAAAACAACAAATATGTAATTATTAAATATATCTTTAAAGAAGTTGAACAAAATAATAGTATAAAATAACTTTTTCAATGAACACTGACTAAAAGAAAAGTATTCTACCTAACAACAATTTACTTCGTAAAAAATTACAATTACTGATTGTCAAATTTTTTTTAACTTCTTAAGATTACTTAGATCTCATTTCAAAATCACAATCATCGAACAACTTCAAAACTGAGAAATAAAAAAATAAGAAACAAAAGTTCAAAATCGTCATGTCATTATAAATTCAGAGAAAAGTCTACTTGTTAAAGAATCACAGAAAACATAATCATTTCCTTCCAAAAAACACGAAAAGAATTTCATAAAAAAATACTGCTCACTTTTCACTATTCAAAATTGGAAGAGCATACTTAAAAGAGAGCACCATTCTTTTTCCATCTTCCCAATGAATTATTAACGAGCTGCAATCTAAAAGTTCCAGAGATTCTGTCTTTTTGCCAAATAAACTGATTAAATTATTTAAATTTGCTACAAGAATTCCTTCTCTAAAGGGGACTTCGATATAGTCTTAACTTATTATTCATTTCACTTCAAACAATATGCTGGATCTGGCGCCAACAAACGCAGCCAACTTCTTCGCCTAGTCTCCGGGCGGTCATGGGCAGAGTGAAATATGGAAATTCGACCTTCATCTCCAAATTTGCGCTGCAGCTTGATTGCTCGAGGATAATGCAAGTTCGGCAGAGAGACATTCCTGTTTATAAAAAATTTTAGAACTCGCATTACTGAAACTCTTTTAAAAATTCTTTTAGATGATGTGTACTTTAAGATCCCTTTGACTTGTAAATTAGATTTGAAAGAAAGACATTGCAACTCTTGTTACATTTACTCCAAATTACTTCATATTTTATCCCAATAACAGGAAGGTGGAAAGTATATCATTATAGCTCTTCGGTGAATATACATAATAAATTAGCTAATGGTTGATTTCGAACTTATAAACTACTTAAAATTAGTTTTACAAATATCAACAGCAGATGTTTTTTATACTTAAGTCGAAAGTTATTAATATTTTTTTGACACAGTTTTTTAATATGATCTTTAGAGCAACAATCGACAATCCAATTTGCACATAGAATGCTTTTTCCTCTTTGACGGAATGTTGTTCATCAAAAATGCCCAGAACTTTGT
Source organism: Oedothorax gibbosus (assembly GCA_019343175.1). NCBI lineage: Eukaryota > Metazoa > Arthropoda > Arachnida > Araneae > Linyphiidae > Oedothorax > Oedothorax gibbosus. The sequence continues at coordinate 1,712,192 of CM033278.1, read as the reverse complement.
TTACTTTAGTGACTAGCGGTGATTTAATACATGCTCAAAACTAAAGTGTTTTATAGAAAATTAAGCTGGTAAGCTTGTTTAAACAAATTATATCATCCCGTAAAATTGTCACCATTACTAGAAATTAATTCAATATGCCCGATTTTTGAACATCTTGAAAAATTGAAGGAAATTCCATTTTTAATTAAGTGCATAGCATCATTTGGACTCTATATTGTTTTTTTTTATATATATTTTTATCATACGTTGTCCCAATACCTCATAGAACGTGGTTACAGCTTTCAAATAGTGATATTGAAATGGACAGAATCTTTTTGGATTATATTTCAAAGTTTGCGAAGTTTATGCATGTTTAAATTATCTTTTAGATTTTTTGGTTTTATTCTTAGCATAGACAGTCCAAATATATCCAATCGAAAAAAATCGTCAATGAAAAAGTCCATCGAGAAAACCATCGCTTTTTAATAGAGCCTTTTACTGTTTGCAAATAAGTTTCTTTTAATAATGTGAAAGTTACTAATTATACCTTAATGAGCCTTCTTAATTTAAACACCGTTTTCTATTGAACAAACCCTGTCTTAAACTGTGAAAAAAGCCTTCAACCGCTAGCTTCAGAACTTTTATTGGAAGTTTTTTTTTACATTTGAAACGAAGTGTATAATTTAGGTATTCGATCGCTGAAAAATCATCCATTTGGTGTAAAACTGACACTATAAATAGATGTAGTATAGTGTGAGTTTTACACCAAATTAATGTTTTTCTAACGTAGAAGGTCCCATGAACATCATGCTCCAATTGCATTAAAATGGAGAAGATAAGTGTCATCTAATAAGCGAATCACATATTATCGCAGGTAAATGACAAAGTAGAATAAATGTTTCTTTGTACAATGAAATGAGTTTAGTTGACATATCGCCGCAGTACACTCTTAAAACAAAAGAGTGACATTCACTCTATAGGAGAAGTGCATTTTCGGCACCGGAAAGGAGTGTAAATTAACTCAGACTGAGTTAAAACCGCTCGTTTTAAGAGTGTAGGACGCAGATTGTTTTCTTTTATTTCTTTTACCCACTCCGAAAAAGAGTGAAATTCACTCCTATAGGAGAAGTGCATTTTCGGCACGGAAAGGAGTGTAAATTAACTTAGACTGAGTTAAAACCCCTCGTTTGTTTTAAGAGTGTAGTGCAACACGAGGGCTACTGGCAGCGGGGGTCATAAACACAGTCAAGTTATTAGCCGACACTTGAGTAGGCACCCAACGCAACTATTTTAGGAGGAGCTACACATCTACTTGAACACACTACATCTACTCTACACCTGAATCTGTTCGCATGCACTGAAAAAAAAATTTAGTAACCATTACCAAATTTGCGTAACCAGTACCAAATTATTTGGTCGTATATGAGTTAAGTAGGTATTTTGTACACGTTACCAAATGATTTGGTAACGAAAATTTGGTACCAGCTACTATGTAATTTTGTAGCTAATACTAAATAAATTTGGTAACTATCACAATGTATTTGGTTTTCGTTACTAAATATTTAGTAAACCGTACCAAACGAGAAAAGTATACTTGCTATTAATTACCAAACATTTGTTTTCAAGGACCAAAAATTTGGTCGAATTTACCAAATGAACTAAAAGTATTAGATATATATTACCAAATATTTATTATCGAATACCAAATATTTGGTAAAAATTACCAAAACCAATTAAAATAATTGGTTATGTTAACAAATATTTTTTTTATCTAGTTCCAAATATTTGGCGAGATTTACCAAACGATTTTAACGCATGTTATATTCTACCAAATATTTGTTGTCAAGTACCAATTATTTACTATACAGAACCAAACGAATTAAAAGAATTTGTTATATATTACCAAATATTTAATCAAGTTAAAACGGGCCACATTAAAATAGATTGCTTAAAAACCCGTAATGAAGTAATTAAAATGGATGTTAAAACAGAGCTTTAAATTACCTTAAAAACAAGGTGTAGTCTAGTTGGACATCCGTCATAATATCTATAGGTACCTTCCAGCCCAACACCACTTAGGCAGTGTTAGCCTACTCATGACTGCCAAGTGTGTTGGGCTCAAAGGCGCCTATAAATATTATGACTAAGTCTAACTGAACTATATCTTGTTTTTAAAGTAATTTAAAGCTGTGTTTTCAATCCAATTTGAATTACTTCATTTCTGGTTTTTAAGCAATCAATTTTAAAAATTGACAATTTTTTGGTACCTGCAGCAAAAATTGTAAAAGTAGTTATTTAAACTAAATTTAGGTTTTGCATGTTATAAAAATAAAGCATCATAAAACTGGCTTCCTATTTTGTTTCGATTGAGTTTATTAAGCTGCTGACGATACTTACCCAAAATAGCATCTATGACTCAGTAAAAAATCGTGAAACTATATGAAGTTAGTTTTAAATTAAAGGGCAACATATGAAAAATTTAATTTTTTAAATATGAACTTTAAAATACATCTTTTACTATAATTATCAGTCACTCATTAGCGCTGGAAAAACTAAAACAAAAACCCAGAAAGTTCAAAAAGAGTATTTATTTCAGACATAATAAAGATACTAAAGGACAAAGATACTAAAACAAAGGTCAAAAGTTCAAAAAAGTATTTATTTCAAAGATATAAAAACAAAGATACTAAAAGAAATGTCTTACATAAAAATACATTTTTTTTTAAATTAGACATTTGTCCTGAAATATTGACCTTGGTACCAATTCAGCTCACATAAATCAGGCGTTAAGGACTTAGAGACTCTTCATCCACATATTCATCTAAAAGCAAACAACAACAAAAATCAGTTTCGATTTCATAATATACAATGTAAAAATTAAATATAATTTTAATCTTGATTCATATTGTTATCTTTAGTAAACTCTATGAAATTTTTTAATAAAAATATAATAAAGCTGTTCAAAAATATAATCATCAAAAGCATCTTAAAAACTGAAGTATATAATAATTAAGTTTAAATAAAACACAAAATTGCTTTTGTCAATAATTAAGTACAATTCGCAAAAATTCACAAAATCGTCAGTCACAAAATCGTTGAATTCCAACACAAGCGAAAATGTTTTTGTTTAGGAAATTCATATTAAAATTAAATTGTAGTCTGACTATTTTTTCAACCCTGGCAATATAAAATTTAAAAGAAATAAAATTTTACATTAAAAGGATTTAATATATTGGAATTTTCAAATGCCAAATATTACTGACAGAGAAATGTATAAAGAGTGGAATAATACATAAATTAAACATCAATAAATTCTTAAAAATTTAAAACGGAACTGCATACCTGCCAACATTCCTTAGAGGCATGTCCGTAGTCTCTTTGGCAAGGGGGGGGGACGATTATTTACCAATTATATTGCGATTATTTCCCAATCACTCAAAAATTTTGATTGCTGGTTATTCTTATTTTCAATCGGCCGATCGATGGAGAAAAAATCAAATACCAAAGTCGGTCATTTTGTGGGAAATCAAAAAAATATATATATATACGATTTCACCGCAACCCTTTCCGAATTTAAAAACTTCTTTAATTTCAATTCAAAACACAATGAAATTCACTCAGCAACAAAAAAATTCCAAAGTAGCGGGCTTTGGCGCCACGGATCGTAATTTTTTAAAGTAACAAAGTACCAAAAATTTGGTTGACTTATCTATCCTGAACTAAAAAAGAAACGAAACCCTGATCATACGACGACCAGTAAATATTGCGAGGAGTTGTGGTTTGGTTAAGCGATTTTTTTCAGAGAGAAAATTTAAAAGAAAAAAAAACCGAGATCCTACTGCGATTACGTTTACTACTGTAACTAGCAAATATTACTAGGCGAAGCGGCTGGTTGAAAAATCTGATCACAAGTAGAACTTTAAAAAGAACACTAACCTTCTGCGATTACGCTTCTAACGAGCAAATATTACTGGGCGCTGAGGCTAGTTGACAAATCCGATCTCATCATAACTAGAACTATAAAAAGAACACTAACCTTCTGCGATTACGCGGCTACTTAGCAAATGTTACAAGTCGTCGTGGGTAGGTTTTACTTTCCGCACGAATAAGAAAAATACTTTGATCCGCATTAGGCATTTTATTTCCGCAAATGAAATATACATCGTTTAGATTTTTTTTAAAAATCCCATTAAAATCATCAGCCTTGTTTTTCTAGGCCGACGAACGAGTGATTCATTAAATGCTAAAAAATTACAAATACCAAGGCGAAACAAATCTCCAAAATAAATTTTGTATTTTTGATTAAAGCTTATCCGTAGTTTTGACTGTGTTTCCGTAACTCCGTAGTTTCATAACCTCGTCCGTAGAGACTACGGACAATTTCCGTAGTAGTTGGCAGGTATGCGGAAGTAACCGAACAAAAGGAAAAAGTACGAGACACGCTGACTTTAAACCTAATGGCGTATTAAATATATAAATATAACTATAATAATATATTTAAAAATAGGTATATTGAGATAAAACAATCAATAGCAAACTATAAATACTATAACAAATGATTATGAAAATGAAAATCTGAAAATATAAGAAACATCTTGCGTTTCGAAGCACATGGAAAGTAGTGTACAGAGTATATTAATCTGATTTGACTAACTTAAAATTAGAAAAGTTAAAAATATATTTAGCTAATATAAGCTACACATTTCAGTATTTTACTTACATATACACATTATAAAACACATAAATTATC
>CM033278.1:1519963-1704963 GCA_019343175.1 Oedothorax gibbosus | reverse complement strand
TAAATTTTTTTTAGTACTGTGTTCTATAAAACAACTAAAGTATGTTATTAATATATGAATGAAATATAATTCTATTAGTAACATGATAAAAAAAATTAAAATTTCTTTTGCTCATAATTTATTAATTTTGTATAAACTTATTCTGCTATGTAAATATTATTTAACAATTATTTTTCTTTGCAGGTAGGAATGTTTTTTTTTGTGTGCCGTACGTCATGTAACCATCTTGTAACCATCAAGGTAAAAACACTGTATATTTTTCATTTTTATTTAAAATATAATAATATTTATTATGATAACTATATAATCAAGATTAAAATGTTTTAAAATCGTAATAAACTTATTGTTACATTTAAATAAACTGAACGCTTTTTATCATCGCATATTTTTACTTTAAATTACATGATATAATAAACGAAAATAACACTACAATATAGAATTATGTATAACATTACATTTTATGTATAAATACAGACCTAATCCATAGTTGTTGGTATTCCCCATTTAGTACTAATCCACTATTGAATGCCCGCCTGGTGTGATTCTGTATCATATCATCCCTAATCTAAACTGCCCCCATCCATTAGTTGCGATTAATAAAGCTCTTAAATGTAGAGAACGCCGTTGATCACGATTACTCTTAAGAGATTGTCGTCCAATCAGGTACTTTTGACGAGCTAATAATCCACGAAATGGGCTTAGTGCGAATAGATTCACCTGCTTCAATCCAGATTAGGTAATGGCTGGACAACATCTAAGCTTGAAAGGATTCTGAGTGTAGAATCGTTGCGCATTTGAAGCAGGTTAAAAGCATTGTAAAGTTTTTCATGTTCGACTTTTATTGGATTTGGTTTGTGGTAGCTACTGCCCATACCGACTTAAGGGTATACTTGGGTTCAAATTCCAGTTAAAAATGTTTCATGATAATTTTTTTTGACTCTGAGAAGATTTGTAGGACCTTAATAGAATTTTGAAATTTATAAAATGTAATGCGCTTAGATACAAATGTTAAAGCGCAGTTAAGATTAAACTAGAAAAATACAGTGCTCAAAACAATTAGGGGAGCACTTTGCATACTTTTGTCGAAGCCTTTCAGTTCCAACTCTTTATTTTTATTCTAAAAAATCTAAAATTTGTGAAATAGATTCATTATTCATCCAGAATGAAATGGTAAAAAACAGGGTAAAAAATCTTAATTTTTTTAACTAAAATTTAAAAGAAACAAGTAGGTTTGTAACAGAATCTGTCACTTAACTCGCTTCCACATATTTGTGTTTAACAGGAAAAAACGCGCCAAACACAACATTAATTCTATATTTAACATTTACAAGCTAAATTTGGCTAGTTTCATTTATTTTATTTCGAAAATTCAATAATTATTACTTATCGTTTGCAAAAATTAATTTATATTTTAAAGAATAAATATGTCATATTCCTCGCTTTTAATAGAATGAAAACATTTCATATCACCATACAAGGATTCCGTAGTGAAATATATATGACGTCATTTCAAACTGATTGATGTTGCAAAAATAAATTTATTTTAATTTATTGTCTAAAAGAATTAAAGTTTCTCGAGCGATTGTTGCGAATGGCAAATGTGATTTAATTCTAATAAAAACAGGGCCTTTAGCTATTTGTAATTCAAACTTCAGTTTTTCATTTGTAATTCAATTCAGTTTTTTCTAATTGTTTTACTAGTACATCTGGAGTACCATAAGGGTCAACTCTTGGACCCCTGTTATTTCTTTTGTTTATCAATGATATAGCTGTTAACTTTCAATCTTGTCTATTATTCGCTGATGATCAAAAATTTTTAGGATTGTTTCATCACCTAATGATCTTGTGATTCTTCAGACAGAACTGAACAAACTTGATAAGTGGTGTATTGAAAATAAGCTCTTTCTTAATACAGATAAATGCTTTGTGCTTACGTTTACAAGAAAGTTTGACCCTCATCTTAGTAATTATACATTAAATAATAAAATTATCACAAGAAAGACACACATGAAAGATCTGGGAGTTATTTATGAATCTAGTTTTAGTTTTAATTTACATATTCAGGATATTACGCTTAAAGCTTCCAAAAAATTAGGAATCCTTAAACGAACTACTTATAATTTTGACGATATTCATGTCCTTGTTAATCTCTTTAGTACTCTTGTTCGTCCAGTTCTGGAATATAACTGCGTTATTTGGAATCCTCTTAACAAGTCTGATGTTGTATTGATTGAAAAAATCCAAAAAAAATTTCTCTATTTCATAGAACGTAAATCCAATGACCTTATCGGACCTTCCAGTTTTACTACTTTAGAATGCCGAAGATCAATATCTGTATTCAAATTTTTTTACAATATATTAAACTATAAAATTGATTGTCCTTATATACTACAAGAATTTCATTTCTTTGTTCCTAGCTATATTACAAGAAATAAATATATTCTTAAAGAACCTTTTTTCTCTAAAAACTATCTTAAAAATCAGCCGTATATACAATTTATTAAACTGGTTAACAAACTCCCAGTAAACAGTGATTTATTTTTTGACAACTTTACGAAATTAAAAAGAGATATTTTATCGTTGGCCTTATAAATACTTTTTTTTTCTATTCTTGTTCTTCATTATAAACTCTTTGTTGGTGTGTGTTTTATTCAATTTTAATGATTGTATTTTATTCTATTTCAATGTTTGTTGTTTATATTTTATTCGATTTTAGTGTCTTGCCTCTGCTATGTAATTGGAAATTTTCTTTTCTGTACAGCAGTCTTATAATAAATAAATAAACTTTTAAACGCCAAAATTAACTATTTTCATTAATCTTCTTTCTCAGATTTAATAATTAGACTTTATCGTTTGCTAAATTTGTTTGAAGTTCGAAGAATAATGATGTAATCTTTTTAATAAATATTTTTGTCGCCACAATTTCCCATTTACATTTCTTTCGAAAATTCACTTATTTATAATTTGTTAAATTAATTTACAGTTCAAAAAATTTATAATTTGTACAATTGATGCTTTAAAAATAAAAGCGAAACTTAGCATATTTTTTTTAATGTTAAGTTAGAATTCTCTATGCATCTTTCTACATACATATATATAGAACCATTAAAAGAACTCTATTGTGATAATACAACAATCCAAACCGAATTATATCACATAAATAAATATTTTTTCAAAAGTGTATTTTTATTTTAACAAAAGTTTCTCGTACGTTTAACGAAATGGCAACAGTGAAAATATTGAATAAAAATGGAATTTGCATGTTATTTCAATGTAGATTAAATTTTTAGTTATTTAAATTTTAAATAAGCTTCTAGTTTAAATTTTTTAATGAAATTTGGCATGTAGCCTAATCTGATTTTTTGCTTCAAAATGACGTATCCCACTTGTCTGTGGGACTTGTGGATGACAACAGTGAAAATATGAATAAAAATAGAATTTGCATGTTATTTCAATGTAGATAAAAAAAAATTAGTTATTTAAATTTTAAATAAACTTCTAATTTAAATTTTTTAATGAAATTTGGAATGTAGCCTAATCTGATTTTTTGCTTTAAAATGACGTATCCCACTTGTCTGTGGGACTTGTGGTTCTTTCTGTGAAAGTGGGTGACAGACAGACGGACGGACAGACAGACAGACGGACTGAACGATTATAAAACCTTCCACTTTTTACGTTATAAACGTAGTGTGGAAGCTAAAATTGGAATCGTAACTTTTGAATAAATTATAACAATAATTTTTTCAAAACTTTATTTGTTAAAAAAAAGTTAAAATCTATTTTTAAACATCTAAAAATATAAGGGTGAAGAATTTAGGGTTAATTTATTTCAGAAATTTTTTTAGAGTGAATGCCATTTTACCATGTTTTTCATATTTTACATTAAATTAAAACAAACATTATTTAATTCTTCAAAAGACATGATTCTTCCATCTAACGATAAATAAGAAAGAGCTCAACTTAATGAGAAAAAAAATCAAGCTGACGGTTCCAAATGGAATCATTGGGGGGGGGGGATGGTTTAAATCCTTGGAGGAGGGGGGGGGGGGGAGTTAAACCATGCGCTCCCCTAATTGTTTTGAGCAGTGTAGATTTTAAGTACTAACAGTTAGTTTTTAACTGTAAGTCTTTCTTTTTCCATTTTTAACTATAATAAAATTTATTCTGATCAATAATGAAACTGATACTAGTTATAAATACGCTTTGGTAATGCAATAGTTTTTAGTTATGATTTTACCATCAACTACCCGTATTTTAAAATGATTCCCTTCACTCGATCGCGTCTTTTTCCTTCTACTTACATTAGCCATCCTTTATTAACACAAATCATTCTGCGATGAATAAGGCAATATAATTTTGACGAATCACTAGTTCTGAGCTTTATCGTTTTAAAAAATATAGATAATATTCATAATGTTGATGGAAGATGTTGAGATAAAGATAAATAGATTTCTTTATATCTTTTATTAATTTTAATTTCTATTAATAGTACAGTTATAAAATAAAATCCATTAAGCTCTTAACGGTATGATTCAGTAAACATAAATGTTAATGCTTCGTTTACTAAATACAACTTATAGTTTCGTTTATTACACTTAATAAATAACCCCTTTGGGGAATTATAAAAGATGTCTTTGTCTCTTTCAAGAAACGTGATATTTGCGAAAAATATCCACAGAAAAGCAGACATCAACATTTTTTAAACTCCTTAAAAAATCAACCCACTCACAAATTAATTTTCGATTTAGTAATATCACATAAAAAGTATGGTAAAAAAAATCCCTTTCGATTTGTTTCCGTTCCGAGGCATTAGCATAATTGCCAGAGACGTGCTAAATAGATTCAGGATCTGGAATTGACGCGTCCATCTATTTGTGTTCTTCCAATCGTGAAGACGCGCTCAGAAATCGCTCGTTCCTTTCCACTCGAGTAACAATCGAACATCGATAGAGACGCCCGATTCTTTCACTTCAGTTGCTTTTTGTTACTTTATTTATTTTTCGGTGATCGTGCCTCGATCCTTGATTTGTTTTCTCAGAGACAGATCTTCGATTCGAAAGATTCTATTTTCCGGAGATGTTGATTAGAATTGAAAAAAAATAGAGAGACTGCAATCGAATATCTTTTTTCACGGTAGAATTTAAAAAACCCAAATAAAAGAACACTAGAAATAAAATAAACCGTTTGGCAGAATAGAGATGAGACACACAAAGAAATTTAATGCCACCGTGGAATTTGTTTAGGGTTGTATTTTTTTAACATTGTTTCCATTCGATTGCAAGTGAATATATTTAACTTTTTTTGCTCATTTTTCTAACAGCTGCTGTAAAATTAGTCTTTTGTCACATGAAATCAAGACTTTTATACAAATAAAGTTGTATGAAAATGTAGTTTAGTTACGGACAAACATTCTACGTTCTTTTATTCTAGATTTTATAAAATGATAATTGATACATTAAGATGTGCAGTGTTTTAAGCTTCCAAAAATTTCCATTTAAACTTCTTCTTTTAATACTTTTCAACAGTAACATATATATATTTTTTAGTTATACTTATTATCTAGTTTGATAAAAAAAATTACACACTGTAAAAATTAAACACCAAAACATAAAAACTCCAAACTGCTGTTCTATCCAAATTAGTAGATATTCTGTTTTGATGAAGATAAAAGAAGCTAAAACGGAGCGATGATGCCAACTCTTGTCGCCAACCGCAATCTAAAATAGATACTCCACATCACTCAAATTGGGGATCTACGTAACGGGAAACGATGGAACTTGATTTGGGTAAAAACTATGATCCATTTTGATTATGAAAAACGGCAACGATTAGAGAGTCATGTTTGTTTCTTTTACGTTCACGAAATTTGCCTTCCGTGGCCTAGTGGTTAAGGTGTCTGCCTCGTGGTTAAACCTTCTCAAGAGGACGGAGGGTTTTGAATCTCATCTTCTAATCAAATTTTATGGGGTAAACCTGACACGAAATGAATTTTAAAGTATTTGGGTACAGTGATGTTCCTAATTGGAAAGGTTGTCTTTGATACTCGAAATAAGTTTTAAGGAAATACAAGACCATTATGGATTTACTTCAAATCCATATTAGAGGCAAAAAGTAAAGGTGTCAGAGGTCTTATGGATTTCAAAGCAATACTTTTCCATGAAACTCACGAAACACAGAACAATATTTAAAAATTAGAACCAAACATTTAGAAAAACTAAAGTTAATTAGACGCATTCTCATCAAACACAAAATCCAAAAGATAATCTTCACATATTTCAATACATCACTTGTCAAAGGGTTTAATTTTGTAACTCAGCAACATCATTTATATGAAATCTCATTAAAGGGTTTATTCGATACTTCCCGACTCGACGAGAACTTATAAAAGATCACCCACGGTTATCCTCCACTCTCTTTTGAGATATCGTCTTCAGAATTCAGAAAAGTTCTTAGAATGTTCTCTTCAGAACATTTTTCAACCAAAATAAATGTTCTCCGGGTATTTTGCTCCCCTTCCAAAAGAAATGTACTCTTAACTTTGTTCAAAGACTTCTGCAGCGGTAGATAACATTTCCGTCTTGATCATTAGTCAAGCAGCTGACGAACTACTCAACTCACCTTCCGGTTGTCATCGTGGAAAAGGCGAGAAAAAAAGTTCTTTTCGAATGTCAACAGATAGCTGAGATGGGTTTAGGTTAGCGGCAACCTCACTTATTTGTCAGGAAAGAGGGGTTTAAAAGAGTATTTTTCAAAATGAAGAGGTTCGTTTAATTTAAATATTCTTTGTTGCGTCATTTGTGCTGCCTAAGGAAATAAGGAAAGTTTCTTTTTATGGTTGGAGAGTGGGGAATTCGATTTGTGATTTTCTAAAGTGGTTTTGAGATTCTTATAACGAAGAACAATTGTAAAACTTTGGGAAAAATATTTAGACGCTTTAAGATGTCTGTTTTAAATTAAAAGTTTGTAGTAGAATAGTAAGGTGGGTACTCTACGGATAAGATACTGTATTTCTAATGGGCAAATAATCATTAATATTATGAGCTAATATTTCTACATCGTAAAAGATATTGCCACATCCTTGCTATAATGCGGAATATCTTCGTCTGTAATTATCTTCAAGTGAGGAAAGTTTGGAAATGAAATTCGAAATAAGAGTGTTATCTTGTATTTTATGTTGAAAAATTTATGTTATTTAAAAAAAAGTTTTGGAAAAAAAAAGAGTGAATTTTTCGAATGACAATCATAAATGCTGCAAATAATTAGAGTAATTTACTAATTTCAGAAGCATTGTGAGTCACATAGACTTAATGGTTTATGTTTCAAATCGTAATATCTGTAAAATTTACGTTTGAAAATGAGCCATTTTTCGACCAGGAAGGAAAATATCAATTAAAATAAAATAAAAAGTAGTAAAGAAATATCAAGTGCTATTTAATTTTATTTTAATTACACATATAGCACAGATTTAACAGTTTTTAAAATTGAAAAATATTAAAGTTTCATAATTAAGGGGGCATGTTTCACGTCTTGAGTGGCAACAGTTCCACAGGATTGAACATAAGGTCTCAATTGTTTAATAAATGTAGTGGTCAGAGCTTAAAGTGTCACCAATCACTAACCACCTATGAAACCCAGGAAAGCACTAATGCTTTTCGTCACGTCAATTTCCGGATGATATTTTCCCTTCAAATTTGTGTTGTTGTTATTAAAAATTTTGTATCTGATGAAAAGATGTTCTCAAATTATAAAACCTGTACTTTTTGATAGATATTGTTAGTTCAAATAATACTTCATTCGGCCAACAAATGCAGGTTTTGTAGAAAATATACAACTACTTTTTGTAGGAGAAAAAAATCAATGAGACTACATGTTCACTAGTGGGTCAATGAATTCCCACAAACAACACATGAAATATTATTTAAGATATCTTTTTTTTTGCTCACTGTAAAAATTGGGTGGAATGTTACGTTCCACTAAAGTTTGACAGCCTTCATTTTAATAGCATGTGTCCTATTTTGAGCACTTTGTTGTCCAAACTTTCTATGGTACTGCGATTAAAACGAATAAAAGCCCACATGTGTGTGTGGGTACGCCATTCTGTACACAGAAATAAAGTTCAAACACGGGACTAATTCCATTAACCGTGTTGACTCGCACATCCGACAATGTGTCGGTAAACACAATGTTCATCGGGCCGCAGTATTTAAGGATGGCTTGTCAGGAACAAAGTAAAAACAGTGTTGAAAGATGGAGGCTTCTATTGGGGCGCCCTTGTTTTAGAGCAAACATGTTGGGGGTTGAATCAATGTTTAACTATTCTGTGAAAGTGGATTTTTTTCCTTAGTTCATTACCTTGTTTTATTTTAAGATTTCGAAGAATATAATACGTGACTCGTAATAAAAAGAGTCACTTCCAGAAGAGTGAACACTTGTTTCACCAAAATCGTATTTTGAATGGATATTTAATTTTTTTTTCGTTACACGATTAAATATCATCATTTATTAACAGATTAAATTTAAATGTTACAAATTATGTGGACTGTTATTCAATTTTGACGTATTTTGCCCTTTTACTTTTTGAAAGTAAATTTCCTGAAACTGTTTTCAACCTAATTGAAAATAAAGCCATGTATAAAGAAGCTGAGAAATAATGTGCCAAATCTAAAAATTAAAGAAAATCCTTCCTTTTTTTGGTTGATTCTTTTTGATTGCATCTTAAAAAAATCCTTATTTCACCATACTTCCCAACAAAATGTTTCGATTGAATCTCTATTTTTATGTTAATGTAGACTTTTGACTGACAAACTGAAAAATGTTTAATGCAAAAAATAACAAAACAAAAAATGCTCTTCAGAAACTTGTTCTAACAGACGCACAATAGGGAAAGAAAGCCAAGGAACCCTGAAAGATTTAAAGTACCAAAATCTAACATTTCATTCTGTGCAATGCAGGCCAATCCAGACTTCTTTATAAACCAGAAACTTCAGCTTAAAGTGAATTGTGAAACCAGAGCTACTTTTTCATTTCCTTCCTACAGTTAGGAATAGTTTTTCCAATTCGTAGAACATTGACAAAGAAAGAGATTTAAAGTTCCCGTTTCAATCGGATCTGAATAAAAAGCAATTTTTTAGTGCGGAAAAGTGTGATTTGTCGTGCGGAAAACAATTGGAACTTGTTCCTCTTGGCCCGACAGCCCCGGATGGGCCATATTCTGTAAAAAAAATCTCTCTAATTTACCATCCCAGTGTGATGGTAAAAGTGCTGCCTTCACCCCTGTGCTATGAATTCACATATGAGGCATAATTTATTGTGTGTTATAGTTGAAAAGGCTTGCTTCACTGGCAGTGATGGATGCACCCATCTACTATGTTTAAATGTCATTGGAAAAAGTTGTTCATGTGACTCTGTACGTCAAGAAAACATCAATTTACGGTAAAACGCAGTGATGATAAACATAACAGCAAAATGTGCATTTACAGAAATCGTTTACGGCCTTCACTAAAAGTCCCTCCTGGTTCTGTTTTTGGTCTCCTGCTTTTGGCCATCAGGGTCTCCTTCCAGGCAGTCGATACATTTCAGTTCTAACTCTGACGCGGAGGAAGATCCTATTAGTTGGTCTCTAATCACATTACCACTTAATTTGCTGGATTGCCCCTCTATCACATTGAGAGATTTCAGTTCCCATTTCTTCTTTTACTTCATATGCGTGATTTTTCTTTCAAATATGGCTATTGAATCGGATCTAGGTTAATAAAAAATTGATTTTACTAATAAGTGAAAGTGACAAAATTAGGACACTTTCTTAACGTGATGTGGGACACATTTTCACCAGAGAGTTTCAAAAGCAATCAAAAATTTAAAAAAAAATACTTAAAACATGTAATAAAGGAAGCTCGTGAAAAAACTTTACACACCATAAAAGAATGTTCACATTTTACTCTTTATTTTTCTTTAAAAATACGTATTTTATCAATACTATTTCATATCAAAAGCAACACTTTTCAAACATATTCAGAACATTTGCAAAACATAAACGGGTTTTTAATGGTGTTTGTAACGTCTCTGGGAAAGGCTTAAGGCCTAGCACGGGTGATTACTGGAAAACCGTGCTCCCAGGCGGAGTATGTAAGGCAGAAAAGGTCACACACAAAATTAAAACAGAAAAGCAATTTAAATGAACTAGAATATTTAATATATATTTTGCAGGGAATAAGATACATGGGGATATTAAAAATAAACAACATAAAATCTGCAAGGATATCGAAGCACCATCGGCGGATTTACAAGCCCGACCACTGGATCACACGTTGTCTCAAAATGGCTGGCCGACGAACTCCGGTTTGCCCCAACTGGTCAAGACTATCTGGACTATCACATTTCAAAATAGATAATAAAATTCATTCGATGCTATTTGAAGTTAAAAACACATACGATTAAAATACGATTAAAACACTACTAAAAACACATACTATTAAAACACTACTAAAAACACATACTATTAAAATACGAGAAGCCAGACGCAACGGAAAACTGCCAATATTTATACTATCTGATCATAAATTATATTCACAAAAACTGTTTAATTCTTAAGGCAAACCGCAGCTAAACGGCATGATCGTGGTTGAATGGCTGCATTAGAGCTACATCATTTTATAGGACAACCAGGCAGGTCCGTCACATGTTGTATTTGCGTTTCTTAAACTATGATGGTAAAGTAGAGGGATATTCTTCACAGCGTGTTTAATTTGAACATTTAAAAGATTGTTATTTCTTGTTAATGATTCACTCAGTTTATCTCCCAGGAATACAAAGTTTTAACTATTTTAATAAGCAACATTTTATCATTTTAAAATTTCTTGAGCATTAAACTGCCTAGCATTATGAATAATTTCTTAAATCATAGGACTTGAGCTATTAGCGAAAATATCGGGTCTAAAGAAACCCACAGACAATGTCGGCTCAAAATAATCAAACCCTGGCGATATTTTCCGGGCGCTAATCCGGAGAGCAGGCGCCCCTCCTTGGCGACGAATTCTCCCGGACTTTCGTGCGAGCGGCAACCCTTCCGGAGGGTGCGCGCTCTCCCCGAATCGGTCCGTCAAAAGGGCTTTGGCGAGAAACCCTGGAGCAGAACCGAAACCGAAGGTGCACCGAACCAGCCGAGCCGACCCCCTTTAGGTGTGTGCGTGAGACCCCCGACCCCCCAAGCACCCCCCCTGAGTGATGTGATCGTCTGCAACGACCTGTACCCTATTTGCAGGTAAGTTGGGAATACTTTTTGCGGATTTGTGGTTTCTCCATAACCTAGTTCGGGTGTCCGGTGAAAAGTTTGCAAAAACTTTGAAACTCGGTTTTTGGAAAAGTTTTTATTTGAATGTAGAGGTTGTTTTTTGTGATGGTTTATTAGAATTTAGATGAATTTGATTTTTTTAAGGAGTTTTTTTGGAATTTGAGAAGTTTTTCGGACTTTAGTTTCTTGTTTTGCGGAACTGGAATTCTGGAAAGTTGGATGCGTAGAAACAGAAAAAGTTTTTAGCAGCTGCGCACTGCGCCAGAAGGACTTCGGTTTCACGAAAACTAAAAAATATTTAATATTAGAAAATAGTTTATGTTTATTAATTTGTGAGTTAAGTGGGTATTTTTCCTTGCGAAAATTTTTATGCTCTGTTTTAACAAATAAAATACCCCTTTGGATAGAATTAATAAAAAGTTTCTTTGTTCTAACAACGCCCTTTCTTGACCTAGAAACAAGCGTCAGTCACCCGCAAACTGGAAAGTTTTCAATAATTCAAAACTATTTATGCATTCATTGATTTTTTTTCTTCTGACAGATAATTAATAAATGTTGCAACAAATGCAAAACCATATTCATTAAAATTATTTTTTTATTTCATTATCTAACCAGCTTTTTAAAAAGTGAACTGAATTTTGACCTTCAAATGACTTCTTAAAACAACTTGAATACAAACTTCTTTTATTAATAGTAAAAGACATTTAAAGCTATAAATTCAATTTCATTAAGTTTTTCTTGTTATAATCTGTTTTTTAAACGGATTTTTGCAAAAAAAAAATCCCCACATCATTGCACATATTTATTTTTATAAAATAATTTAATTTTTTAAAACGTATTTGGTGCTGCAACCTAACCATAACACATACAAGAACAAATTTTTTATGTAAAAACTTTCATCCATAAAAGCCTTGAAAAACATAGTTTAAAAAGTAATTAAATACAAAAATCCTTTATTTCAGATCCCCTCCCCCCCCATTCGTTGTTCTAAATAATTTAAACTAAGTAAAATTTTGAACGAGCACTTTTTTTTGTGCAGAAATAGTTAATAAAAGTATATTTATTTAAACTTAGTATGCATTAGTATTTGTTACTTACGAAATGGGAACGAACAATGCATTCCCGTAAAACTCGTTTCCCTACTGCTGGACACTTTGTGCAGAGAAGCAAATATCATCTTCGGATGATGTCCGAAAAAAAAAT
Source organism: Oedothorax gibbosus (assembly GCA_019343175.1). Lineage (NCBI taxonomy): Eukaryota > Metazoa > Arthropoda > Arachnida > Araneae > Linyphiidae > Oedothorax > Oedothorax gibbosus. The sequence goes on along the minus strand of CM033278.1, from coordinate 1,692,470 downwards.
TGTTGTAAAGTTATTATCATATGATTCCTGATTACATTTTTCGTTTTAAATATCAGCAAAAAAATGCAGATGCCGTATAATTATAATGCAGTTTCCGTAATGTTATACTAATTTCTATTCGCATGGTAAGTAAAAATTTAAAAAATACTTGAAATTTTTTAGTCTAAATGAATTCAATGACGCCAAAATAAAATATGCTTAAATTAAGCCTTTTCTCTTTTTTAATGCTTCCAAATATATATTAAGTCTTTTTTTAATTATTTGTTTGATTAATTTAAGTAATTTCGCTAAAATGTAATGCTACATTAAAATTTACTAGTTTCATTTAAATATTGCCAAAGGATTTATCGAAGTACAGTTCCGAAACAAAACTGCATTGTGAGTCTCATAAAAAAAACCCGCCCATATAAGTAAAATTTGTTGAATACATAAATGGTTCAATTTCTCTTATATCCTTTCATAAAAACTATTTTCTTTCACAATTTCAATGTTCATTATCGAATTTAAATTAATCACTTCACGCCAATTTTTTCCAAATTCACTAATTGTTGTTTTATGTTATTGTTCTAATTATGCATAAATAAACTTTTGTTATCAGATTTTTAACCCAAAATTATCACTATGATTGAATTCCATGCAATGATTTATTCCGCCACCAAAATAACTACCATTGTTTATTTAAAAAAAACACTTTCACCCATTCTTTCATTTCCAAATCCATGTCATATTTATCACGAGAACTTTATTCTAAACCTCAGCGGCGTCCATTCTTTTTCCGCATTTCAAAAACAAGTCATCTTTGTTTACTTGAGCTCCTAAGCTTCATCGCATGAAAAAGCCCTAATCCTGAATGATAGACCCTAGAATTTCAAACACATTGAAGCTCTTTTGACAAAATTGCTTCTTATAGGTTTTTTTTAATCAGAATTTGAATTAAATAAAAAAATTAAAGGGTTAGCACAAGTTGTTGCACATATCGAAAGAAGTTTTTGTATTGTTACAAACCAAATACATGCATGCACAATGCTGAAGTTTAGAACCCTTAAAATTTTAGAATGAAAAGAAAAAACTTGAATTGTTACCATAAATTATTGGACAGATAAAGGCATATGAATGGTTGTATTTGTTACAAATTAATCGAATCTTTGAATTGTTAAACTTTATATACAAATTATTTTAATTGAAAAATATTGAATTGTTTCGATAAATTGTTGTTCAGATCAAAGGATGTGGATTCTTTTTTGTATTTATTACAAATCAAATGCAAGTATGCAATGATAAACTTTATAAACATAAACTTTAAATTCAGGTTGAACTGATTGCTGGTCTATATCGGAAATTCGGTTTTCCCAAATCGTAACGTTAATGGAATCGGAAAGTTTAGCAAAACTGCATCCGCCAAAAATGCACTTCAACCACGTTTTACTAAAAATCACACACAAAACTTACTAACCACCTGCAACTGACTGCAGTCCTGTCACACCAATATAAAGAGTTTATTTCGCACAAATACTGCGGAAAGGTTCGCTTCAGACGGGTGAATGTTTAAAGGACTCTTTTAAGAATGAATACATTTCCATGCGAAATGAGAATATCAGGAAACCGTTTAAGAGGGATAGATTTGGAGGTTTAAATTTATAGTTCTCTTGAGGGAAAAATATTGTTTGGGTTTATGGAAATGTAAAAAGATAATTCCATGCAAAAATATTCTTTCTGTAGTGTAAGTCACGTTTGTAAAAAGTGATTATCACTACAACTTTTAACATTAAATGAAAAAAAATTGTGGAATAGTTGATCTACACTTATTATAACTAAATAATGTAATATACTTTATTTAATTTGGTTTATTTTTTAAATTAAAAAAGCTTTTAATCTCCTCTTAAATCGCGACTTACACTACAGTTACATGGAATTAGCCAAAAATGTATTTTTTAAATCAATTTGCCGAAATACGAATTTTGTATTTGAGCAATAGAAAAATTGTTTCGTGTGTAAGGGACTTATATATGATTATTAATAGTTTTATATCATGCCTGGGCATTTTCATGACTAAAACTATGCATAGATTCATACAGAAAAATAAAGTTATTTTACTAACCAAGAGTTATTCAGTCGACTGTTCACCGCTGCGTAACTTACTGGAGTCAAAACTGTCTAACAGAGCTAGTAAGGCTACTCGCGCGCGTTAGATAGGTCAAGTTACATGGGAACAAGAAATAAAGTAATCTGCAAGGATTGTAAATGATGACGTAATAATTTCAATATGAAAATTGGTAACACGTCAGGTTACTAATCAGTTGAGTCGATTTGAGTAACCAGGCCCATCAACCAAAATTTGTGCGTCACGAGAGCCCGAGTACCACATGACAAGTACTGTGCAATATTCGGAGGGAATTCAAATTATATAACAAATATTTAAACTATAATAAGGGTCACAAAACTATAACAACTAATTCACATTTCGTAACGATAACCTTCAAAACTACGAATATTAAACAATTGAACCTACCACGTTTTGTATATGAAAATAATATTTTGATAGTTTTTTTTACATAGCTAAGCAGTTATTTTCCAATTTTTAAAGATACATGTAAATAAAACAAATATACAGTATATTTATTACAAGATCTCTTAAACCTATAGATGTTATTTATAATGGGTTTGCACAACTTTTCAGCCTTTACCTATAATTTTTTGTAACCAAGTCATTTTACTATCCAACCTATTTCTTACAATATTTTGTAAAGTTTCAAATTACCTGGCAACTGAGTCCTATGAGCAATTATATTATTATTCGATAATTGACCCTTTCAGATACAGTGAAACTCTGACAACTTTGCTGACAAATATTTAAATGACCGTGACTAGTGCTTTGCTTTTCTCTTTGTAAACGTGTCACATTACTACAGTCCCTGGACAAATTGTTAGACGCACTGCAAGATTTCAGGTAAAATATTAATTACCGGGTGATATTGTACCGTTTTATTATTTTAAATTTATTTGTTTTTTTTATTTTTATATTATCCAAGCAATTACCGATTTATTTGACATAAATAAAACAAAATTAATTTAGAAAAGCATAAGTTTATTAAGTTTTAAAGAAAAGTGAAATTAATGTTAGTAAAAGTCAATATTTAGTTGAGCCACCTTTAGCCGCTATCAAAGGTTTAATTTTGCGCGGCATGCTATTAAAGCAAGACAGTACTGTCTCCTGCATTTCAGGATGATGATTCCACACATAAATAATCTTATAATAAATAATTAATATAAATTAATCTTAATCATAATTACAGTGCGCCTAATAATTTGTCCAGGGACTGTAAGTCTGTTAGATAAATTAGTTGATGAGTAAACTTATACGTTTATATTTTTCTCTGTGTTAATTTAAACATAAAATGAGAATTTATTTAAGGTATTTAGATGTATGTATATTAAAGAGAAATAAATATGTTTGAGTTAACTGCTTTTTTGTAAATTATGCATTACAAGTAATATCTAAGTAAGTGATGATTTTTTATGTAGTTAAGCTTATAAATATACTTTTATATTTAAAAGTATAAAATAACTAACCTTTTTGTAAAGAAATATTGTTTATTCGTAAGCATATATTGTTTTGAACTTTTTAAAATTTAGTTATCATTCCTTATGTTTTGTCAAAAGCAATAATTTTAAAAAAGCGTATTAACACATAATTTGTTGACACGTTTTTCAAGCTTTAAATTTCCAATTTATTTATCAAAAAGTGTTTTAATAGGATTATTATATAGATTAGGTACTTAATAATTCGCTTTGTTGTTTACAATAACAATGACGTAGTCCTGCTTATTATATGTAAATCTGTGTTAAAGCTTATATTACTTTCAAACATTGTAATGAAGATATTTGCATAATTACCTTATTATGCAATCAACTAGAGGAAAATGCGACGTTTATAATGCTTTATAAATTATGCATGTTGGGATTTTATCCTGGGAATTATAATAAATATTTAAAAGCAATGTATTCAATTCAAAATTGTCTCTGCAATTCGCAATCAAATTAAGTTATGATGAAAACGATGCTTAAAAAAGAGATTTTACCCAGTAGAAATTTAGCACAAGAATGAACTTTAATTAGAAAGCAATTTACAAAGTTTCAACTATAAAATATGGTAAATACAAGAAAAAGAAAAATTATATTATTTTCATGTTGCTATTTTAATTTATTTAAATGCATTGTAATGTAGATCTTAACAAATTTTTTGAGGATAGACACCACTGTTTAAACCCTCAGAGTTAGTTATCGAGTTTAATAAAGGCTGGAATTGCACGTCTCATCTAAATTATATTGACATTTAAAAGGTTTTTAAATTATAAAATTGTTAATTTTGTTTCTGCTAGTATCTACTAATACCCAAACCTATGTTTCAACATTAAAATTTACATTCTCAAAGTTAACTAAATGATACATTAATTTTTTAAAATGAAAAAAAAAACAAGGGGTTGGTGTATTGTAATAAATAAACGTTCGAAATTGGCATGTAAGGTTTATAATATCACACCACTGATAAAATCTTGGTATCCTAGCACCTAGCTGAAAATGACGTGCACCGTAGGTCCTCAATACATTTATGAAATGTTTCTCATTGTTTTATAGTGTAAGGTAAATGTTTCTCTACACTTTTTGTTTTTAATATAGAAGCGTGTATAAAAACTTCCGGCGGCCAACCCTTCTTTTAACATTAAAAGTGCTTTTCTTCCCCATTTGTACTGTGACATCCATTAAGCGTTTCACAAATAGGTCTACAAGTATCGCATCATCAACTACACCGCATCTGCTTTCCTGGCAATCTTCCACTAAAAATACACTCAAAAATACCACTCACAAATAGATCGAAAACATCCATACTGCACCGATATCACCTGCTACCCCCTCTCCATTGAACATTCTTCTAAAGGATAGTTTCGGGGAGGGTCGAGTGACTTAGCGATCCTGTCACGCAGAATCGCGTGATACCATCGCTAAGTCCCCTTCGAAACTTCAATGCCAACCCAACTAATAGGCTATTTTAAATTTTGGGTAAGAGGGTCGTTCTCATTGACCTGCGTTGTTTTTAAATTACAATATCTGTTGACGCATGTATATACTTTACTTTTTAAACTTTGGACGAAAGTAGAAAGAATTACAAAACATATAAAACAAGAAGTTCATAAAGAACTAAAATAGCCTACTTTCCTGTTACTTAAATACTTACTGAAGTTCTAATCGGGAAAAAACTAGGTTCCTAAAGTAAATATCATCAACAGCCGTTTCTACACTAGATTTATACACATTAGAAAAAAAAAATCGAAACACAGCACCCAGCTATAATTTAAACTTCTAAAAGCCAAAATCAACTATTTTCCTTAATATTCGTTCGCAAATTAATTAAATATTATTTATCATCTGCTCGTGATTTATTTGTAGTTCGAAGAATAAATATTTATTAATAACAAAAGTAATGAAACTACTCCGAACTGCATTAAAAAACAAGAAATGTAAATTAAAACTAAGCATAATTGCATGCAAAAGTATGCCTTGCCGCTTTCTTGGTAGATAATTAATGAATAATCAAAGAATCAAATTGTTCTACATTTTATGACGTCATTCCAAACTGATTCATGAAAATATTATTTTGCTTCAAATATGTTTAAATAAAGTTTCTCATGCCACTGTTGATTTGGCAACAGTGATTTAAATGACTCAAAATTGAATTTCAATGCTAATTCAATGGGAAATTCGCCGACAGATAGTAGATTTATGTCCGTCCGGACGTACAGACAGACGGACAAAAAGTATGAAAGTTGGGTATCTGAGGTCATAGCTTTCTAACAAAAAAAGAATTTTTAAGATCCGATGGATAGAACCGATTTTGGAAGGGGGGTACAGACAGACAGACAGACAAACGGACAGACAGGCGGACAGACAGACGGACAGACATACGAACAGACAGACATACGAACAGACAGACAGATGGACAGACAGACAGATGGACATCAACCGCATTTCAATACCTACAGTGATTTAAATGACTCAAAATTGAATTTCAATGCTAATTCAATGGGAAATTCGCCGACAGATAGTAGATTTATGTCCGTCCGGACGTACAGACAGACGGACAAAAAGTATGAAAGTTGGGTATCTGAGGTCATAGCTTTCTAACAAAAAAAGAAGTTTTAAGATCCGATGATTAGAACCGATTTTGGAAGGGGGGTACGGACGGACAGACAGACAGACGGACAGACGGACATCGACCGCATGTCAATACCTACTTTTTCATTTTTTTTAATTCTTTCGAATTAAAAAAAGAAAAGTAGGCTAAAAATAAGAAATGTAAATTAAAACTAAGCATAATTGTATGCAAATAATATGCCTTGCCGCTTTCTTTGTAAACAATTAATAAACAATCAAAGAATCACATTGTGTTACATTTTATGACGTCATTTGAAACTGATTCATGCAAAAATTATTTTGCTTCAAATATTTTTAAATAAATAAAGTTTCTCGTGCCATTGTTAATTTGGCAACAGTGATTTAATGACTCAAAATTGAATTTCAATGCTAATTCAATGGGAAATTCGCCGACAGATAGTAGATTTATGTCCGTCCGGACGTACAGACAGACGGACAAAAAGTATGAAAGTTGGGTATCTGAGGTCATAGCTTTCTAACAAAAAAAGAATTTTTAAGATCCGATGATTAGAACCGATTTTGGAAGGGGGGTACAGATAGACAGACAAACGGACAGACAGGCGGACAGACAGACGGACAGACATACGAACAGACAGACATACGAACAGACAGACATACGAACAGACAGACAGATGGACAGACAGACAGATGGACATCAACCGCATTTCAATACCTACAGTGATTTAAATGACTCAAAATTGAAATTCAATGCTAATTCAATGGGAAATTCGCCGACAGATAGTAGATTTATGTCCGTCCGGACGTACAGACAGACGGACAAAAAGTATGAAAGTTGGGTATCTGAGGTCATAGCTTTCTAACAAAAAAAGAATTTTTAAGATCCGATGGATAGAACCGATTTTGGAAGGGGGGTACAGACAGACAGACAGACAGACAAACGGACAGACAGGCGGACAGACAGACGGACAGACATACGAACAGACAGACATACGAACAGACAGACAGATGGACAGACAGACAGATGGACATCAACCGCATTTCAATACCTACAGTGATTTAAATGACTCAAAATTGAATTTCAATGCTAATTCAATGGGAAATTCGCCGACAGATAGTAGATTTATGTCCGTCCGGACGTACAGACAGACGGACAAAAAGTATGAAAGTTGGGTATCTGAGGTTATAGCTTTCTAACAAAAAAAGAATTTTTAAGATCCGATGATTAGAACCGATTTTGGAAGGGGGTACGGACGGACAGACAGACAGACGGACAGACGGACATCGACCGCATGTCAATACCTACTTTTTCATTTTTTTAATTCTTTCGAATTAAAAAAAGAAAAGTAGGCTAAAAACAACTCTTCATTTTATAATTTGTTTTTGAAGATTTTTTAAAAAATATTTTGACAAATGACAAAATTTGTTGAAAAGTTTTCCGTATGACAAAATTTATCTGATTATTATATTTTTCTTTTTTTATTTCTCATTGAAATTTGTTTCGTTGTTATTATTACTCTCATGACAGACGAAGAAACACATCCATTTTAAAGCAATGCGTTTGCATATTTTCTGAAATTATTACATTATAGATCTATGGGACTGACGGTCGCAATTAAATTTGAATTCATAGTGGATTTGTGGTAGGCTTGGTGGACGAATAGTGGGATCCCAATAGTGGAACTTATGTTTAAGTGACCCTTTTCTAAAAGCAGCTAACGGGTTACAACTCATTTCAGTTTTGCGTGATATTTCATTCTGTCGATCAAGTGAGAGTGGGTTGAGATAATAAAGGGTTAGAACTATCGATTGGAAAAGTATTTTATTAATAGTTATCGGTCATTTGAAAGCAATTATTGTATGGAATGTAGGTCGATTCTTTTTATTTTTTACCATCAATTAAATGAGGTAGAGAGTTTAAAGGAGAAATAAAATTATGTTTGTATTAGGTAAAATATCAAATAGAAATGTAATGAATAATCTTATTTATTTTCTCTCTTTTATTCCTGTGACAGTGATCATGATCAGTGGTCATTATAAACAACTGACTTATATAAATAAATGACTTATTCAATATTTCTCAACTTAGTCACTCTGCAAAATCTTGATGTAACGCCTTCATGATTTGTGGGTGATCCTCAGTTATATTCTGGAATGAATAGATTAAAAAAAATAACGCAAAGAAAGCTGAGACTCTAAATGAAGCACATTTTATACACTCCAGTTGTTAATAACAGTAGAATAACAATTCACAAAAGAAATATTAATAATAAAAAACCATTAAAAAGAAGGAAAAAGGCAGAAAATAAACAGTTCGAGATATTTTTTATATACGTTAATATAGATCATATAATTTGTTTCGATACTGAAAAGGCAACTGAAACTAAAGAAAATTACAAATGAGTTTTTTTTATTATAAATATTTGCTAATTTTTCTCGCATGAACTGTATTATTTTGGCTTGTTATTTTTTTCCACTAGAATCGTCCAATATGTAGTTTCGATGGGTAGCAAGTTAGTTTAAACTAACTTCTTTTAAAAACAGTTAACACTCTAAATTTAAGTCTCCCATGCAAAACGTAAAAAGAAATTGCATTACAAAACTTTATCACTATAATTGAACTACATGAACTACTCAATTACTCTGAAAATGACCCAATTAAACTGACAATATTCAAACACGGGATCTAACTACATGTAACCACAAGCCCTTGTAAATATTACTGATTACACTGCCGTAGGTAGATAAACTACTTATCTACAACAATGACTTTGACCATTGTTGTAGACATTCAGTTATTATAATCTATAAGAAAATATGCTAAAGATTTGATTGTTTCAGGGCAAAAACGGTATAGTTCATTGTTGTAGATACTGCAGCTTATCTGCCCGCGACGAAACCACTCACCCTAAGATGAAGAAGCTCATTTCCCTTCTCCCTTTAACTTCCCGACCTGCTGCTCCTTCTTCCCTATAACTCATCCCTACGACCGAATTAAAGTCATTTTCCCCATAAATATCCCTCAGAGACAAAAGAAGAGGGAGAATCTTTACTCCCTAGAGTTGCCTAAGACACTGGGGCTGCAGGATTAGCGTTAAGTACGGTTCCTCTATCACACGACATTAAGGAGGCTGCAATGAGGTGAAGAAACTTGTCGCGAAAAAAAGTGAAGCCGTCTGAAACGGGCCAAATCTTTGTGATTGGCCCAAGCAAAAAGCACTTCCAACTCTTTCAAGATTTCATACTAAAAGCTTCATTCTATATTCTTTAAAAATTAATAATTAAGATTTAAAAAAATGCAGTTTATACATTTGTGGATTGTAGTACATCAAGGTTCTACCATTTATCATCATAGGGAAGGTTTAAAATGTGCTATTTGTTAGGCTTGTTCCTCATGAAATGGTTCAGATAATGTTAATCGTACTAACCGTACCAAATTATCGCTATAGCAGTTTTAAGTCGACAGGAAGTGCGTACAAATTTGCTGCCCCATATTGCCACTGTAGTAGCATTTAACGTAGCGGCTATTTGATCAAAATCAGCAAAAAGCAACAACCATGTAACTACGGTTTTCATTCCTGTCGCATGCGAAAGATATTGTAATCATCCTATACCGTATGTACAGCGAACATTAAAGGGAAACTTTGCATGTAAACAGTGCCTTAAATTTATTGTACGCTTCGAAGCGCCCATTAGTTAGCCTAGCATTCGTTTGGGCGCATCTTGGAAGCCATCATGGCTTCTTTTGCAAACCAGTTTTTGCCCAAGTCTTGATGCGGCGGCCTCTCTACATTATTCTAGCCCCCAGGCCCGAGACGCATCTATCTCAGGCCGGACAATTGCGATAACTTGTCTCGGGTTGGTCCGCAGCGCCTTAAACCCTTTTAGTCCTGCGCAATAGATAAGGGATAAACGTTAGAGTTTTGTTTTGTCTTGGGTTAATTCCTTTTGATCGGATTAGCGGATGCTTAAAGTTCATTTGTGGTGAGTGGGTGTTGTTTTAAAGGGGATATGTTGTTGAGGTTAAATGTAACAGTGATATCTGTACGATGCAGTTGGTTTGGCTGAGCCGCTTTTGTTAGGGATTAAGGGGGTAAAGAACATACAATTCTTCGCTAGAAACATTTGAATCATACTTAATTTATGTAATGTATTTTTATTTATCCTTTATGCAGTCGAGTCGAGTCGGTAAAATAGAAAACTTTAGATTGCGCTGGGGGCTGTCTGAGGTATCGGCCACGTCACCTGACCGTAGTTCTAAATTGCAAGGCATGTCGTTTATAGTCCCCTTGTAGTTCTGGTACGACGAAATAAAACAATTTTCAACCAAAAAATCAACCTAACTTAGCATAACTTATTTTTGAAACTAAAAAAAAAACTCCGCAAAAAAACTATTTATATCTTAAACAGTTTTGTCATTTCACTTATTTCACATCCACTTTCGATAAAAACAAAGGCAAAAAAACAAGTAAAAATCACTAACTTATCTTGATTAATGGGACATTTCTGACTTCATCTCACAGCGGCTGACTTGGGAACCACCTGAATATTGTATGACCTTCACTCAGTATCATCCGTCTTCCGAACTTGAGATATAAAAGAAAAACGATCTGTTTTTATTTACGTGTTTCTTGACCAGAAAAAAATTAGTCATTTCTTAAATTTGAAGACTTTTTTGCGAAATAGATTTGGCCAAATACTTATTTAAAAATAGTCCTTGCTCAAGTTTGGAATTCATTTCTTTGCATCTTTAAATTACGAATTCGACTAGAAATTTAACTGTTGGCAATAGTTAAATAAAACGAACACAACTTAAAATTCATGTTAGTTAAATACACCTTTAATTTTACAGTCATTTGAACATTTAACAAATAAATCTTCTACATTTTGAAAATAATAATTGTATCAACAGTTTTCTACATGTTTTAATACAATATAATGCATAAGAATTGTTGTAATATTTTTATTTAGTTTTCTGAGAGTTTATATCTGATGTACCGAAAGATAAACGGCCTTAAAATGCGTCAACGTTTAGTGTGGATATGTTCGCAGTAAACCTTTCAGCAGTTTCTGGAGCTCCTTTTATATCAGTAATTTCGCTCATTTTAGAGGGCCTTGTTGTTTAAATTTTAGAAGTGCTTTAAAAGTTTATTTATAAAAGAGCTTTCAAGAACTCCTGTTCTTCTAGAACACTGTATCGGAGCACTTTCATAAACTATTTTGAGAACACTTTTCGAAAATGATTTTTGTCACTTTATGGAGCATTTTGTATACTATGTGAAACTCTTTTAGACTTAACATTATTTACTCTTTCTTAAGAGCTATTTGTAGCACATTATGGGGAACACTTTTCGAACACTTTATTTTTATTGATCAAAATATTCAAGCAATTGAACACTACTTGGAATAAAAATATCTCAATTATTTTGTTACTCGGTCCTTGGAATATGCAGCGTTGTATGGGAGACCTAAAATTGTGCTTAAAATATGAATATCTTCTTTTTCTTTGATTTGGACTTGTTCGATGTAAAGCACCTCTACTTTTGGTAGCATTTTGTACCAAATCCCAGACCCAAAAGCTTCTTAGCTTCATTCATTCGGGTCACCTACTTTTGTGATAAAGTCTATCAGACCCTTAATAGAGGTAAGGTGTAGATCTTTAGTATTAATAATATCTAGAGTGCTTAGTTGAGTAGGGGTATCACATTCAAATATAATGTGATGTTCCGTTTCCTGCATATGGGGTCTTGTTGATAAATTCCCAGCGTATGGAGGTGGTTTTGAAAGTATCAATATAAAAATACTTCAAAGCTCAAATGTTCGTCAAAAGCAACACACATGTCGATCCAGAAATCCCACTCCGGCAGGAGAGAATTCTCAACAGTTTTTGGAGCTATTTCTGTACCAGTAATTTTGTTCATTTTAGTGGACATTGTAGTTTAAATTTTAAAAATTTTTGGAGAACATATGTAAGAGATATTTCAATAACTCTGTAAAGAAGAATTTTGTAGAACACTTTTGGAGCACTTTCATAAACTTCTTCGAGAACCCTTACGTTTTAAATTTTTGTAAAAAATTATAGAATATTCTGAATATTATCTAAAACACCTTTCGTACTACATTATTTTCTCTTTTTAAAAGAAATTTGCAGCGCACTATTTTTAAACATTTTTGGGAACACTTTTCGAAAATTCATCAAAATACATTAAAGTAATTTTAGCATTTTTTCGAATAAAATTGTCTCAAGCTGTGTTACTTGGAATTTGTAGCGTTGTATGAAAGACCTTACAATTGCGCCCAAAATACCAATCCTAAAAAAACTGCCAAGCTCAAATGTTCCTCAAAATTAACACCCGCACGTCGATCCAGAAGTCCTACTCCAACCCACAGAGAAATCTCAGAAGGAAGAAGAGCGATGATCATTTCGTTTCTATTAGGAAGGCGAAGCGCCCTGTCCCGAACGTTTCATATTCCCAAGAAGAAGCCCCAAGAAGAAGAACTTTTGTTGTTGTCCTTTGAGCGATGTCCGGGAAGATCTATTATTATTGCAGGAGATAGTCCAGGAATCGTATTCCATGGAGTCTTTTTTTTATGACAGAACTTGTTAGAATTGTTCTATGTTGGAATGTTTTATGGTTCTTACTCTGGAATGGGATTGTTTTTTTTTTAATTTGAGGTGGGAATTCGCTGCAAGTTTTATTTGATTTGTTATTTGTTTTATTTGATATGCGTATGATATAAAACCCTAATTTTTCAAAAGCGTTCGATGAATTTTATTATAGATTAGAAACCCGAAATCGTTCAAGATGGCCATTGTTCGTTTTATATATTTAAAAAAAAATCTACTTAAATTTTTACTACTTTCCAGTGAGTAAAATGCATTTTTCATCATTTTTCACTACTTTGGACTCATCCACGTGCCGACGATTGCACAAACAGCCTTGTTACTTGTTCAGTATCCATCAAAATTTGCTTGGATTTTATGAACACGATAAAAATATCATTAAAAACGATAGCTTCAAACCACTATCGCCATCCACGCAATCTCTTTACATTTCCTCACAAAACAAAACCCTAAAAAAATGAGGTCAAGCCCATTTTTCGTGCCATTATCTCCAAGTTCAAAGGCTCACAAAGCTGTTCTCGCCCCGCGTTATGGACATAATGACTTCGGACCGACAATGACTCTGCCCAGAGTGACTCTAACGACTCCTGCTAATGCCCCTTCTGTTGACCATAATTTAGTTTTATGGTCTTCGCTCTCTCGCGGCGACAAACTCGCGTAAGTTTGGCACCCCGCGCGGCCATTTTGGCGGCAATGATTAAATGCTGTTGCATGGAGATCTTTAGTGTGCGGCCAGTGTTCTGCGGTTGGTTATAGGATGGTAGTGCTTGTTTATGTATTGTACAGATGAAATTCAATTTAGATGAGTCATGGTTATAAATAATGAGTTCTGGTTTTCAAACTGGTTTCATTTAGACAAAACTTTATCTGTAGTTTGTGTAAAACCTATTATGTATTTGTTGTTGTTGTCGTGCCCTTGGATATCATGGTTGCCAGAGCTTCCAAAGAGGATTATGTATTTGTGTGTAACTCTATTAGTTTATGAATAACAATTAACCCAATTTGAAACATAATTTTAATGGGAATATAGTTACAGTTTTATATTCAAGAAATTAATTGATCTTCTGATTCAACTGATGGTATAAACGATCTACGTTCGATCCAGATTTTATAAACGGGGTGGCAATTTTAAAAGAGGCATGTTTTCATTATGTTGTTTCAGGTTTCTTACATTTTATATTATGTATCAGTAATTTAAAGAAATTATCACAGTCTTTGAAGTCAGTCTTCACAAGATTTCGATTTACGTTTTCTTGTGTGAATTAAGTAACTACTAAATATTATTAATATTTAGTATATACTATTAATACTACTGAACATTTTTTTTAAGTAATCGCCCACGCAACAATATTACTGCGATCAAATTACTTTTTTTTTATAAAACTAATCTGGTTTTTCATTTTTTTTGTTTCTTTGAGCATTAGAATTTGTAGAACTGGATTCACATACAAGGGTACATTTACATTTTCCTTTGTTCATTGTGTTTTAATTTTCAGTTATTCATTGTGTTTCCCAGTTTACTGTATTGAGAGTTTTCCCATTCCAATTGACAAATTCTTATCAGAACCATTCCCATCTATAAAATAATTCCTTCACCATTACCTCCAACCTAAAGGAAGACGAATGTCTTAAAGATTCCTCTCAAAGAACTTTCTGGAAAACTTTCCCGTTTGGGCGAGGAAATGAATGATTGAGGAATGATATCCCAGAACGGTAAACAGCTTCGCGTAGGAGGAAGGAGGCTTAGGGATCATTTCTCATATAGGGCGATATCCCAGAGATATCCTCAATGAATCCTCGAGATATAAGAGGGTGGTCCTATTACTCATCCCCGCCCTATTAAATCAATCTCCACCAATTATGTCTTTTGTCCATTTTATCTTGGGCCAACAACGCTCGAGAGATTTCTTTTTAGGATTTAATTGGTCGTTTTCATTGAATAATGACCGATATTTTTGTGTTGTTGTCTATGTTTTATGATTGAGATTACTATTTTATTGTTTAACCATAAAAAAATAATTCTCAATCAGCTTATTAGAAAGATAGATGTACTAGTAGAAATATAACTTTACTTATGCTATATTGGATGTTACGTATATAATTGCAAAAGAAACTGAACCTACTGAACTAAGGGTTCCATTAAAACATTTCGTTTTTTTAAAAAAATTTAACGCAAGTTGCAAAAATAAACGTTATTGTTCACTAATGAATATATCTTAGTGTTTTTAATGTGGAAGTTTTATTAAACACAAATAAACAGGAATGAAGTTGGGCTTTAAAAATACAATTTTATAACGAAATGAAATGTCTTTTTATTATAAAATCATGTATCGTGAAGGCATGCAAAAAAGACTACTCATCTAATATAAAATTTTATAATTTCTATTTTAAAAATAATATAAGTACTTCTTAATAGATAAAGATATGGGGTATGTGATGTGCTTGTGAATAAGCGTTTCTAAATGAAATAGAATGTAATCCGCTTTGTCAGGTTGTCATCAGATGTTTCATTAACAGAGTTATCTGGAATTATGAATTTGATTATTTATATCTGATAGTACTATTCTTATTTTGTCCCTATATAAGCTTTCTGTGAAAGATATGTTGATTCTATACTTATCGTCAGCCGATGATATTTACATAGAGATAGCATTTCTAACCTGTAAATGGTATATTTATGCATCCAAAACAATTAAGTTCATTGTACTAATCCAACACTATCTTACACTCTTAGAGAAATACTAAAATACAAAATATTCCCCAACCGCAATATCTTAATTTAGTTCCAAGCTCAAATAACCAAGAAGCAGGGCTACACTTTATGTTAAACCAGTGTCAGCCAAATCCGTCCGCGTCAGCGATTCTAAGCCTCCAGTGAGACCGAGGCAGGTCTTTTCCCAGATAAAATCCTTTCACTTAAAAGCGGCGGTCTCAGTTAACGCCGTGGAACCCGAGAAGATTTGTTTCGTTAGATCCTTGATGGAACTTTTGGAAGAGTTTGTTGGGTTGTCTCTGAGGATGGCTATATTCGGGTGTTTAAATTAATGGGGGAGAAGTTGGCTTGGCTTTTGGGCTAGTAAGTTGGATACAATGTGGGAGATTTGTATGTTTAAAATGTTTTATAAAGAAATGTAAAATATGTTTATTGATGAATTCGTACAATTGTATGAGGATTCTAACTACACAAGTACCATTATCCATATTTAATTCTAGGTTCGGCCTTGATATAGAGGCCCGGTTTGATTACGATTTTGGCCATTTTCATAACTTAAAAAAATTAACAAATACAAATACAAAAATTGTCGACCAACAACAGGCCAGAGGCCCAGCAAAATTGGTCACAACATACAACACAATACACAACATAATCTGGTAAAGCATTCCCCTCATTGACAATTCTATTGTAAAAAATGTTTTCTTACCTCCTTTCTAAATGTATAGTTTTTTATCTTCTTCTACTTTTAACGTACGGTTGCTACACATATGAAAGTATGAAAATATGCTATAGTCTCGAAAATCAAACTCGACCAACTTCCGAAATAAAAATTGCTTTATGCAGTTTAAAAGTGTACAGTTTAAAAGTGTACAACATATACAACAAATTTGGTAGACAACCAGAAATATCAAAATTTATTTCTTAAAAACTAAAAAATATTTTAAAAACTATTTAATGTAATTATTTACTTTTAAATTATTCACTTCATTTTAAAAGACAGTGGTTAAATTAAAAGTTTAAAATTCGAACAAAAGAAACGACCGAAATTTAAACATGTAGTCTAATAAAAGATTAGATCAAATATAGAAATTTATAATATTTGTTGTATTGAAAATGAATTGGAATGATTATTGAATTCATAGCTTGGTAAGCTAACAAATATCTGACTTTTACTGTTAAAGCCTCCTTATATATCTAATGGTGATTTATGGATTGTTTTTCTCCTAATTACATAACTTTTATATTAACTATATCTACTGATTTCTTTGGAATAATTTTCCAATATTTAATTTTCAAGTAAAATACTTTCAAAATTCAAACTGCAACGCACATAAAGTAAATTTTTACACAAACAAAACCTTTTTCAATATTTTAGCTCTTTAACGATAATAAAATTTTCCGCTACGTTTGAAACTGATACAAGAGCCACATTACCATTACCCTACCTATTTAATCGGAATGCGCCCCTAACACCTGGTGCTCTAATCACATTTTCATTAATAGGTCATTACCCGCAATTACCCAGAGGCATATTTAGTTAAGTATTCAAAAGAGTGCCAAAATAATTTCTTTGGCGACATTTTTCTTAAAGAGATGTAGCTGTTGCCATCGGGGCTAACTTAATTAAAAGGGGGGAATTCTCGAAATGTTTATGGGAGTTGGAGGGGGGAGGGTGGAATTAATTGCCGCCATGTCGTTGATCGTAACTGTCACATTCCGTTAAAGGGGTTGACGCGGGAAATTGCTAGAATGTGTTCGTAGAAAGATGTTCAGGGAAAGAGACGGTTTTAAAAAATTTTGGGCTAAAAAGTTGAGACAATACGTTTAACTTCGTTCTAAATTTAATAAGAAAGTAAAAAAATAAGATAACAGTACGATAGCAAAAAATTAATGAAGTAAAATAATTAACTTATGTGTTATTTTGGTTAAATTACAAAAAAAAATCTGTAAAATATGAAAATATATTTTTATATAAAGCTTTTAACAATCTCTTAATTGTATATTAAAAAAAAATGTAATATTTTTTTTTATCTTTATCCGTCCGTTTATGTATATCTCATCTGCCGCATATATAAATTAGTTTTTCAATGTTTTATACCGTTCAAACACAAATACACTACCTATGGTAAACTATATTTTTATTTTCAAAATGGAATTTAATTTGACTATCAGCTTCTTATACATACTCAATAAAGTATAAAGGTCTAGTCAGGACATCAAATCGTAGCACTTTTGACGCCATAACAATTTATTTCGTGTAGTTTAGAATGATGTTAGTGGTTATCATGCTGGATAAGAACTTACATAGTGACATGTGACTCAAAACCAATTTGTTTCGACTTGAAATAGCACACAAGGTGAATACTTATTTATTAACCTTCAAAATACTCTATAATTATGCACAAATTCGTGTGATATTCCTTCGACGCCATACTGATATTATTCTGATATTGTGATATTGATTCGACATCGATGGGTAATAGTAATATATCGTGTGCTAGTATAGAATCCCGCATTCTTTTTTATAAAGTTACATTATACTTTGTTTAGAGTTTACACATTTTATCCAATTGGTAGTTTCAAAAATAAACAAAAAACTCTAAAAATAAACATTTTGACAACATTTGAGTTTCTGAAAATCGCCGTCGGCAATAAAATTTCTTCAATCAAAAACATATTAACGGTTTCCTCTACTCGACACGTATTTTCTCAAACAAACCAACTTTTTTTCTTTCTTAGACTCATGCATAATTCAAAAACGTTTCTTTCTACGACACCTGTTGTCCCCGTAGTTTGTGGCCAGATGATACAGAAAAGGGGTATCGGAAACATTTATTTTTTGTGTTTGGCAACACTCCATTTACGATAGTGGATGCTTGTCGAAAGTTTTTGAAAGAGACTGTATCATTGAAATTCGTCAAAGTTATTTTCGTACGTTATGTTAGAAGAAAACTAAGTTGTTATTGAATATCTACACACGAAATTACCTTTTAGCTTGAATTATTATTGTAACAGGATACACAGTAATTTAAAAATAAATGTTTAACGAAATTGAAGTTTGTTAATATTAATTAAAAAAAGTCAAAGTTACTGTAAAATATTTAGTAATTTGTTTAGTACTCAAACAGTAAAAGTTTCAGTTTAATAATTTTGAAATTTTTATTTTAAAGTTTTCTTTCTGAAATGAAGAATCAATGAACGGAAATGTAAATGTAGCAAAATTGCAACTACTATTTCCGTTATATGAAGGAATCATTTTTGAGAGTGCATATTTCTGTAACCAAAAGACAGAGCTAAAAGTAATAATCGAATTCAAACAAAATAGTAAACCTAATTTATTACTACTGGAATCAAATTGATTATTCAAACTATAGGGTTTTGTTTTTTAGTAAGTGAAAAACAAATAATTTCAATAAAGTTAAGTAAGTTAGATATTACGTTTCTATACATGTCCTAGCGTTCCGCCCTAAGGAACATCGTAGGAAAAACCCAATAAACTTAGAAGAAATGCCCCCTTAAATCCTACTTAATATTCTACCTGCGACTATTTCACAAAGTAACACCTAAACTGGAAAAGTTTCCTCGAAATGGCTTTTATGAGTTTTAAAGCTCGACAAAACCGGCTCCAAACTAGCCTCCAGTGCCCGTTTTCATTTTTTATGGGGGCCTCGGCACGATGCTTCATAATGTGTAAGTACGAAATAACTGTAATAAATGTTAAACAGGGGATTAGTAAGATGGAGAGGAAAAAGCTGAGAATGGCGAGGGGCTGTACTAAATGGGAAATTGACACAATGGTTATGGTGAAACAAGTAATGTACGAGGATGGTTTAGCACTTTTATGCAAAGTAAACGGGATAAATAGTTTTTCGGTTTGTATGCTGACAATATAACTATTTTGAAAGGGATGGGGGACTTAGAATTAAATGCATGTAAAAGAAATGTTTGTGTTTAACTCCTTATTGACGATCGGCAAAAAAAGATGCCACGTGAAAATGAGCTTACTGTTTAAGTATATCTAGCTAAACAAAATAAATGGCAAATGAAGACAATATTCCTGAATAATTTATGTTGGAATGATTAAGTAACACGAAATTTCTGTAAACTTTGTTTTTTCCTAATTCTCTCCTCTATATTTTTAACACTGTAAAATCCCTCTAATTTACCATTATATTTATTCTGATGATATAAGTGCTGACATCGCCGTATGTTGTAAATTTACATATGATGTAAAATTTATTGTGTGATGCCAGCAAAAAAAACCACGTTTACATGGTCTGAAATTAAAAAAAAATCTTGCTTCAGAAAAGAGGCAATAAAGAGTTATTTTTACAATAGAGTTGTCAATGAATGGAATGCTTTACCAGATTACGTTGTTTATTCGAAAAGAGTAGAAGAATTCAAAAAGAATCTCTAAAGTTATTGGAGAATGGTGAAAAATTAGAATTTTTTTTGGACCAACCGTGCTTCCTGTTGTTGGTCGACAATTTCTGTATTTGTTTGTTTCACTGGCAGTGATTGGATGCACCCATCTTCTCTGTTTAAATTCCATTCAAGTGGTTCATGTGACGTCGTGAAAAGATCAATTAAAACACTGGGATGTAAAAAGTTACCACAAAATGTGCTGTAATTTTGCAGAAATTTTCAAAGTGAAGTTCACGTCATTCTTCTTTCGACTTTGATATCAACTAAACTTGTAATGCTGTTATATGAAAATATGGTATCCAGAAAAATGGTCCTTAAATGCTTCTTTTTCGCTGAAATGCTGAAAGAAAAGAACGTTCATGGGAATCTTTGTTATGAACATGGAGTCTTTATATTTGGAGTTTCACGAAATTATATCCAGGCGAAAAGACTCACGACATCGGCTCATCTTCCCGAAAAGCAATCTCTTAGCTCCCCCATACCGAAACCACCATTAAAAAAAATCCCCCGCTAAGTGTGTTAAATAGGCCAACCCCGAAACACAAACAAGTGTTAGCCGCCATCAGGTCTGGCTCTTTTTTATATAAGTCGTCATAGCAACATGGGTAATCCGGCCTTTGCCATCGTCGCCAGAGAGGCCCGAAGACGGCGCCAGTTTTCGCTTAAGTCTCGGCCCCGTACTGAAATTGCGCGCATCAATGACGTCGTTGAATAATATTTGTTTCACATTTCTCTTCTATCGGATGGCATCAGTAACTCGGGCCCATTGTGCCTTTGAAGTCTGATGTGTCTTGTTCATGATTGAGGAGGAAATGTACTCTCGGCAGTACTTGCCGGAGTCATAAAAATTGGGATGTCTCTTTCAAAGAGAAAAGTTTGTTTTGATAGTTGTTTGAAGGATATCCTTTATTATTTACGTCTAGTCGGAGTGCATACAAATAAATATGGAGGAAATATGAGCTCCCATAAGAAAACAAATTGTGATTTAAGTTGATCTAGTGAATTGCTTTTATTGAATTGGGTTTTTATTAGATATACGTGTTATTCTATTCAACTTAAGATGTAATTTAATAAAATGTATTCAATTACTTACACAATTTTTAAAGCGTAATACAATGTAAAATGTTAACAATTCATTTACCAATTTTTCAATACCTTAGAAAACAAATTGGGATTTATGTTGATCTTGCGAATTGCTCTTATCGAATTGAATTTCTATTAAATATACGATTTATTCGATTCAAATAAAGATATTTAATAAAATGTATTAAATTACTAACGAAAAATCACGGGCTAAATACAAAATAAAACTTAACAATTCATTTGATACAATTCAATTAATTTAATTAATAAGGTAACAAAATGCAGAAGAAATAGCAAAAGCTGTCTACGACAGCTTCGGATCCATCTAGTTTTTGCACACATCATGGACACGACAACAACAACAGGTAACAAAATTAGATTTGCAATTATAAAACTTGTTAATGTATTATATTTTCAATGCAACTAATGTAGTTAAAATTTGTTAGACATACATAACGAATGAAGTTCATTATAAATTGAGTTCCTAAATTTATTTTCACTGAAGCAAAAATAAGTTTAACTTTGACAAAATTAGATATAATTTATCCTTTACTTGCGCAATAAATTCTGTTTTGTAATGTTTACTTCTAAATTAAGTTGTATTTTATTTATGAGACTTTTCCTTAAAAAAATCGCTCAAGTAAACAATTCATCCAAAAACGTTAACATAATACCGAAATCCGAAATCTTAAATAGCATGGATCACTACAAAATAAATCAAATTCTGAAAACGAAACTTTTAATTATAACAATCAACCATAACTGTAAAAACTCCACGAGCAGAGAAAAAACAACCCAAACCAAGGAGAAGGTCTGAAGATTTAGTTCTGTAAAACTCGTTCTATTACGGAGGTAGTTAGTATGCAGCGAAGCTTACGTGCCGCTGGTAATGGGGCATTTTGCAGCTGCTCCCGCCTAATTATAGAGTAACTTTGTTGAGGAATAATTGCAAGCTCCGAAGTAGCAGCTGCAGCAGAGAAGTGTTGTGAATCACACAAATAAAATAAATTTTGTTCAAAAGTAATGATATGATTTTTTACGGAAATATATTAAAAAAGGGAGAAGTTATGTTGATGATATCTCACAACACTTAATTTGGAATGTAAGCACGTAACTGCCGCTTCAAACTAGACGTAACGAGTAAGATTAATAAAATGTTGGGAACGATAGTTTTTTTTTTAAAGTATGGTTGATTTGTGTTCTAGATTGAAATATTATATTTAGCATTACACCGTAAAATATTGTGTTGTGTGGTTTGGTTCCATAAATGAAGAAATTATGAGAGTTAAATATATGAAACTTGGTGTGCCAAGATTAGGTATAAATTGTGTAAGATTGTGCTTTTGACGGAAAGCTTTGGCTAAAATTATGATAATTTCACCTTGTTCATGAAAACTTTAACTCGAATATAGAGATATTGTTAGTGATTTTATCGTTATTACAATTAACTTTTGTTGCTTAAAACTTGAAATTAGAAAAAAAATGAAACATTTAATATGGAAAGGAAATTAAAAATTACACTTTATTTCCAGATTTTTTTAAAAAACAATTTTGTACTTCAATAATCTTAAGGAAAAAATTAGGATAGGACGGTAAAGCGTACGACCGACATACAATAGTTGCAAAATATAAGTTTTTTTATTATTAATTTTTTAACAAAATAATAAATTTTACAATCGGAAGGTTTAAACAAAATTTGTTGGGGCATACAGACAGACGTACGGATAGGCAGAAGAACGAAAATCTGCACGATGTCAATACCTACTTTCCATTTATCCAAATTAAATCGAAAAAAAAGTAGGAAAATTACAAAAGGGCAACAAATCTTATGCAAAATATAGTTCTCATGACTTCATTACATAGTAAATATGCCACTAAATAACTTACCCTCTTTTCACTCCAAACTGTCATCACAAGATTTTAGTTTCGTCATCACTCTCCGAACTCCATACAACTGTTGCCCTCCAATCACAAATCTCTGTTGCTGAAAGGACAGTACACTTCGTCCAATCATTATCGCACTAATGATGGCAGCCAATAGAAAACAGAACTCTAATAAAAGCGTCGTGATGTGCCGGGTTCTGATATGTCCTCTTTAGGAAAAGGACGATTAGTAGATCGTTTGGAGGACACGGTGTTGCCAGATTGTGTTCCTAAATAGTTTTAGGACTGATCGTCAATGTAAAACCGGAAATTGGTTCTGATTTTGTTCTTTCAGGAACTAACTTGTTTCAAGTGACGTATTTTGTTCCATATTTCATCCCTGATCTTCCTTCGATCGGTGATTCGATAGGTTCTCCATTCCTACGTTAGATTGATTTACCAATAGAGACTCAAAAAATAATTTAGTTTCATTCAACATTTCTGTTGCCACTTTACACCTTAAACATTATGTAAATGTAGATGGTACCGGTTAGTCAAAATCGTTTATAAACTACCAATGCGTAGTTTATAAACTATTTGCGTTAAAAACTACGCTTTTTTTCTGTGAATTAGTTTCTTTTTTCACATTTCTTTGTATTTTTGAAAACTTTAAACTATAATTGTTATATCAAATTACAAAAAAGAAATATTTGCAAAGAACATTTAAAGAATTTTTGAAAGGAATATTTGAAAAGTATTCGTCCTATTACCAAACTTTATATCTTCACAAACAAAATCCATCTCGAATATCATCATAAAAATTTGCGAAATAATATTTCGCGCTGATTTCAAAGAGTTCAATTCCTTTAGAAAATGGAATTCAAACTTTGTAGCAAACAGAACGAATAATATTAGAATAGAATAAAAAAAGTGCCAAAGCGAAACAATTTCGTACCATTTCCATTCCAGGATCAGGCCGAACAAATAAGGATTTTCGAAAAGGATTCCAAATCGAAACCATATTGCCAATATCATTCTAATAATCATCGGTATACTTTTCTGAGTGTTTGGGACGGGAATGTTCCGAGTTTTATCGCGAATTTCTCCGAAAATATACCGAAAAATCCTTTTGATTGCAA
This sequence comes from Oedothorax gibbosus, assembly GCA_019343175.1. Classification (NCBI taxonomy): domain Eukaryota; kingdom Metazoa; phylum Arthropoda; class Arachnida; order Araneae; family Linyphiidae; genus Oedothorax; species Oedothorax gibbosus. Next base: position 1,668,451 of record CM033278.1, on the reverse strand, counting down.
CGCTGAAGAAGAATTGTAAAGAATCGATTTTGTTCGATTCTTTAGTTTTCGATACAAAATAAATTGCTCGACAGCTTTTCTAGATTCTTTGGATATTGTTCGGTTTTCTAGCTCCGGGCAAAAAATATTTCCATTTTCTTCCCGTGACTACGAAAATAGACCTGGATTTGCTCGAAGTGTTTGTGAGTCAAGTGAAGAAGTGTTTGGAGGCATTTTTGTTGAGGAGAAGAGTTCAAGCTAACAAGGTAGTCAGTGAAATAGCTTTGTAAAAAAAAAATAAAAAATTAAAAACCCAGAAAACCCAAAATTTAAAACAAAAGAAGTTTCTATTGTTTTATGAAAAATTTTATATTTATTTTTCAAAATCAGCATTACGATTGTATTTATTTTCCCTTGTTAGTTTTTTGTTGTTGCTTATTTAAACAAAGGCTACTTACTCGAAGATTATTTGCACGAAGTAAAACATGTCGTTGTAAGGCTTGATACCAAGATTTATTGGATTTATAGCAATACCATGATTTATTGTCAATTTTAACATTTTAACCTTTAACAAAAGGTGATAGATTTTAGGTGGTAAGAAAGGTTATTTTTTGAGGATATTAATCTTTTGATAGAAATAGTTTTATGCTCTAGTGTGGCGTAATTCCGGCCAACCGCAGTCAAAGTGGCTGAAACAGAGAGAGGAGACCATGATAACTTTCCAATGAAGCAAATATTCAAACTGGCTAGGTTGAATTAAGTCATTAGGATGCGCCCACCGGTGTCTTAGTTTAGGAACAAACACGTTATGAACCACGTACAAAACTCTGATCAGTTGGAGTTTTTATATTGTTGTTAGAGATGTTCTGTAGCCACTTTCTATCTAAAACTATATCTTTGGGAAAACTAATAATGCTAGTTTACAGATTGAAGTGTAAAAAAAGAAATGGCATCGATTTCTCTCAAAATATACAAGTGTAAAACAAATATAAGCAAAAGCGAAAAATCATGGAAAACTTGCCCCGGCCTCAACTACTTTTAAGAGAGAATTGTTCAATTTAAAACTTTCAAAATTGAATCAAATTCCTGATATTTCGCCAAATATGACATCCTGTGCGACAAACCGAACCTTGTGATATGCGCACCTCTCTTTACGAAATAAGAGTCATCCACACTTCTCAACCGCACTTTCATTTGTCTAAAAAATAAAACGCCTACAGCCAAATGCGTCGTGAAAAGAGATGCCGCCTCCGAGAATTGGCCCGAGAGACTCTTCCTCCTTCCTTTTCATCTATACAAATGGAACCGAAATGAAATTTTGGATTATGATACGGCTCTGAATGATAAAAGACCCCGGGATGAGTAGGGAGGCTCAAGATGACTCCGGGAGAGAGGGACTCTCTGTGTATTTGACAAAGTTGTAAAAATTTAGTTCAAAATGAGTGTGTTATGGCAAGCTTTTAAGGCGTTAAGACGTGTGTGAAGGTCTTATGTGTGATATGCCTTAGAAAACCCAAGGTTGCGGGTTCGCAGCCAAGTTGATGGATTTTCAGGATAAAGATATCGTAGGAAAGAGTGCTTTTATGAAAGGCAAAAAAATAGCTTAAGTTCCTAATAGCCATGGGTACTTTCAGTAAAAGTAAGCATAGACATAGTTTAACATCGACAGAGTGTTGACATTAACTTCCAACGGGAGACGAGGGAGGTGTTTGGGAACGAGAGCTTCATAGTGGTGCCAAAAAACTATGACTTTCTGTTTTAGAGATATTTCTGAGTCTGCATAGTCCAATTTCACAATGAGCATAGCCCTATTAAGGTGGCCTCACACGCACGATTTTTTTATTTTAAATTTTGTAAGAGGTTTAATTTTTTGTGTAAAGAATTTACGCAGTCAGTGTGTGACATTTTCATGAATGCCATGCAGTCCACTGGACACGATGAGGGCAAGTAAGGGGATCCTTCACACGTCCTTTAGAGTAGAAAATTTTATTCGAGTGCTTTAGCCAAGCAGAAATGTATGACAGTGCTGCATTCTAGATGACGTCATTCGGTTTTTACCGTTCTGAATGCACAGGCTTATTTCCAAAACGAATATAAGCTTATTTTATTGTATTTAATATTTTGTGATTTAGTGATAGCATTTCTACAATCAACGTCAGTCGATGTCCAGTAGCATTTCTTTCAAACCGAGCCGAGGATTTACTTTTGAGGATGGTTGACGATGTGGGAAAAGTGCGTGGATAAGGAATCGCTTTTGTGTGAAACCTGCTGCACATGAATGGGGGAATATTATTTTTTACCTGCTTCAGGTGTGAAGAAATCGCTATTGTATATTAGTAAATTGAATTTAGAGTTCCGGTGTTATGGGATTTTGTGTAGTTATAATTTCAATTTGTTATTTGAGAAATCTTTTTAGAAAGTATTCTGGTTTTCATTTCGCAAGAAAGCATTTCCTGAAAATGAATCGAACTGCTTAGAGTGTGAAGGAGATTGATGTTGAGTTGCTTTTGTGTTGGGTAAAGCGCGGTTGATATGAAAGGGAATGTAAAATTGTTAAATCTCTTTAAAAAGCAAAGTACTTGGGAAGTTAAAGAAATTCATTATAATTGGAAAATCGAAGAATTTGTAAAAATATCTTGAAATTCATAAATTGAATAATTGAAGTTGTAATGTTTAATACGTTAAGACAACGTTTAATCTGAGGCATTTGATATAGGTTATCTGCATTTTTTTTTTAAATATTCGCTATTCAGAGGGTATTTTGTTATCGATAGATTCTGGTCACAATTGCATATGAGTTTTCTTACATTTTATCTTCACGTTAGAAATATTTTAAGCGTATCCATTTGACGGTGTGCGACGCATTGAAAATATTGAATTACAGAATAAAATAGAGAAACAGTTTTTCTCATTGACAAATTGATAACAAAGAAAATTTCATATCAGAGTAAATTTATAGTGAAGCGAGATGAAATGGTGACTTTTAAATTCTTGAATGTATTGTTGGAATTTATAGATATGAAAACTTAACACTAAATTAGAAGACTGTTTGTAGAAATTCAATGGTTTTCGTTTTATATTATAAAATTTAAAGCAAAAGTAAAACCAATTTAAAATGCATGCAATCGTTAAAGTGATTAATGTATTGAAGAATTTCATTCAAATTCAAACTTTTATTTCTAGATTTAGATATATTTTTCACATAAAAATTTAGTATTTTTTTTTACAGAAATAAAACATTAATCGCGAATATCTCTATAGAAAATTAATAATCATCAACTAACTTCAAATCTACATTACTTCATGTGTATTATCACAAATTTACAATACTATGCACGTACATACCCTTTGATTCATCCCTCATAATAATTTGATACATTGTGCATATAGCCCGCTACTTCTCTTATCTCTAAAACCCGCATTGGCACGAAGCTTGGTAATGTGCGCGTGAATTTGAAGAAAGTAATTAGTGAAATAGAAACTAATGCCCCATTCATTTCCATTAAACGTAATGGAGCAGGGCTTATATCCCGAGGTATCCCCCACACAGAATTCTAAAACCCTTTTCGCCGTCGAGGGGATAAAAATGGTTACGAATTGTGATGTTTACATGTCCAATGCTCCATTTGTTTCAATTAGGTCTAATGAACCTCGTGGGATTATGGTTTGTCAATAAAACGGGGCTGGATGCAATTGGAAACTTTTATCGCCAAATTCAAAAATTTCGAAACTTGAACGACTTATTAATAATTCATCACATGTAAATGCCTAAAAAGTTTTGTTGAATATTTAACAACTTACAAATTTAAATATAATGAAAATTTCTACTTTAGATCAACAATATTAGAGTTCACAATTTTTAGATCAGACTTTTTTTTATGTTGATGTCATAAACCTAATACGGAATAGAAATTATTATTAAGAAATTATTTCTTAATAATAATGGGAATAATAATTCTATTAATAATTTAGTATAATTATATAATTAACAATGGATTTAATTCCCATAATAATTTAGACATTATTTGGCCTTGCGAAATAAATTAAAGTTAAGTATAAGAATGTGGGTTAAATGGGTATGATTATATTTTGAACATTATTACTTGATATTATTTATTTAATTAAAATCATTATTTGATATTTTATGCTTGATACAATTTAATCAACTCAATTTATTTTCCATAAATGCAAATAATTGTAGGACTATTTATACAGTAATGGGAAATTTGTAGTCATAAAATTTTTCCAATCACAGTAGACAGTGCATGTCTGTTTCCTACTTTGTCTTTTCCCATGTATGGTATAGACTTGATGCTTAAGGGTGTCTGGGAATTAATTGTGAGATATGTTGTAGAGAAATGGGTGACATTTGATACAATGTCCCATAATAGGAATGGAAATAACTATTCTAGTTCTACACGCGTTTGGCTGGGATCAAGTTGGGCAACAAAAGTTTTTTTAAAAAATGAAGACATCAGCAAGGGGGATGATTATAATATCCTGATGGGTTGTGGGGAGGTTTCGATTAGCAAAAACAGCAAACGTACTTAACTTACAAATCACAGATAATAAGGGTACACTGTGCACAGCCGGGTATATAAAACCAGTAAATTTTGAAAATTAGGATAAATTTCTTTAATTTTTACAAATTGTTTAAGGCCACGTAGCCTCAATGGTTCCATTTTTTTCTATTGAAATATCTTGCAGCATGTATGGCAAAATGGGCACTTCCATCCAACTTTAGCAAATGAAGAAAACAAACACTTCCAGAGAGCTACTACCTAGGGAATGGCTATAAATTTCGAGTCACGTATTGGCGGGGCATTTGGCTATTTTTAGGAGCGTGCATTAGCCGCGCGGGTTAATGGGGCACGGCGCCACGCCCTTGGCGACTTGAGCGAATGACCGGAAGCTGGAAGCGTGGCGTGGGGGCCGAACACAAAACGAACTATTCTTTGGTCAGTTACCTTCTGCAAAATTTCCACAGCTAGAAAGAAGAATGTATGTGCGATTCTAACGTTTTTGAAATATTAACATCAATGCACGTAAAAAAAAGGATAATCTGTTTTATTACAAACCAAAATTCTTTATATAAATCATAGTTGAATCCGCATATTCAATCAGACTTATGAATATATATGTTACACTTGGCGCTTGATGAAATGAGTTTTCTCCATTTTCTCAAAACTCAGTTTTTTTTGCAGATGCGGTCTTCTATATTAAAACAGCAGAAAAGGTTTTCACGCTGTTTAGAGTAAATTTGAAAAAATAGTTTACTCTAACCAACAACTTACTTTTATAATTGATCAATAAATGTATCGGGATTGCTTTACAGTTTTGTAATCGATGGTGTTTTACTACAACACTTGCGTGACAAAGCCTTTTCTAAACGAAGTGTTGCTTGGTGGATGGCGTAATTCTACAACCACTCATGTAAAGAAAATCTGCCCGATTGGCGAATCACTCTGATAAATCTCAGACTTACTCAGACTAAAGGATTATACAGTTCTGTTAGCTTTTGCATTTCGGCAGATTGAATTATCTTGGCGAGAGAAGTTTTTGTAGGATGTTTTGTTAGGCAGAGTTGTAGTTTGGCTTTCATTAACTTATGTTTCTATGGATGTCTGGTATTTCAAGGTCTAAGCTGGATTGCATAGATATATGGTATATTATCCCGGCAAACATTCCGATATCTAAATAAAATGTTGGGTTCTCATAAAGTCGCACTAGATCGAAGAGTTGGTTTGAGAGAGAGGAAGCCTATAGGAAGACCGCGACTAGATGGCTCTGCAATTTCCTACCAGTAAACTAGTTAATAACTAATACAGTAGTAGAAAGCCAAAATAAACCATATCTACCTTGAAGATCGTTTTAATAGACACTAGATTGCAAAAGGCTACTAACATGGGTGACCCGTGGACACCGAACACACAAAAAATTGTATACATGCCACAGAAATAACTATTGAATTGCTAGTTGCGAATTTATAATTGAAAACTAATAATAAATAATAAAAAAATTAATGGCAAGGAAAAATAATAAGTAAATAAAAAAGAAATATCGGTAAAGTCTCTCCCGATAATGTAAACAGCAATTATCAACTCGTATCTGGTTCTGAACAAAACCGACTGACAACAATTCAAACTTAGAGAATTTCGGACTAATCAACTCCAACTTCGAACTTACAATCGCCTATCTACAAACGCACCTTTGCTTAACGAATAATGCGTTTGTAATCCAACATGGGTCCTTTATCAACTCAGAAGTCAAGAATACTTAAGATGATCCTATCACGCCTGATGTCTGTCATGAATATTAATAGATGTTTGCGCATAGCGACTTTTATCATAAAACTATCAAATAACTACTTCGTCAACATCAGATAGGTTCAAAATATATGCATCAGAATGAAAACATACGGCAAGAGAGTGGTTAATGAAATGCATCGATAAGTTAATGTGGGAACATTAACTAATGCAAAAGCTCTACGCTATTTAACTATTCTTCGATCCTTGTTATGTATGGAAGACTTAATGTACTCATTAATTATATTTCTAGGATAGTTAATGCATTCATTATCTACTCTTTCATACGCTGTGTTTTGATGAATTGTTTTTGTAAGAAGCCTATGAGTGATGTTTGAGCCTGCTTTGGCAAAATGAAATATATTTATTAAGGTCGCGCCTTTGTCCAAATATTAATTAACTAATTAATAAGTAACACACATTATTATAAGTTAAGCGGAATTATTTCTTTATGTTATTTTTATTCTAAAACATGAAATGAAAAGTATTTCCTTTTAGAACACAAAAGAACTTGAGATCCAATACTATTTTTTAAAGAACAATTAAACTTTTTATACATTCCCGACTATGCAGAAACTTCTGTTTTTCATGCATATTTTTAAAGGAGAACTAAGAATGAGAATAGTTTTTGTTTTTTAATGTTGACGCGAAAGATTTCAGAAAGAAATATTGGCAACAGCCGCGAGAAGCAAGCACGCCATATTTTTTTATACATCCAAAAACTTCTCATTCCTCAGACTTCAATTTTCACGAAAACTTTTGTTTTAGACTTGCAAAATGCCATCACTCTAGTTTTTTTTACTTCCACTTGGGATAAAAACAACGACGCTGCAAAGAAAAGAAAAATGGGGAATGTTCTCTCAATGCAAATTTGCCAACCAAAACCCGAATACCAATTCAGCGAGTGAAGGGAGAGAGACTGTGCCTCTGGGACCCACTGCGCGCACAAACAAGCGACACTTTCCTGTTTTCCAGAAAAAAATCCACAAGAAATGTTCTTCAGAAAAAAAATAAGATAACAGGGACCAACGATACTATTTCTTGGACAAATACGCACAGTGGAGAAGAACTTGGGGCATTCATGTGATCTCCCCGGTTGTGTTTCGAGAAATATAATTTTCAGACGATTTTCAAAGGCTGCAATATCTATCCTTCGACAATTTTAGTTTCATTTATACAATTAGATTTCTTTTATAGAATTATCAAACAAATAGGATTCAAGTGTTGAAGGTGGTTTTTTAGGGGGGGGGGGGAAGGAGTATTGTACGAGCTGAAATTTTAAAATTTTTTTTATGGGATTGTGTGAACATTATGTCGCAGTTCTTGCAAACGTTATTCCAAAAGGGAATTTTAAAGGCATTGCGCATTTATGTGGTTGTTGTTGTTACTAAACTTTCATGACCTAGGGCAAGAGGTAGATCTGGTCCATGAGTACATGTATTTATAAAAAACAAAATTGTTAAGCAATTGTTTAAGCAAAATTGTCAAAGTTCATGTATTTTGTATTTAGAAAGTGTTTGAATTGACTATTAATATAAAAAAAGAAACATCGTGTTTTGTTTCATAGCACAAAAAAATATTTATTTTGTTAAACAATATTATTATTATTACTCACTGAATTCACAGTCTCCTTAGAAATTATAAAACATTAATTTTTTAAAGAAGCAGTTTCAAATCATACGTTTTAGTATATAACTATTCGAAAAATATGTTTATATAAAGACTATATTTGTAGAATTTTTGCTGGGGTATTAGGCAGTTACATCCATATTTGACCAGTTTAGGGTTGTCATTGCTCAGTTCATCGTTATCAGAAGTCTTTGAAACCGTCTTCGCAAGAAGAATATTCGCAAAATGCAACGTCTTCAAACATAACAATATGGTTTCTTGCCAAATGTATAGCAACGGTTCTATGGAAATATTTCGTATCAAAAGAAAGTTTTTTTTTTAAGTAACAAGATGCGTACTTTCTCCCAGAAACACTCGTGTGGATTTTTGAAGTTTCTTTGTGTTCTGCCAAGTAGATGAGAAGAAAGATGATATTCGTTGTGTTTTCTGCCTGCGTCAAGTGAGACGGCAATTTTTCGGTTTTTGTTTGAAGCACTCCTCGTGTATTGTTCTGTGGGGCGGGTTTGCTTTGCCTTTGTTGAACATTCATGGACAAAGAGAGTCGTAAGATGTTGTTGTAAACAAATTTTTTGATTTCTTTTAAAACATAAAAGTTTTGAGCTGTTCGTTGTTTGCAAAAATTTTCAAATAAATGTATTATTTGTAGAAATTTGAAAACATAAATATTTGATGTCGATATTTTGTTAAACCAAACAAATATTTATCTTTTAACAACAAGAATTCCTAAGGCGACCATTTTAAAAGAGTAAGAACTTAGTGTTTTCGATTTCCAACCTACCGAAAAAATAATATATATTTTTAAATTTTGATGGTAAAGTGCTTTCAACAGAAAATAAGGAGGCTAAACTAAACTTACTTTGTAATTTTAATTTTTCGTTAAGGTATTGTTTTGTTCTTGTATTATTTAAATATATTAATCTTAATAAACTACATTTGTTAAATAAAAAATAGTAAAGAGAACTTCTTTACTGATGGTTCTCGTGTAACGAATTTAACGTCAAAAACAAGTTTCAATAAACATTCTCTCGATTCATTCCTCAAAACACTTCATTAAGCCTATCTTACCTCAGTTTTATGGAGTAACTTTACACCAAATTTGCAAAGTAACATAAGATAAGACATTTAATTTTATTTTGAGGCGTAACGTTACTCCATAAATTAAGTGTAACTTTACTTATGTAACTTTAATCAAGGGCAGCATTTGCTGCCATTGATTTCACAGAGTAAGCTTCTCAGTTGTGTCACGTTATGTAGTGTCACGTTAGTCAGTTCTTTGTAAAGCTGCTCCATAAAGGTGGGGTAAAATTATGCCAAAGTTTTACAGTTTTTGAACAGCGTTTTAATAAAAACTTATCAAGAGCTAAAGTATAATTATTGCCTTTAACATGTTAAACGTAAAAAATTATTCAAGAAACCAACAACAAATATCAAGACAATGCCTTTTGGCAAAACTACCTCTTTCCCATAAAGAAGCCTCTCCCCCCATCGATTGGCTCACACATTCCGGGTTGAAATAACGTAATTACAATATGGAACCCCATAGCTTTTCTTGTCGCCGTAAATCGAGATTCCCATTTAGGAAGGAATTCCCCCCCCCCCTCCCCCCCCAGACACTTGGATATACTTTCTGGTATATCTCATCAGGGGATACGAAACACTTTAAAGGGATAACAGTATGGGGTGCTTTATAACTAAAACACCAATTTCATTTAAGAAAGAGTGTTGTATTTTGTCTTATTTGTTGCTAGAAGTTTTAAGAATAAAATAGCGAATCTATTGTTTTCTAGGAAAAGTTTAAATGGTAGATTATTTAGTGATTGGTAAGTTTGTTTTGGATCGGAGGGCATTGGCGGGCGTACAAAATATTGAGAAATATTATTGCTTGTCTGTGCACTAACAGCTTATATTTAAATGTTGCAAACTTTAACTCTTTAAAGTTTGCAACATTTAAATCCATTATCCCAATGCATTAGGCTCATTATTTTTACCACGAAAAGAGGTTATTTTAAGAGCAGTGTCAACACAGGATTTGGGGAAAAGACTCTTCATCGAATTCCTTTAATGCTGTTTGTTCATTGCTTTATTAGACCTTCCACAAAGACAGTAATACATAGAACTGAAGTTTTCTGGTATAGACTTAGTGATTGGGTTTCTTTGTGTAGTTGAGTTACACTTAATAGCATGCCTATTGTTCAAAGTCTCTTAATTTGTTAAAGGTTAAATTTATGACTCGAGAGTAAGTGTTTGGGCAAAGTATTTAATTGTGAATTAACTTTTTAAAATATTAAGCGTTTGACATATTACAATATCGTGGTTAACAATAAGTTCTTTTTTTATTTCCAGGTGAGTGATTCCAATCCATTTAAAATTCTGATTTAATGAAAGTAAGGTAAGAAAAATATATTGAATGATTAGTTTAATTTTTCTTGTCAGATTTATCTGTAAAAAGCATAGTTAAATGACTTACACAATTTGCTGCTTTTATTTGAAAAACATTGTAGCTTTTCTTTGTGGTAAAAACTGAATAGATATTTTTGGCGCCAATTAAATATACTGTGTATAATAACCAAAAATTTTGGAGTTATAGTAGAAAAATACGTGGGATGATAAAAATCTTATTGAACTATCACTACATGCATTAATTTTGCTTTTCATAATCTATTTCCTCAAAATTAATGAGATACAGCTTTTTTAAATGAAAGCAGTAATTTGTAAAAGTCGCGTCTGTTTATGGTATTTGAAAATAAATTCTTTATGTGACTTTTTAGAAAAGCAAGGGTGTGAAAAGCGGGTTTTTCGCAACTTTACTTCCTAGTGTCTTTCTAAATGCCTGTTTACTATCCCCATAATCGTAAATTATTTGCTTTTTTACCATTATGTACGCAGGCACATCATGATAAAACGAATAAAGTTAATTATCATTTCATATTTTCTTGTATTACCTCTATCATCGGAGCTGAAGTAGACTTGTTTTAACGAATGAAATTTAAATTTCTTGGATTCTTTGTTCGCTACGGTCAGTTGTGTATCCTCTCAAGATTGAAACACTGAGGAAACGACACTTTCAAATCTCAGTAAATCTATGTTTTCATTTTGAAATGAAACATTTTGTTTCCAATCTGATTAGTTTCAAACTAGTTTAAAAATTTCTCGGAGCCCTTTTGACTACGCTAAGTGCTCATCTTTGAGTAGTTTTTTACTCGTTTTTAAAAACGTCGCTTTTAGAGTAAAATCTTTCAACATTTCTGCATGTCTTTCGAAAGTCTCTCAATCTAAGAACGGCAACCTATTAACCCATAAAAAGGTAACAAGTAAAATACACTTTTTATTTAGTTTACCATTTCGGAAAAAGATTTTACTCGCTTCAAACAGAAAAGTTTTTAGTTTTATACGTAAAATGAAAAGGGACATTTAATGAAAGTGTGGCGAACAAATACATCGATGTTTAGTTTCCTCGTTTCTAATATTTTAAGGAATTACACATTTTAAAAAGTTGTAATTGAATTTGCCTTTTATTTGAATGGATTTGAACTTGACTTTTATTTAAATGAAATTGAATTTGAATTTTTTTAAATGGAATTGAACTTGACATTTATTTAAATAAAATTGAACTAAAAATGTTCTTATTAATAATTGAACTAGACAAAAATTGAATAAGAAAACTGTCTAAGTAAAACTTAATTGCTAATGTCAATTTCGATAAAGTAAAAAAAAATGTAATTTTTTGTAATTTTTACAAATTAAGTTTAAAAATATATTCCAAGTTTTCAAATTATGCTTTAAGAAAGCATGACGATAAAGGATATGTATTCACATTTCCCGAAAAAAAAGATCGATGCCTAGTGGACAATCGATGCGAGTGGTTTTGTTGGTTCTGCAAATTCAGCCAGCATTTCAACTAGTTGGAAATCGTCCTCGATACGTGCTTGAAAATTCTTTCACTTGGGAATAAATGTATATAACGTAATATTTAATATCTTATGAGTATTCTAGATAATAAAAAAAATATTAAATTTGTTACTTTACACACTTTTAATTAAATATATATTTATGAAACTTTTAGTCATTCCGTCACGTCAAATGACAGTTAATAACTTAAAACCATGTTACAGGTAGGTTGCTCTAAATTATAATTTTACATAGCTTATATATAATATTTAAGATATGCATTAGTTTAAAAACTCAATGCAGTGTTAATTCACAGAAGTTTCCATTTTTAAGTACCAGGATGCAGTCGTGGTCGCAAAAATGTCATTCCGTCACACAAAAAGAAGTTAGTCAAAAATGAAAAAAAAAATTCAACAAAATTTCATCAATTTTTAATTATCTTTTAATCATTAACACTAATATATAAACTGAAAACCAATTTTCCTTTGAAAATAGCTTCGTGGTAATTGTTTTACTTAATTGTTTTACTGGTTCCAATTCTACAATAAAAATGTCATTCCGTCACATATGGAATTGCCCTTATACAATTTGAAATTGAAATATGGTAACTTTAAAACGAAATGATGGTTCCTTTGAATTTATCTTTTTGCTTTTGTACATTTAGTTTTATGTAAAAACTAGCGTTGCACGGATGTATCCTTACACACCCTAGTGTTTTATGTAAACTTTTATTTTATACCAGTTGATACCCTCTCCACTGGTCCACTCCATCAGGATATTAAAATCTCCTTCCATTCTCATATGAGGGGTTGATTTTATCCAGGCCCTTCCAGGAGTTTGAGGCTTTCCCATAGGCCCCTGTTCAAATTGCCAGAACAGCTATATGATATAATGGCCTGTTTCTATTTCACGATTAGTGCAAAACGAAATTGCCCAAATGTGATAAACATTCCACTTCATATTTCATACAACTCGATAGGGCTGGGGGACCCATTCGGTAAAGACTTTCGTCTTGCAAGCGGTAGGTCCCAGGTTCAGGTCCGGGCATCGCCAAAATAACTGCCGACCTATAAAAGGCTCGTGCAGCCGAGGAAGAGCACTTTAAATATCCTAAAAATTCCCAACGCTGCGTACGATGTCGCCCTTAAAAAGTTGCATTGGGTACCTTCTCACGTGTCGGCTCGTAACTTGACTGTTTTTCTAAATTACGACTCACGTTTCCAATAGCCCTCGTGTGTAGCTTTAATTTGACGATAATTCAAACTAACCCTAATTCATTCAACTGGATGGGAATAGCTACCCTACGTTAATTTTCAACTTCGCCAAAAGCCGCCAATGCCAAAAATAGGCCATTACTCCATCTTAATATCAGAAAACAAAACAGACTTCATCGTCTTGTATGGTTGGAAAAGTTTGATAAAGTAAAAATTCCTTATTTATGCCGAATATATTCCGCCATATCTTCATTTCTTACCATTTGTAAACATCAATTAAATTAAATTCGGGAACATAATTAAAATCTAGTTGAGAAAATCTGATCCAACATAAAAAATATCAAAAGATTTAATTTCAATAACTAAAATAAAATAATGATATTCAAATAACAGTCCTACAAATTTAACTCACGTGTTCTTACGTGTTTATACTTAATTTTCGTTCACGCTGAACGCGGTGATTTCTTTTAAAATGAAATAAAAAAAAGTATAAATTCTAAACTTACAATGCTATTTCTATGGGGAAATCGGCTCACGTTTTGCACTCCTTCACCCGTTTGGGTTCGAATAAAAAGTATCCTATAGCCTAATACTGGTTCTAAGCTACCTCCCACCAATTCTCAGCCAAATCAGTTCTGCGTTCTTGAGTTATAAATAGTGTAACTAACACGACTTCATTTTATATATATAGATGCATTCAACTAGACCATAATTCTATACTCTTAAAAAATAGCATTTTCAAAAATTAATAAAAATACTAAAATCTGCGAATGTCGCAAAATCAAAATGGTTCCGAATAAGTATTTCTAAAGATGGAAACGTGCATAAAATCATTTCTGAAACCATACATGTACTCAGGAACGAAACACTTGATGTTCATTTTTGAGCATGTTTCATGTTTCAAAGATGAGTTGAAATTAACATTACGTGCTCATTTTTGAGTATAGGGATAGTTCGTGGAATATGAACCTCTGCCTTCCAATTTTGTTTAAAAATGAAAACATGGATTTACTCATAAAAGAAATTGTCACTTTTCTTAGTGTTGTGGCGGCTACCACACGCACGCAACCTGAATCAATCATCCACTCGCTAGAGGGCGCAGATTTACCTCTGCGTTCCTACCAGTATCCTGAATAACATCGGAAATAGTAGTATATAAGCCGAGGTAACTCATCTCTACCTTGAGGATCCTTTTGGTAGACTGCGGATTACTGAGGCCGCTACAGTGTAAATAATATTAAAAACGAGTATAATATGAAAATTCCATAAACAAGTGTGAATGAACATATATATTGACTATTCGTGGAGAGACAATATTATAAAAAAACCGTAACTCTTCATCTTTAAATGCAATTATTATCTTTCAAACATAATTTTTTTCTTAACCCAAATTCGTTTTATAAAACCTAAAAGAAGCAGTAAAAGTTTACCCAGTACATTTCAATAGTTAAAAAATTATGCGGTACATCTACTATAATTTATATTTCTCTTTCGTTTCCAATAGTGCCATTGCAATCATTCAATTACTTTGTGTATAGAAAGTATTGGTAGACCTTCTACTCTATTGATTACAATGTATGTTGTAATCATTTTGGAAACTCGCCAGCACAGCACTTCAAATCTCATCAACACGTAAAACTTGGCGCTACTTCAAGTAGGTCCCCGAAGCATCCGGGAGAAGCTCTTAACTCATTAACGCCAAGACACAGTATAAATCCCCTTTCACATAAAAGAAGTCGCCTTTTGGCATCCTATCCAAGTACGTTATCGTTGTTTTCCCTTCAGGATCGTCACCAAATTGCAAAATAATGGAAGGAACGTCTACAGAAGCCATAGAGTTAAGAAGAAGATGGAGATGCCTGGCGAGAAAACAAGTGAAGTCGTCAGAAAGTCGCCAAGCAAGCCCAAACAAAACGATCACTTAATGTTAGTTCATGCTGAAACGCATCCTTTTAATCCTTAAAAAGCATTAATTGAAAAAAAGACTGTTTGCAACGTTGTAGTCTGTAGTAGACATATGAATTCATACAAGATGGTTGTAATTTTCTTCAAAAGTAAGAAAAATGCGTTGTAATTATAGTTATATTGGAGTCGGAAATCGCCAAGTCGAATGTAACACGCCTGTACTGATGTAATAGGCGCGCCTATGCAAACTCTTCTGTAAAATAGCGCCAAATACTTCAAAGAGAGCGTTTGTTTGGGCTTACTGCAAAATAATCAATGCCTTCACTTGGCAAACCAGTATTTTCATTTGTTTTTAGGCGGCCGCATCTTCACTTTCTTCTTAACTCCATAACAGAAGCGGCAAAAGATCGTGGCGTGGTTTCTAGCTTGGAATTTCTGTGTATCGCAGCAGCATTTAGGGTAATTCTGGGTTCTGGCAACGGTAATGGATGCCGGAAGAAGAAGTCGTTTTCTTTCCAATTTGCATCAAATTGACTCTAAATGAAGATGGATTGTCGCCATCATGCCCTGAACTTCTTTGCTGTAGACTTAAGACTTAATAGTGGAATGTGTAGGTCTACTGGGACTACTTTAGACATGACTATACACTTAGTATAAATTTCACAACGTTAAACGTTAGTGACTGGATGCTAATGGATGTTAGCAGCATGATATGGATATTAGTGAAATGGGAAAGAGATCGTTGTTGTATAGCAAAATTATTATAATTTATTACTTTTATAGGTTGTTATTTTTATTTTTATTCAGGTATAAACTAGACTTTTTAAAAAGTAGAGAATAGAAGTTTCGATATGCAATTAAAGCATTAAACGCAATGATCATAATTTTAAATTTCAAATTTATTTTGCAGAATTGTACTGAAACCATCAGCCTATTTAATACAAATTTAATATTCCATTTGCCTCAAAGGCAAAAAGGTAATGACAACGTGAATACTGCGAATAAATACGAAGCGTTTGTTGCATCTCATACCTGATCAAAACCCACAACCGAAAATTGATTAATTTATACGAAAATTGATTTCGTATAAATTGTTCAGATCTGAAAAGTTTCAGATAAATTTGACAGATTTGAAAAGTGTGATGATTTTTTTAAGGATTTAAATAAAAAAAAGTCGTTATTAAATAAAAAAGATAGTTTAAGAGGCTATTCTTTAATGATTACCATTGGTTATTCTTTAATGCATTGAAAGAATTGTCGGGACGCAAATTGACCAGTTTCCTAATATTGACTCCTAAACTGAGATAAAGGAGAAGAAAGCCATCTATATTTGAAAGAAAAAAACTTTCATTCCGCTAGAACAGGAACAGGCTTCTTATCCACTCGACAAAAACACTAGCCTCTATACAACCGCAAAAACCTCCTGCAAAACCACTCTCCCCGCAAATTGAAAGAGGCGATGAACACGATCCGTGCATTTGCCGAACACAACGATGCCGGAATTTATGACAAGAAAAAGCCATCTCCGACATGAAAGGGGATGGACTGGAGATCCGCAATTTTGTGTTCACCCTCAAGCTGAAGCCCTGTCTGGGGTTGACTGCAGTAAGGCACTGCAGTGTTCTTCGAGTGGTGGACAGGAGCTATTCGTCTTGCTTAGAGTGTGGGACATTGATAAGGCTGACATGTTGGAAGGTGTAAATATGTTTGGTCTATCCAGTGTGTTGATGGGATTTTTAAGACTAAAATTCACGGAATGGCAGAGAAACGAGTTAGTTTTGGAATATAGCTAACAATTTCTGTAAATAAAAAAAAAAGACTTTCAATCTTCTGTCAAGGTCTCGTGAAATGTCATTATTTTATCTAAATTCTTCTGACCATATATTTATGGTTTTAATAATGTTAAAAATTAGCCAATTTAATTAAAAATTAATAAAAAACAATGTAAAAAATAGTCAATAACCAAGGGTTAAATTATTTTAAACATTTCTTGCAAAGATATAACCATTGCATACAGTTTATTTCCTTAATGGTTATAAGGTTGAATATAATATTTATCTCTATTATTTTGGGGTCGAATTTTAATATGTCCTAGAAGAGTTAAAAAGAGTTTTCTGTTGGCAGCTATAGTGCGGATGACACGGTGATTTGTGATTAGGTAATGTAATTTCTTATAAAGGATTTCATGAGGAAAAAGCTTCACCATGAACTTATTCATTCACTAATGATAGTAATTAATTTATACTAATGCATGCACGATGTAATAATCTATTGTTATGATGAAGATCCGGAATAATATTAATATCCAAAATATTATTGTTTTTTGTTCTCAAATTAATTATATGTAAATATTGTAAAAACATGAAAAAAGCGCAAAATTGTAGTACATAAATGTATGATCATCATTGATATCTAAGAATATCCATAAATAAGATTCTTATAACTTAACAAAACATTCTCGAAAATTATTGTTTTTATATTTTTCCCGAATTAAACTATTTTATTTATTGTGACTAAATCAAACTTTATCCATTTAATTTCAAATTAAGCAAAATGGAAATATTTTTAAATAAAACTTAATACATTATCAAAATAGATATATATTCAAAACTAGAAACAAAGTTAAAAAAAAGTATATAAAAACATTACCTCCATTGGCTGATTTTCTCTTCCCTAAATATAATGTATTATTCGAACAATAATTATAATTTAAAGCTATTTTATTCTTGCAACAAGTTGAATAATTTTTTAAATGATCAACATATAGCCCAAAAAACTATTTATTATGAATTGTATAGAAAATCTATTGATAAAATTTAAAATCTTACAATTAAGTGCATGGGATACATTAAGATTCCATCTTATTATATAAGATTTTATGCATTTATAAAACATATATATGCATACAATGTAATCTAAATATAGTTTTTAAATCTCGAGACATACGTATTTCACTGATATCATTACAAATCAGTTCACTTAAAAAATCACAAAATCAAATACCTTTTTTATTAAGTTTGAATACTTCACTCAACCCCAGTAATCAAGTCATTTAATTACCTTTTCTGAATAAAAACTCGAATATTTTCTAAGAGAGGATCTCCTCGAATGCACAATAAATTCATGTCCCCACTTAATTAATACACCGATTCTAGTCTTTAGCATTTTTTATCGCCAAGGAGTGATTTCGGAATAAAGACACGAAAGAAAGAGACATCCTGATCTTCAGAAACTGTTATCTGTTTGATTGGAATCATGCTGTTAGTTATCATGTTAATTGAAATGCATCAACTATACGTAAAGTTCAGGGATTTTAGAGATTCTATTTCGTAATACACATGATATTTGATTTGTTAAAATAGGTCAACTATAAACTAAATTTTTTCAATTCGTAAATTAAAATTTAACCCAATTGGTAAAAACCAATTTAAAATTATTGCTTTTTTTTGGTTGAATAGTCGCCACTCTAGAGCTAGCCTTTGCAACGAGCCTCGCAAATTTCGACCTCAGTCAAGTGACGGAGGCTGAAATATGAGTTACATATTTCAGCCTCGCGCTATACACTTCAAAAATTCCGTTATCCTTCAGAAAGGTTTTACCATGATGTTTTTATCTATTTTAAGCATGGCTAAGGCGGGACCGGAACATGCGAAGTAACTTCGGTGGCCTGAGGCTTTAACCCGTCCCGATATTTAAGAAAAAATAACTTAAAAATCAATAACTCACATACTGCTGATTGAATGAGTATGTTTCACGTCATGAGTGACAACAGTTCCAGTGGGATTGTTTTCATATTCGGTCCTTCTGGAATTACATTTATTGATCGAATTATTTCAATTCAATCTAAAAAAATTTAATTTCGAAATAATTTTAGGCAGTGTATGTTTCAATAGCGATTTCTTTCGAATTTATTTTCTATCATTGTTCGTTTCGACTTTTTCTCTTATTGTTGTTTTTGCACTGTGTATTTTATTGTAATGTAATCTGTAGAAGATTTTTATCTTAATACAAAAAATCTAAATATCAAATATCAGTTATTAAAATCTCTTCAATTCTAAATACTCACGGTTTTTACAGCGCATTGAGGGTGAAACCAAGACAACCTATGATATTTTGGAAAAGCAAGAATATAAACTCGAAATTTGCTTCTAAAACAACCCGCTTACGGACACTGATTATTATTGGAAAAAACATGAACAAAGAACACTTATTCTCTTAGTATAATATTCTTTTCATATATTTATTTTAGATGTTTCTTCTTGCGATGTGAATTTCTAAAAAGTGACGGTAATTTATATTTTTCTCTTTTTTAGTGTTTTTTGTACTATCTTCTATCATCCATTAAGTGCAAAAAATGCTTTGTTACGAAAAAATATATATCTTCATGATGCTCGAAAAAATTAACTGCCGAAAAAAATTGTTTGATGCAAAGTATTATAAATTTAATGCGACAGCTACTTAAAATATCAGTGGAGGCTTGGAGATAAAGTCTATGAAAAATGTTTTTTTTGTTCTTAAGAGCGTCATTTTGAATAAAGGAAAAAGTGTAAAGAAAATTTTAAAAAATAAAACAACCTTTCTGATGTGCTTATCTTAAAAATAAATAATAATAATAATAATAAATAAATATTGATGAAGATGCCCTTTTAACTATTTTGTTGGGACACATTTCATAATAAATATTAAAACAATAAAAAACTAATATTCAACTTTTAAAACCTGTTGCAGTAATTAGGGAGTTAAGTATTTCAATCATGGCGAAATATAATGAAAGTTATAAAGAAGTATCTTTAAAAAATTAATGTAAAATATCCCGCTATTTATTCTTTCTTCATGCACAAAAGAAGTAATTTCTTAAAGTATAAAATTGTAGACTTAACATTCTTATTTTATATTTTTTACTTAGTAAGCTCTTTCACGTTTAAGTATGATAAACTAATGAATTATTTAAGTTTTAAACGTATTTAGCTTATATTTTCTGTTTTAAAAAGTTAAAAAAAACATTATTGTTTAACTTATTGGTAAATTCATTGCTGTATTAATTATCTTCTATTTTTTTATTTATTCTGCAGCATTAATATATTATGTGGTTCCGCATATTCAATAACCATAAAGTTAACTATTATGCTGTTACATTAGGGGGGGGGTAGAGGTAGGTACATATATATTCCGGCTTGTGTGCTTGATCAGAGCGCTGTTACATTAGCAATTACAATAGATTATCATTTTAAGCAATACAGTTTCTTTTCTTACAAAGACAGGGAATTTTTCGGCGAAATCAACACATTTTTATTCCTGTTTAACTAGAAGGGGAAAAAATCAGCAAACTATTCACAGAAAATAACCACAACTCGGTTTTTTTAATCTCTCGATAACAATATTAAAATTCGCGTAATATTTTATAATACACGTTTTCTAGATGAAATAGAGTAGAAAACTTAAAACCCATAGACTTAAATTTATTCTGCGAATAAATAAAACATGAAGGAAAGAACTGTAAAACCCATATCTGAAAACCGATGAACTGCATAGGAGATCACAATTGCACTACAGTGTTTTTTTCCCTACTGTCAGCGCCGGGGATTTGTACCGACATGCATAATACAAATGTGCACAGAAATAAATATATTTCATACAATTTATTTGGCAATATTTGGGGAAAAAATGAGGAGAACACTTTTTGCAGTGTGCTTTTTTTTGTTCGGTATATTTATTTGTTCGAAAAATGAAGCGTTTTTAAGGGTTTTGAGTTTGTTATTTTAATCTATTGTTTGAAAGTTTTCCGCTTTTCGATCTCCCCCTTAGAGTTTTATTTGAGATGCATTGTTGAATTTTATGGCTTTCAGAATAGATGTTTTTGTTTTACATGATAAAGTTAGGTTTTGCGCAATAAATTGAAAACAAGTTTTTTTAAAATTTGGATAGTTTAATAAGAAACATTATCATAAATATTAAAACTTCCGAATCTGTTGTTTCGTTACTATATTGTAACTTTAATACAAATATATGTTTTGAAATTTTAATCAACAGTAAAATTTTAAGAAAAAAAGTTAATTTTTCAGATGATATTCTAATATTCCTAAGCATATTGATGAGCGCTATAACATTGTAAACGAAATTCATATAATTTGTCAAAGATCAAATCAACATCTAAAAAACTAACCAACTAAATAGTCAAAGAATTAACTTGATAATGCTTTCAATAAAATTAAATCCTCGTGAATTTAGCCCATATATAACTAAATAAAGATCACTAGACAATATACTCGTGTGTTATTCGAAATATATATCTAG
The DNA here is from genome assembly GCA_019343175.1 of Oedothorax gibbosus. Taxonomy (NCBI): domain Eukaryota; kingdom Metazoa; phylum Arthropoda; class Arachnida; order Araneae; family Linyphiidae; genus Oedothorax; species Oedothorax gibbosus. The sequence continues at coordinate 1,647,237 of CM033278.1, read as the reverse complement.
TCTGATATTGTTACAAATAATACATACTACTCATTGCTCCCTTTTAGGTTAAACCCTCTTTTAACCAGCAACTTCAGCCGAATCTCTAATATATAATCCTCTTCCAACTCAGCTAGACATCAAAAAGGATTCTCTGTATTACATTTCAACTAAAGTCAAGTGTCAAGTCTCAACCAAGTGTCAGGCTAAACACTTGGTGTCGACTTACACTTGAAGATCCGATCACATTAGGTAGATTGTAGTTGAAAGGGATCCTATGTTTGAATATGTATATTTCCCCTTATCATTACTTAGTTCTTGGGTTGGTTTAGACAGCATCCTTGTTTTAAGACTTTGGCTGTATAAATATACTGCGTTTGAATGTTGTGAATTAATTGATATCTTTGGGGTTCCACCTTTCAGCTCTGTAGTTAAACATCTAAGATTGGCTGCGGTTTCCTAATCAGGGTTAATGTCTCAGAATTTTTAGAGACTAACGTAGGCTTTTGATTTTTTTTTGTATTCGGAATTTACTCATGGAGAGAGGAGAAGTTGCTGACATGTTGGAAAAAGGGGCTCCGCAGAGACTATGACTAGTTGCAACTTTCTCACTTTCCACGAAATTTCTTCTGTATAGAAAAGAAACTGCAAACGGCTTACTCCTCTTGCTCACCACTGGTATTGTAGAAAGCGCCCGGCATAATTACGTCATGGTCCTGCATATATTTTGAATGGACAATTGGAAAAAGGATGTTTTATCATCTTACTATACCGTGGGTACATTTAAGCTGCAGTATCCACATCAATGGATAGGGGCGATTTGGTCCTGAAATCATCTAACTAATGATATCCGTTCTTATCCTTTTCATTCTTCAACAAAATCTGACACATAAATTCTTTTCTAAACATATTTTCCCAACAATTATACATTTAAAAGTATGTTTTAATTGTTAAAGTAACAATTAATAGCTGCTACTTTGGTATTGGTATTTTTGGAAAGCTTTAACATTCCAGTTTATAATAGGAAAGTTATTATTAAGAAAAAATGTTAATATAAGTTTTAAAGTGAATTCTACAAATGTACCTCTGGGACGAAGAAGTTATAAGTTACAGTTATTTAATGCTTCAATTCCTCGTTGTAGATCCTGATGTACTATACTAGCCGATTACAATATTGCTCTTAAATTTATCTTGAAGAGGTAAGGTAAAATGGGGGTGGGGAGGGATCATATGGAGGCTGTCATGGCTGTTGCTAGGTGTCATGAAGGTTTAGTAACAACAACAGGAATTAAAACTATCAGCTGTTTTGGTGAGATTTGCAAGATAGCACAGCTGTCTACTCGGTGCAATGTAAGTGTGTTAGGTTGATTCAGAATTAAATGCTTTTTCAATGCCTAAATAAATCAAGCAGTGAACAATTTGATTCGGAGCAAGGTTTTGATAATAAATTCATTGTCATATTCTCTTGGACATTATTCCAAATGATGAAGTTATTAGTTTATTTTCATACAAAATGTTTAAATTCAAATATTAAGGATTGTTCTAAATTTTATACCAATGAAATCTTTCATTTATTTTTCGTACAAGAAATTGGATTTTATAAGTCATAGCAACAACAATAAATTTGGACATAATGATCCCTATCTCCAAAAATAGTTTACAAATCCAAATTTCACAAATTCAAACAAAAAAACTTTATAACAGTAAACAATAAACCTTTATTACATTCAAATTAACATAGCTCTGACTTCCAGCTGATAATTATATCCGGCCCATTCTTGGCATCTACTTCATCAACAATGCGTAACGAATGTTGAAGGAAGTTCCTTCCCCCCTTCGTTATCTCTGTTGACTCGATGTCTTGTTCGTTAATGCTCGACTTGACTCCCTGCCCTGGGAAGTCGCCCGGCATAATGACGTCATGGTCCTGCATATATTTTGAATGGACAATTGGGAAAAGGATGTCTCATCATCTTATTCTGTCGTGGGTACAAGTAAGCTGCTGCTGTATCCACACCAATGCATTGGGCCGATTTGGTCCTGAAATAATCTAACTAATGATGTATTTTCTTATCATATTCACTCCTCAACAAATTTCTACGCATGTATTATTTATTTAAAAAAATAAACAATATACATTCAAACTATGTTTTGCAAGTAATTAAAAAAAAATGAAGTTAAACATTTGCTGAGGAGCACGTCAGTTTAGTGTAATATGTGGATTTAAGCAATAAAACCACATAATTTTAATGAGCTAGGAGTCATGAATTGGCTATCAAGAACATGCCTATTACTAAATTATGAGAATTATAATAAAAATAGTTATGCAAAATTATTTTTCTGTATCTATACATCATAAAAAATATACATTAATAAACAAATGTTAGTTATCAATTCAAAAACAAATGACGCGAAGTCACATTCTTAATGCAAATGTCATTCAAAATTATAGATTTAGCTAAAAAAAAAATTCTAAAAGAGCAAGTGACATCGTATATACATCATTTAAAGGGTGTATTTATAATGGGTTTTTTTTGTATTGGTTCTAGCTTTCTATTCCCATTATAGATTTCTAATACTCATACTGAACCTTAACTCTTAAAGAAGTATACAAACAGGGTTGCAATGTCGTCGAGCGATTATCGATGTTGTTTCCTTGTTTAGATGTGTTTCCCCTGCGGCAGAATGTACCAGGGTGAGTTTCCGTCCTAACTAATGACTCGTGCCCAAAGTTTGTTTCCCAATTTCCGTGCTTTCTATGGAAACGGCATCTCAAACATGGGAATCACGCAATTTTCAATATTCTGAAAGCGTAAAAATAAGTATTCTTGCATATTTCAATATAATTACAAACATGTTGTGGAAAACGGTAGTTTGTTATTAGTAAGTGTTTACCGTAAAACTGAATGGGATGAAACCATATACGACTGACTCATTAACATACTGAGCTGTTCTCATACTATTTTTTTAAATTTATAAATTATTTGTATATGAAAAATATTAATGAATTTCGTTGAAGATCTGATAGTTTGGTTGAATTAACGTCTCAGTGCAGCCGCCGAAGGACAAATGGCAACGGGGCTAATAATGTTGAGCCACTGTCGAGGAACGAGACTTGAGAGAGCACCTAATGCACCCCCACCACAATGAATCATTCATCGCACATGACCTCAGGACTTGAGACATATTTTACATGCAATAGTTCTACACGCCCCGTGGCGCAGTGGTAGTGCTTTGCATTGCTGTGCCACAGGTCCGGGGGTTCGAATCCCTGATTGGGCGAGGTAGATCCATCCCTTAAGTGGGTCGATAAAATGGGTACCAAGCATCTTGGGAACTAAACACTGGGGGTTCCGCGTGAGGTTGACCATCTTACCGGGACCTATCCCTAGCACCCCAGAGCCCTAGGTCACGAGAGCTGAAATGAGCACGGCAGGCATTGGCCCACTAATGGGCTGTTGCGCCGTAGAGTTTAGTTCTACACGCACGGCGTTACTTAAATTTTGACTTTTAATTTATAAAAGATTCGGTTATTGGATAGAAGAAGGGGAACAGAACTTAAAAAGGTAGCTTTTACGACATGCACCTAAAACTGGACCACTGATGTCAAGGAGTAACAACACATTTTTAAAAGTTTATATAGTAGTGTCAAATCTTGGAGTACTACGGACAAGCAGTACAATACATTAATGGAAACTTGGAATAAATAATATTGCATGTTTTGCATTGCAGTTTAAAAAATTCTAGTATTTAAATTATTGAATCTTCGAAACCAAAACAGATTATTTTTTTCCCTTCTTCTCTTTCCTTTTTCTTTTCTAGCTCGATTTTTGTAGAAAATAGTTTCTAATTATATTTAAAATGAGAAACAATGGTTTTTTTGAAATTGCAATCCCATGAGTTTATATTTGAGACAGAAAAAACGTCTTTAAATCATAAAAACTCGGAATCTTTCATGTGTAGTATTTTATAATATTAAAAAAAAATATTAAACAAGATACATCTTCTTAATAAAAACAGCCTTAAACTTGATAAAGTTAAATGTCTTACTTGCCACAAAAAAAAAGCTCAATTGTCAAAAAAAAACTTGTATCCCCCGGAGTGCAAAAGAAAAAAAAACAAAGCATAAATTCATAGAAAAAACACTTTCACATTTTATATTTTTTCTTGGATATTTTGTGGGTTTTTTCATCCTCATTGATTCTGAATGACAGGTTGTTAAGAAACTTTGACGTGCCCAAAAAGACAAAAAAAAAATTCATGCGGGGTTTATTCATTGCTTTTTCTGAGCTGGAGGTCCTGTAAAATATTCAAAGTATGCAATATATTGAAAAGTTAAAACGAGAACAAAAAATGACACGTAATTGAAGTTTTTTTTAACAGGAAAAATCTTTTTTTTTTAAAAAGATGTGAGTTCTTTAATCAAATTTTCATTTTCTACTGCTTTGCATGCTTGTGTTGAATTAAAACAGAATGACTCATTGTAACAACAATGTTGTAATATAGTTCCTTTTTTATTAAGGTTCAGTAACACTTAGCAATTTTATTGTGAAACAATATTTAGTAGAGACACGACATTTATTTTTGCGCACTATTGCAAAATTGTTAACCGTATATTTTAAGCATAATTTAATTGCAAATTGAGAATTAATTTCAATAATTATAAATTACTTATGAAATTTAGAAAGGAACGTTACATTTTACCGTTGCTAGCAAATCAATTGAGGAAATACTAGGGTTCGGAAAAAGCTCCACACCATAATTCTAGCTTCTAAATTTAAATTCTAATAAAAATAAATTTCGATGTTTCTAAATTGCTAAGTTAATTTTGAAGATAAACGTTACATTTCCTTGATGTTAGATACGAATTGAATAAAAACAAGAAGTTCATAAAGAACTAAAATAGCCTACTTTCCTGTTACTTAAATACTTACTAAAGTTCTAATCGGGAAAAAAACTAGGTTCTTACAGTAAATATCATCAACAGCCGTTTCTACACTAGATTTATACAGATTAGAAAAAAAAAATCGAAACACAGCATCCAGCTAATAATTTAAACTTCTAAAAGCCAAAATCAACTATTTTCCTTAATATTATTTTGCAAATTAATTAAATATTATTTATCGTCTGCTCGCGATTTATTTGTAGTTCGAAGAATAATTAAATATTTATTAATAACAAAAGTAATGAAACTACTCCGAACTGCATTAAAAAAAATAAGAAATGTAAATTAAAACTAAGCATAATTGTATGCAAAAGTATGCCGTGCCGCTTTCTTGTTAGATAATTAATGAACAATCAAAGAATCAAATTGTGCTACATTTTATGACGTCATTCCAAACTGATTTATGAAAATATTATTTTGCTTCAAATATATTTAAATAAAAAGTTTCTCATGTCATTGTTGATTTGGCAACAGTGATTTAAATGACTCAAAATTGAATTTCAATGCTAATTCAATGGGAAATTCGCCGACAGATAGTAGATTTATGTCCGTCCGGACGTACAGACAGACGGACAAAAAGAATGAAAGTTGGGTATCTGAGGTCATAGCTTTCTAACAAAAAAAGAATTTTTAAGATCCGATGATTAGAACCGATTTTGGAAGGGGGGTACAGACAGACAGACAAACGGACAGACAGGCGGACAGACAGACGGACAGACATATGAACAGACAGACAGATGGACATCAACCGCATTTCAATACCTACAGTGATTTAAATGACTCAAAATTGAATTTCAATGCTAATTCAATGGGAAATTCGCCGACAGATAGTAGATTTATGTCCGTCCGGACGTACAGACAGACGGACAAAAAGTATGAAAGTTGGGTATCTGAGGTCATAGCTTTCTAACAAAAAAAGAATTTTTAAGATCCGATGATTAGAACCGATTTTGGAAGGGGGGTACAGACAGACAGACAAACGGACAGACAGGCGGACAGACAGACGGACAGACATACATGAACAGACAGACATACGAACAGACAGACATACGAACAGACAGACATACGAACAGACAGACATACGAACAGACAGACAGTTGGACATCAACCGCATTTCAATACCTACAGTGATTTAAATGACTCAAAATTGAATTTCAATGCTAATTCAATGGGAAATTCGCCGACAGATAGTAGATTTATGTCCGTCCGGACGTACAGACAGACGGACAAAAAGTATGAAAGTTGGGTATCTGAGGTTATAGCTCTCTAACAAAAAAAGAATTTTTAAGATCCGATGATTAGAACCGATTTTGGAAGGGGGTACAGACAGACAGACAAACGGACAGACAGGCGGACAGACAACGGACAGACATACGAACAGACAGGCGGACAGACAGACGGACAGACATACGAACAGACAGACATACGAACAGACAGACAGATGGACAGACAGACAGTTGGACATCAACCGCATTTCAATACCTACAGTGATTTAAATGACTCAAAATTGAATTTCAATGCGAATTCAATGGGAAATTCGCCGACAGATAGTAGATTTATGTCCGTCCGGACGTACAGACAGACGGACAAAAAGTATGAAAGTTGGGTATCTGAGGTCATAGCTTTCTAACAAAAAAAGAATTTTTTAAGATCCGATGATTAGAACCGATTTTGGAAGGGGGGTACAGACAGACAGACAAACGGACAGACAGGCGACAGACTGTCTAACAGACATACGAACAGACAGACAGATGGAAAGACCGACAGTTGGACATCAACCGCATTTCAATACCTACAGTGATTTAAATGACTCAAAATTGAATTTCAATGCTAATTCAATGGGAAATTCGCCGACAGATAGTAGATTTATGTCCGTCCGGACGTACAGACAGACGGACAAAAGTATGAAAGTTGGGTATCTGAGGTTATAGCTTTCTAACAAAAAAAGAATTTTTAAGATCCGATGATTAGAACCGATTTTGGCAGGGGGGTACGGACGGACAGACGGACAGACAGACAGACGGACAGACGGACTCGACCGCATGTCAATACCTACTTTTTCATTTTTTTAATTCTTTCGAATTAAAAAAAGAAAAGTAGGCTAAAAAAATGTTAGGTTTTGTAAAAATATCAACAAGATTTTGAGTTTTACTCTAATTTAACTTGTAGTGGTATATATACAAACTCAGCTATGAGCTGACTTGTCCATGTGTAAATGCAATTATTTTATACATTTTCAATGCATTCTTAAAATAAGAATCTAAACAGTTAAAAACTTTGCAAGTGAGTAATCTATATCTTAACTGACTACCAATCAAAAGCAGGATCCATTTTTATAGCTATGAAAATATTAATTTAAATATTCACCGAGAATATACGTAATTTTGAAAATAATTTATGTATACATTTATAAGTTTCATATACTTAAAATTTTCACACGTTTTTAATGTGCTTCTGAAAAACAATTATTCCGCTTCAATAAAAAAAGATTCTATTAACGAATAATTTATTTCCACTTGAATGTTATTGTTGTTCCTAATATTCTCAAATTTAAAAATCTGTGGTTCTGTACACATCAAAACTAATTAAATAAAAGTAATCTACCACTTAACATTTTTACTAAACACATTAAAATGCCATATAATACTTAGAAACAAGTCATTTCATAGAGTAATGAATAATATATGATATATAAAAAGGATAGAACATCAAAGTTGGTTTTTCTTGAAATTTTGCTGAAAAATACTCCCATCAATTGCCAATAAATGTCGACATTTTGAACCCATATACCAGCCACATCTATTGTCATTACAAAGTAAACCCTTATATTAAAAGCAAAAGTAGAAGCAAGAATTTTTTTTATTTCATGCGGCCATTAAAAACCTCCCTAATGATGCGCAAAATGTTTTCTTTCTTCTCAGGAAAAGCTAATATTTTTTTCTAAAGGTGTTTACAGTGCAACTTCTTTCTTTGAAGCTCTTCTGACCCAGTGTACAATGTGGACAGCAGTTTTTTTTCTTCCCCTTACCTTTCTAACATCAATCAATTTAAGCGTTTCACGGCGTCTTATAGAGATAAGAAAAAATATCGAAAGAAAGTTTTTAGAGAAGTTTCGATTTTTCTAGATCGTTATGGGCGACAATGCTCGAATTTTTTTCTCCGTGGAAACTGTTAGTTACTTGTTAAGGCGCATGAAAAAGTTTTATTTTGTAGTTTTAGTGGGTTAATTGCAAGGTTTATTATTATTTATAAAAAATAATTTAAAAATGTTTAATAGAAGACATTCATATTACTATGTCCCTAAGGCATAACGAACTGTTTAAACGACTTTAAAATTATATCTCACTATAAATGTAATCCATTGATCAATATCAACATAAGCAGAAAGTTTTTTTAATCTAACATTTACTATTAACAAACTATATTTAGGATTTGTATTGAAGGCATAAGTATTTGGGTTATAAAATTAATTAATAATCGTTTTTATGTTTTCTTCCTTTAAGTAACAGTTTTTTTTTTTAAGTTTTGAACTAGCGAAAATTATTTTTAAATGAATGGTGTAAAGTGTAATTTTAGTTCCTAGGGAACAATGTATGGCTATAATCGGTATTTGTTCAGGCTTGCAGCAAATTATATTCCTTGAAACATTATATTAAATATAAAAATATATAATATATATATATATATTATATATATATATATATATATAATATATATATATATATTATATATATATATATATATATTTATATATTATTATATATTATATATATATATTATATATATATATATTATATATATATATATTATTATTATATAAGAATATATATATTATTATAATATATTATATATATATATATATTATTATATATTTATATTTATATATATATATCATATATATATATATTATATATTATATTATATATTATATTTATTTATATTTATATTATATATTATATAATATATATATATATATATATATTTTATATATATATATTATATATATATCTATATATTATTATATTATATCTATATTATATATATATTATATATATATATATATATAAAATATTTTTAAAAATACAATTTAATGGCATTAATTTTTTAAAAGAATTTCATTAGAAAAAAAAATGTTAAATAAATCCGATAATAAAAGTAAATTTCGTCTTATTAATAAATAAACAAAAATAATTTTGGCAACTTCACAAGATGCATTTACATGAGAAATAACTGATGTAAATCTTCAAGGGAAAACTTAAAAGTTCACAAACTTTTTGGGGCAATAAAACAATAAACCATACCAACAGTATAACTTTAAGCAAATTTAACTCACGAATGTTTAAACAGTAAAACTAATTATTTTTATGCGAAAGTAACGAAGATTTATTTGACAGCAGTTTGAAACAAACAAGTGATTTTTAAGTACTTCTATCGCCTTAATTTTATCGTTAGTTTCAGTTTTATGAAGTTAAGGTAGAACTTTTATAATGCAAAGAGTTCTTTTAACACCCCCCCAGTATCGATTAAAACAAATTTTAATCGAAGTTTTCCCTTTAACGCACTGACTTATCGATATTCTATCAAATGCACGAAATAATCGATATGGAAATAATTATGGCACTCTCACAAAAGTGCTCGTTAGGTACCATTTGTTATTTAAAAAAAGAATTAAATGCCATTTTTATTCCGGATAGGAACTGAAAAGAGTTGATAACGATAAATTCCAATTGATGATACTTTTCTATTTTGGCAAATATTGCTGCTACTCATTACTTTGTAACCCGTAAGATAGCAACAAGGGTGAATTACTTTTTTAAAGCCACTTTTGTTTTTATTAACAATTCCTGTTGATTACCATTTTTTGAGTGATGAAGAAAAGTTACTTTTGACAAATCACTGACTCAAAAGTTTTATCATGTAATTGTCTTGGAAATTGGAAACTTGTGGAGATGTGGAAACTTGGAATCTTTACTGTTGATTGTTACATTCTACAACGACGTCATTATTTTAGTACAAATGACTTTTCCAAAGAAGGTGTTGGATTTGCGTTTATTGAATATTAAATTATTATGTTTTTTTTAAAAATAAATCTGTAACAATATAGAAAGCGAAATTTAGAACTGTTTTCAATAAATTTATTGGACACAAAAACGGCTTTTAAATGTATTGGACACAGTTATAAATTTATACAGATTGAATTACCATATCTTCAGAAGCCTCTAACTTCAGAGCCTCTATTGAGGTTCTTCCTTACAGATGTAGGTCTTCTTCCGATAGAGAAACGCAATACAGAAAAAGTGGTCTGCCTTATAAGGCTTCTTAAAGACGTTTTTTTACAAGAGTAAATTGAATTAAAATAGCGTTGCTGCTTCTGTAGGAAATATAATTTATTTAACAAAACTAATGGCAGTAATTTTTGTAAATCTCTTGTCATTTCTTGTCAACTTATCACGAAGTTTTGCAATGGTTTTACCGATACAATTTGAAAATCATATTAATAGACAAAAAGTTCAATGCACTATTAAGATTAGTGGGTATTTATATTTTTAGTTGGTAAGTTTGTTTAAATTAAAAATAGATCTCCATATTATTAATTTTCGTTGATTAAGCGTTTCTTCAACTAAAATGGATGATCATTTTTATGGGAAATATTTTTAATTTTCATATTATTTATTAAATATGATATATATTATTATAATATTATATATGACTATTATATATAATATATGATATATATTATATATAATATTATATTCATTATATATAACATTAATATATTTTCCTTTTTTTTCTAGGTAAGTGTTAACCTGAAGAACATACAAGAGTTATTTTACGAAATATTTATATGACCATTACTGCTAAAAGGTACTCTTTTTATATTGTATGCTGGAATAATAAATTGTTTTTTTGGTGGACATGAGCTCTGAAGGCCCTATGCATTTTGAATAACTGTTTATGCATTGCAATAATAAACATATAAAAAAAAGGCTCTAACACCATCCCTGAAAACACTATATTATATTTATTTTACATTGCATTACCAAAATTAAGTAAATTTCTGTTAAATCTTACGTGTTCATAAGTTTTGCACCCAATTTTCCATACAACTTCAAACAAGGGTTTCAGCAATCTAATTTTATTTTACGCTGCAATGCGACGTGTGTTTAAAGCCAACCAACTTCACAATTTTATTCGGGGATTTCCGCAATATGACGAGTTTTTGGCACATAATGCATCGTATAAGCGAGTGTAGACTTTGTATTTACCTATTTACAATAAACCACCCTTTACAAAATCTAGTCATGTCCCCTCTTTAGGTAATTTTCCTTAATATATTCTGGCAGTCACGTAGCGAAATTTACTAGCTGGCTCGACAAACTTTTAACTGATATTTTTTGATAAAATTAAACTTTACATTTGAATTGGCAAACGTAAAAAATATATCAGATTTCGATTTGCACCTCCCCTTTCATTCAAATATTAAAGGAAGTTATAGAAGGTTACCAACTTGGGTTAATAATATATTAAAGGGTTTTTTATGGACATGAGCCTTTTCTTTACTTTGACTATAATAAAGAAAGAATGAATGAGGGGGTAGGTACATATATATTCCGGCTTGTGTGCTTGATCAGAGACCCGCTTATGAAGCCTTCGTCAAGTAAGACAGACAAAGAAAGAAGTTTTTACTGTCACAGAGAAAAGAGTATACAAACAGGGCGAAGTCGGGAATTGAACCCGCACCCGTTACAGCACAGAATGAATGATATCTATCACAGTTTTGTGAGATTTAGCAAAAGATGGTTATCGACTTCTATACAATTCAATACATATATTTGTATCGTGGCTTAATTAGACTTGCTACTTTAACACTAATCGACGTATCTGAATAGCATTGAATTGTCATACTGGCGTTTTATTACCTACTGAAATAACCACTTAGTTACCTGTATTAGTGGTTAAGCTTTAGTAAATAACTAATAACGAAAGTTCTCGCAATTGATTGAATTAAACAGAAATGAAACAATAAGACAGGGATTGATAAAACCATCACACAGGAATAAAATAAACTTTCTTTTAAAAGTCACAGTAACTAGGGTTGTTTCTAGGGTAGACCGATCTGATGACCAAAAAGCGGATGCAGCATATCTAAACCTTTTATGTATCGTTCGAACGGGAACACTTTGGCTATGGAGGGAACACTTTTGGCCTATGTGGTCACTTTTGGCCTTGCATATAACCCTAGTATTGACTTTCTTCTTGAATACTGTTGTATCCATAAGTTAATACATAGTTGTCACTACTTGAAAAATGCAAGCACACTTTTTTAGAATGTTAAACATGAAACGGGGCTTGTGCTGAAGTTACCCCATTCGATTGTTCCCTCTAAAAAGTATGTAAAGTTTCGGAGTAATAAAATTTGACTGTTCTTATCGGTTTAAAACTTCTTTAAAATTGAACCTCTGTTGATGCTTTATTTGAAGGAGGTGATACTTGAACAAATGAGCTTTAGTGGTTGTTCGTAATAAAAAAAAGGTTACCCAGTAAATAATTGTAGTTTACAACTTCATCAACCTTGATTGTCATAATTAATAATTTTAAACGCTCCACACAAAAAATAAATGCCAGTTATATCATTGGCAAAGTAAGTGCGGCCAATGTGGCAAACTGTGACTTCTTTACGACGCTGCGCCTGATTGCCCGGGCAGAGGAATAATAATCAAACTCAGTATCCCTTACCAAGTGAGAATCGGACTTCGGAAGAGAGTCCTTTTAATGCCTCCTGTTCAGCCCAAACAGGATTTGTGCATTTGCTAAATTACATCTCTTCCCATGGCAACACTGAATGGGGGAAAGAAGTGAAGGGAAAAAATGTTACTTACTTTTTTTATGTCTGGTATTGGAAGTAGATTGGAGAAGGATGTTCGTTACTGGAGGCTCTTAAAACCTAACATTCGTAGAAGATAATGCCATTAGGTATTTTTTTTCTATTTTTGTTAATGTGCTCTTGTTTCTAGTGGCCACACTAGCAGTAGATTGTGACCGTCGTACGGAAAAGGCGAAAGTGGTAGCTTTTATGTCAGTGCTTTGGAGGAACATCTTTGCCCTACACTGTAAAAAAAAAACCACACATAATATTTCTGTTATTTTCCTTCAGTAAATTTTCGTTTTCTTAAATCACTGCAGTTTTCTGTAAAAATTATGCCTCAGTTTGTCAAAAAGAACCAGTTTCCCTGTAAGCAGGTAAAATCTGCAACCACTGATACAGATTGCACCTGTTGAGAATAGGTTCTTGCTTTTTAACTAATTACAAAAAGAAAATGTGGTGCATACAAAGTACTTTCGTGGCCGTGATAGTGTAGTTGTCGGTTTTCCTTGCTCTTATGCCGTCGCCGAGCTTTGGTATACGGGTTATGGCTTGAAGTTTTCGTCAGGTGACGGCTCGTCACTTGATTGTGGTTCTAAAATACGACGCCCGTCGCCAATAGCCCTCGTGTAGCTCTAGTGCGACGATAATTCAAACTAACCTAACCTTGAAGAGAGTTTTCTTTTTTTAACATACCCAGCAATACAGAAAATATCAGTTAGGCACACATATTTTCTATATTGATTGGCTACGGGTAAAATCTGTTAACGTCATTTGTTGCATAGCATAATTAATATATATAGACAACTTTACAGCCAGTAATTTTCTATAACATAACAAGATATTTGTTATAGTGTAGTAATTTAAAACTGAGGCAAGTAGCGAGGTCGACACTTGAGCTGTCACATACACTGTTAAAAATTAGGCACTTTGTTTCACCAAAAATATGGTTCCTAGTAACTGCAACGGAATGAAACGTTAAACCATATCTTTGGTATTCGGTTGAACCATTTCTCAGATTTTGTTTCCTAATCCAGAAAAATGGTTCAACCAAACACCGAAAAAAAGGTGAAACATTTCACCACACAGCCGTTGCAGCTACTAGGAACCAATATCATGGTGAAACCAAGCACAAACTTTTTAACAGTGTACTTGAACTTCAAGCAACATTAATTAGTATGCTAACGCTGCGCCGCGCCGCCCGTTTGAACTCTATAGACGAGACGCCAAAAAGTACTAGGCGGTCTTTTTCTGGCATCAGGTAATTGAACCGAGGATCTTCCGATCCCGAGCCTAGCACTCTACATATGGATTATCATGGCTCTTTTGTTAAAGTAAAAGCCTAAAATTATTTATGGGCCAGAAAAAGCCAGTCCTTTAAAAGGGATTTGTGTTTGATAACGCAACTTCGAAATATAGCTGCGCAAAACGAGGTTTGAATCGTAAGTGCTATTAACCTAGGCTGCCGATTTTCTTTAGCCTCAAAGCACAAACAAAATCATCTGTACTTGTTTAATGTAAAAAAGTAACTTCTTTTGACCAGTGATATACCTGAGGTAGTTCGTTTAAAACAATAAAAAAGCTTCAACGAATTTTTCGTAGTGTTTAAAATAACACTTGGTCAAAGTTTAAATTAAAAAAAGTCGACCCTGGTCGAAGTTTAAATGCTTCACATGCATTAGCATTGTCACTCAATAAAACAACCCGACGCATAGTTTAAGTGTTCAAGACAGCTGAAAAAGTTATTAATGAAATCTATAAATGCAAGCTGAAATTTTTGAAAACTTTAGCAAGTGATTAAAATAATGTAAAGTAAACCCATAAAACCAAACTTTGCCAGAGAATTATTGTAAAAAATTTCGCTCTTAATTTTTGCGTCAATATATATATATATTTTTATTTTAACTCGATTACAATCAAAAACCATTTACTTAATCTTTTTTATTTGGCCTAAACTTTATTCCAAAAATAAGGTGACATATAATTAGCGTGTTTTTAAAAATCTGATTTTCCTTCAAAGGATTGTCGATTCAATTTTTGGTTATCCAAGGAATTTTAAACTGCTTAACCAGCTTAACTATTACCACAACTTATGCGACAAAAACCATTTATTCATTTTCAAAGAGTCTTTTTAAAAGCACCCAATCAAGTGCTATTGTTATTAATTACGTTAAAACGTTAAAAATCTTTTTTACCAAGTTTTGGATACACAAACAATAAAAACATGTTTTAAACTTTTCCCTCTTACAGAATAAAAAATCTTTGAATGCTAGCTTCCCATTAAAGACTTCATCCAAAACCTCTGTTTTTTCTACATTCACTTTGAAAGATCCTAAAGCTCTTTCAAACTCGAGTTCCTGATGAAGTAAATTTGGCGCAGCGTGTGAAACAGCCTCGTTCGAAAAGGCGGGGAGTAGTGTTCGACTTCGAACGCTATCCCCTCCCCAGAAGGAGGTTTTTGTTCTGGATGGTTTGGGAAAAAGAGTCGAACACTTTTTTTCGTGTCTCTAATTCTGATGTTGTCGGCTTGGTGTAGTATGAAGTCAGGAAGGATTCAAATCATAAAGATGCATCTTGTTTATTATAATAAAAACAACACAAGGTAAATATGGAAAAGCAGCAACTAGAAATTGAACACAGAACTTTTATACAGTTAGTTATGCGCAGCATGCACAACTATCTCATATGCGCTGGTATGACGTGATGCGTAGATCACAACACCCCTTCCTCCTAGCTAAGATCTTCCGTAGAAGTCCGGACGCCGAAGGTTCTCTCTTGGGCGCAGCACTCTACGCGGAGGACTCTGTGTCGGAGTCGAGGAGGGCTCCATTTGAGGAGGCACTTGCAAGTCCGACTCAGGTGACGGTTCTTCGACGATGGGAGTTTTAGACTCTTGCAGTTGACTTTGTGATGGTTCAGACTCCTGCAGTTGATCTGGTGTTGGTTCACTCGGGGATCTCTTCATCATCTGATCGACGTGTCTCCTCAGGACCTCTCCAGATTCAGTTGTAGCCCGGTAAGAAACTGGACCAGTTTCTTTTTCCACTCTCGCAGGGATCCAAGCTGAACCCGCAGAATAATTCCGGACGTAGACTGGATCATCAGGTTGGAATGTTCTTACCCGTCGATCTGTAGATGGATCAGAAGAACCTTGGGAGTAATCAGGATGAACTCTGTCAAGGCACGACCTCAACCTTCTTCCCATTAGAAGTTCGGCAGGACTCGCACCAGTCACTGAAGACGGAGTGATATGCTGAAACAGAAGCATCTGCGACAGTCGTTTCTTCCAAGACCCTTTGACGATTCGTCTTAGAGAATCTTTTGCAAACTGCACCAGTCTCTCCGCTTGACCATTTCCGGCTGCACGATGTGGCGCGACAAGCACAGGTCGAACTCCATTAGCCTGCAAGAAGGATTGGTATTCGTTAGACTGAAATGGAGGGCCGTTGTCTGTCACCACGACATCCGGAATCCCATGGGTTGCAAAGAGTTCACGAAGGACATCTATGGTAGCACTCGCAGTAGTCACTTTCATTTCTTTCACCTCGAGCCATTTAGAATGAGAGTCAACCAAGATCATGAATTTCTGACCCTGGAATGGCCCGGCGAAGTCAACGTGGATCCTTGACCAGGGAGTTCCAGTCTCCTCCCAGGGATGCACAGGCGCACGTGGAGGTGAATGTCTCGTCGTTTGGCAGAGAGTGCACCCTGCGACGTGACTCTGAATCGCTGAATCCATGCCTGGCCACCACACGTAACATCGTGCGAGACTCTTCATGCGCTCAACTCCTGGGTGAGCTAAATGCAGTTCTTCAAGCACTCTGAGTTGTCTCGGCCCAGGAACTACAACCCTGTTTCCCCACAAAAGACATCCCTTATGAACTGATAATTCATTCCTTTTTAGAGAAAAAGGACGAAATTCTGGAGTTAAGTCTCCTCCCGGCCAGCCTTTCTGCACAAAACCCAGCACGCGAGACAGTACGGGATCACGCTGCGTAAATTTCGCGATTTCCCTAGCGCTAACCGGAGGATTTTCCAAATCTTCAACAAATAAAACTTCTAAAGGAGGAGGAACATTACAATTAGGAATTTGTTTTGGGAGCCTACTTAAAGCATCTGCGTTGCAAATTTTTTTCCCTGGACGATGAACGAGAGTAAAATCATAAGCATTTAACATCAATGCCCAACGCAGCATACGAGGAGAAATAATTTCTGGCGTAGCTCTAGACCGACTAAACAACCCTAGCAAAGGCTGATGATCAGTGATCAAGGTAAAGTGATGGCCATACAAAAAATTATGAAATTTCTTTACGCCTGAAATTATGCTAAGTGCCTCCTTGTCTATCTGAGCATAGTTTCGTTCTGTTGAAGTTAACGTGCGAGAGGAAAACGCAATAGGTGCCTCCCGTCCATCAGGAAGTTGATGGCTTAATACGGCGCCAACCCCGTAAGGAGATGCGTCGCACGTCAACAGAATAGACAAGGTTTCATCAAACGGCACTAGCACACTATCTGATGAAATCAGATTTTTAAGCTTATTGAACACCTCAGTATGGGAATCTAACCATACCCACTTCGCATCACTGTCCAACAGTCTGTGCAGTGGCTCTGCAATTGAAGCCTTTCCTTTAGAAAACTATGGTAGAAATTGATTAGTCCTAGAAAAGCCTGTAGCTGTTGCTTATCAGCAGGAATAGGAGCTGCATGTATTGCTTCTACCTTAGACCTGGAAGGGTGAATTCCTTCTTTGTCTACACGAAATCCAAGAAATCTACTTCTGTTACCCCGAATAAACATTTTCTTTTTTAGCTCGTAGTCCAGCTTTTTTTAACCTTTTTAGCACTTCCCTTAGTCTCACAGCCAACTCTTTCCTAGACCCTGCTCTAATAAGAACGTCATCAAAATATGGAACCACGCCTTCTAGCCCCCAAAATAAGTCCTCAATAGTATTTTGAAAAATACCTGGAGCTACGTTAATTCCAAATTGAAGTCTCTTAACTTTAAATGCACCTTTGTGCGTAAGAATGGTTTGCGCTTCAGCAGATTTTTCATCCACTGGTAGCTGCAAATACGCTTGTGCAAGGTCTATTTTGGAATAAAAAAACCACCTCCTTTAAACTCGACAAAAGGGTATTTACGGCAGGTATAGGATGTGGGTGAGCTTGCATAGCCTTATTCAAAGTAATTTTGTAATCCCCACACAATCTCACTTTGCCGTTTGGCTTTAAGACTGGAACCACGGGAGTACCCCATTTTGGATTACTAATGGGCTCTATTATACCTTCGGACAAAAGTTCATTCAGTGAATCCTCAATTTTTGGTTTTAAAGCCAAAGGAACATTACGTGCTTTCATTCGGATTGGTGGAACGGACGGATCAATAGGCAAACTTACAGTAGGTCCAGTATAAGTTCCCAATCCCTCGCTAAAACACTTCAGGAAATTCATCTAGCACGGTTTGCACTGGATCAGAAACTGAGTTAATTCCACTAATAGAAATTCCTAGAGGTTTAAACCACGA
Source organism: Oedothorax gibbosus (assembly GCA_019343175.1). NCBI lineage: Eukaryota > Metazoa > Arthropoda > Arachnida > Araneae > Linyphiidae > Oedothorax > Oedothorax gibbosus. Next base: position 1,628,929 of record CM033278.1, on the reverse strand, counting down.
GTAACCTAAAATACTTGTGCATCTAGATTTGGTCACCAAAAGATCTAAATTACGGTTTAAGTCCTTAAACATCACGTTAACGTTGCACGTTCCTACAAGATTGATTTTATTCCCCTGGAAATCAGATATTGAAACTGATGTAGGCGCAATTCTAGGTTTTGCAGACCCCAAAATGTTCTTAAGAGTATTTAAAGATACGATAGAGAAATGTGAACCAGAGTCCACTTCCATCTCAAGATCACGACCTTCTATATTTACAGTTACATTTTGCTTTAGAGAATTGCAAACCCGTATCCGATTTAGGGAGTACTCATCATCAAGACTAGCAGTTTCTTTTAAATCATGCAACCTGTGACCCGAATTCTTTTTTTGTTTTGAGCGGCAAACCCTTGCGATGTGCCCTTTTAAACCACACAAATTACAATTTGCATTCTTGAATTTGCAAAAAGACCTATCGTGATTAGCACCGCACCCATAGCACACAACAGCATTTCCTTGCTTAAAAATCTTTGGTTTAGGATGACTATCTACAACTTTATTTTTATTTCGTTTAACTGAATCTACAGACACACTACCCGATACACGATGCATTGATCGTGCCTGAGACGTTGCAGTTTCATCAGCCAGAGCTTTTTTAACAGCAAGATCTAAAGTTAAATCCGTCTCGGCTAATAAACGCCTCTGCAATCCCTCATTTATTATTCCACAAACCAATTGATCACGCAAACGTTCTGATAAAGTTGTTGTGAAATCACAACTTTCAGCTAAACGTCTTAATTCAGTTACGTAATCACTGATACTTTCATCAGAACGCTGCATGCGTTTATGGAATAAAAATCTTGAATAAATAACAGACGTTGCAGGGTTAAAGTGTCCGTTTAGTATTTCAATAATTTCATCGTAAGACTTATCCGAAATACTACTCGGAGAAATTAAAGAACGAATAATCCCTAAAGTTTTCGTACCACATACCGCGATTAAGGTAGCACGTTTTTTCCCTCATTAGTTATATCGTTGGCTTCCAAAAAGAACTTTAATTGTCGCTGTACAACTTAAAACTAGAAGGATCAGCTACATCAAATTCTGGCATACTACCAACACTAGCCATCTTTGTAATAAGGCAGGCCGGAGGAAAAGTCAACCCAAAACCTATACGAAAATACTACAATTAAGAAAAAACATTCGCACTGTACTTACGACCTTACTACACCCCAAACTGCACAACAACAACATGGCATATCAAAGTGCCAGCAACACAAATAAACCTGGGCCGGAAACTCAGCTCGCAGAAGGCAAGATCCCATTTTCGTCGCCAATGATAAATTCTGATGTTGTCGGCTTGGTGTAGTATGAAGTCAGGAAGGATTCAAATCATAAAGATGCATCTTGTTTATTATAATAAAAACAACACAAGGTAAATATGGAAAAGCAGCAACTAGAAATTGAACACAGAACTTTTATACAGTTAGTTATGCGCAGCATGCACAACTATCTCATATGCGCTGGTATGACGTGATGCGTAGATCACAACAAATTGTAGTCGATAAAATGCAACACAAAGGATGCTTCAACAAGAAACTTTTCTCGATAGTTTCTTTGCCGAGAAAGACTAAGCCGTATTTTTGTTTTTTGCTTGTAGTCCCGTAGAGAACGCGATATACTGATGAGCCGTAACCAAAAATATTTACTTTTGTATACAAGTCTTGGTTTGAAAAGCTCTAGTTCAGATTACTAGAAAAATAAGAAAAAAAAAACCATTTATTATAAACATATCAAAAATAAATATTATTTGACTAAAATTCGAAAAAAACTATTATATTAATTTTGTTTGTTAAGTTACTCCATTCTAGAAAATTATATTGCAAACCAAAAAATTATTTATGTGATAACTATTCTTAAATTTAAATTATTAGAATTATTAAATGAATATCTAAAAAAATAACATTGTAAAAATAGTGATTTGTGTATAGTCGTCCAAATCATTTAAAAATGTGCAAACTTCGTGTTATATATAATCAGAGGTAACTGATTTCAAATTTGATTTAGAACTTATGAAGATTGTAATATAAGAGTATAAACTATATATTGTATCGTTGAAAAGCTCCTAAAATAAACTACCCATATATTTAAGCATTTCATGAGTAGACTTCTTGTTATGATATTTTGACAACAGTTACTATTATTTACCGGAGAACATGTATTTATTGTCTTCCAACCAACTTTTAAAACGTGCGTTTTAGTTAAGTTCCTTGCCTAACAGCCAGGTATGGTGGTTTCGATTCTCGCTTGTCATGCGAGTGGCATGGATATTTGTGTTGTACTGAGAACAGGCTCGTTTAAGGTGTGGGCGGTTATAGTTGTCTGGAGAAAAATGCCCCTCCCCTACATCTACGTGCCGAAATGGAGGAGCCCTTTCGAAGTCAGACACCCACGGGTCCCATCTCACGGGTACTCACAGCCGCCAACGGATGCTACTGCATCCCTTTTGTCTTCTAGGCTATGGCCTGGTTTAGTTTAGTTTGAATTATCGTCGCACTAGAGCTTCACGAGGGCTATTGGCGACGGGCGTCGTATTTTCGCACCACATTCAAGTGAAGAGCCGACACCTGAGTAGGCACCCAACGCAACCGTGAAGGGCGACATCATACGCAGCGTTGGGACTTTGAAGGATATTTAACGTGCACTCCCTCCACACGGGGTATTATTCGTCGGACGTTTTTGGCAGCACGGGCCGTTTATAGGTCGGCAGTTATTAGCCCGGACCCGAACCTGGGACCTTCCGCATGCTAGGCGAATGCCTAACCAACTGGGCTCCCCAGCCCCACCTATGGCCTGGAGGCACACGACAACAACGCTAAAGTTCCTTTAACACTGCAAACATCTCACTTCTTTGCGTTTGTTCTTTGCTACGCATTAATAAATGTATGATATTAATTTTCCAGTGAATCAAAAAGCGATATAAAAACATGATGTTAAGCTTGAATCAATTTCATAAATTTATATTACCAAATATAAATTCGTTCCTTCAAAATTAATGGAAGTTTTAAACTATCTTAACAGTTTAATTTTTTATTCTCCGGTTTTACGTGTTTGGTAATCGAATAAAGACTCGGTCGCTAAATAAATCAATTCACTTCATTGCCCAAATAAAATAGTTTCGATAAACTTAATTTCCCCATTCTTACAGAATCCCAAGCAAGAACATTTTGGCGCAAAATTTATTATAATTGGATCGTATTCAATAAAAAGGAGCGTATTACAAAGAGAATAAAAACTCGTTGAAAGCATTCGATTTTTTTCTTTTCTTATCCCAATCGGTAAAACAAGTGGAACAATGTAAAAAGAACAGAATAAAAACAAAAAGAATGCAACATAATTCAATTTTCGCCCCCTTCTAAACTTAATGGAACAAACACCAGCGTGAAAAAAAACAAGAATTTTAAGAATAAAAAAATACGATTCTTATAAAAACTCGCCCTACCGTTCCACCGACGAGTGTTTTGCATTTATATTACTGAAGAATCGATCTTTTACTTGCATTGAGTAATGGAAAAGATCGATCATTATATAAGACTTCAAATTACGTACTGACAAGGATCGACACCTGTGATTCTGTTTAAATTCCATTTCCACTATTAGTCAATTGTTTTGTACAGAGTTAAAAAATGTTGGTGCAAGATTACACCGAAATCCAAGGAACTTTCTATCTGCCACCACTATTTGGAGCGTTGATTGACCATTTGTAGGAGCATCAAAGTTATGGTTTTACCACAAAATTGGTGAATACTAGCTCCAAATAGGAGTGCCAGATAGAAAGTTCCAGGATTTCGGTGCAATCTGGCACCAAACTTTTTAACAGTGTGACAAACAAAAGGCAAAATAATCGTAGTATTTCACAATAACCGTAAGGTGCCCTTGTAAAGCCTATACGATATTATTTTGATATCAAAACGACATATAAAGGTTACCGTACAATTTCTTGTAATCATACGAAGGTTATTTAAAAATTCAATCGAGGCATTTCTAAATATTATGTACTTATATGTCCGTTATACCCCTTTTCATAATTATATTTTACACCTAATAAAATCGAAAGAAAAGTATAACACATTCTTTGCTTTAAAACATTGAATTTTTTATTAATTATTTGATAGTTTAGTTATTGAAAACATTTGATTAACTGTTCTTCGCCAACATTTAATTGTTAAATAGTAACTTGGAATAGTCACCTAAAGTTGCAGTAATAAATAATTCAAAACATAAAATCATGTAACGTAATATTTAACTGATAGACTTTAAAAAATGCTCGAGGAGTACATAATTGAATAACGAAACATGTAAATAGCAAATGACGGTATATGCTTTTACAGAAAACAATTTATGTGTGTTTAATTCCCCCCAAAACAACCTCAATAACAAACCATTTACAAAATTCAATTTCAAAATTCCATTGAAATTGAAAGTGGGATCGAATTTTAAATCTGTGTGATTCAAATCTACGTATAAAAAATCTTGTGCTCGATAATGATTGGTGGAAAGAAGTTACGGGTATGTTCGAACATTTAAAGGAGGTGTTTCTGTCAAAAGTGATACGCTCTGGAATTCCAATTTCCGCGGTACGATTTTTCTTAAAAGAGGAATCTTTTAAGGGCCTTGTTATGTTCCAAACCGACTTGGAAAAATGTCAATAAAGAATTCTAAAATGCAAGTTTAAAATGTGACACGTTTGAAATACGAAATACACTTATTGAAAATGTGTACTATTTTAAGTTTTAAAATACCTGTAGACTTCTCTAACAAATAATTTGTAAAATTATTCTGCTAAAGTTTGCATTGATATTTAGTTTTAAAATTGCGTTGTAAATAGTTTAGTAACACACTGATAAAATTATCTGTTTCTATTCACCAAAATAATGGTTCCAAGTTGCTGCAATGGCAGTGTGGTGAAATGTTTCATCGTATTTTAGATATTCGTTTGAACAATTTTTCAGGTTTTGAAAACAAGAAACCCGAGAAAGGGTCCAAAATAGAATACCCAAAATATGGTGAAAAGTTTCACCACACAGCCCTTTTAGCTACTTGGAACTATATTTTTTGTGAAACCAAATGCCAAATTTTTAACAGTGAACCATGCATGTAAAACTGTAAGTAATCATTTATTGTTTGTTCATTAAATGTTTAAACTTCAACTATTGAAAACCATTCCTTCAAAATTCACTTAGGCTTGACTAGACTCATCGCTCATTCGTTGAGAAAAAATATTTTAATCACTTTTTCTTCTGAACCGCGAAACTTTAATTACTCAAACAAAACGTTTAATTACTGAAAACACCATACATCACGTCTCTCCGTACGATATTTCAATAAAAGAGTTCACATCTGAAAGTGAAAAGCTACAAAATTCAATGAACGGCTGAAAGTGAAAAGCTGCCCTCCCGTTTGAAATACGGCCCATTTTTCCATTAACTGCAACCAATTTTACATCAACCTTTTAAAATTAATTAACTCTTCCTAAACATAATTATCTTTACCGGGGGTAAAACCAATTATGAATTCCAAATGTGCGTCGTTTGGTGAAACGCCGTTTGGTCTGCTTTGTAGTATTATTTCATTGCGTTGTACATATATTGAAATGCTTATTATTTTTGTAAAATTTGTTTCTTAAACGGTGTTTTCGACAAGCGTTATTTAACGATGTTTCTGAAAATCGTTATTTAAACGATTTTTTAAAAAATAGTTATTCATACCGATGTTTCAATGATCATTATTTAAACGATGTTTTAAAAATCGTTTTTCATACAGATGATTTTAATAATCGTAATTTAATGTCATGAACTTTTAATGTTATCTATATTTAGTAGTAGTAAAAAGTTTTTGTAGACTATATCGAAATATACCTACAACAATTAAAATAATAAACTTAGTCGCACGACACCCCATAAAGTTTTAATGCCGCTGCGCACATTTAAGATTGCTCTCATAATTCCAAGATCTTGGGTTCGAGCCCTGACTGAGTCTGCAGGTTATCAGGATGAGAAAATCTCCGGCACGCATGTCATGTGATTATGTATCACGTAGAAGATCCCTTGAGTCCATTTTCGTATCATTTGACAAAATTAAATTCGGCATACTTTAACATCCACCAAAGCCCAGATTCACTGTAATCTGAGCGTCAAAATCGAGAGCCAACGAGATGGTGCCACAAAAATGGCTTTCAGTTCTGAAGAATAAGTCGAGTCTGAAAAAGGCTTGTTTCGACAAAAAAGCAGTCCCGTTGAGAAAAAAAAGGATTTCAGATTCAATGACTGAGGGCAATGGAGTACATTACAATAGATATTCCTTTAAGCTAATCAGATTGATTTAAAACCCCACTCTTTAGTACTAGGTCCCCATTTTATGGAAAGCTGATCAACCATCAGAGAGGCGGGCATACATGAGAAATACATAATAAGTGAATGTGGTTATTCAAAGAAATAAAAAAAAAATGCTAAGCATTAAAAAGGCAGATGTGATTTGAAATGTACAATTATTTTTAAATTTAATAAAATAATCGAATTGGAGTAGTTAATACTATATAATACAGAAAATTCTTCAGATTAGACCAATTTTTTTTAAAAACTATTTCTCTTTAGGAATGTTTAATTATTTATCTCATAAATTATTTGGCGGATGATTGTTTTACAGCTTGGAAATTTTTCAAATGCTTCAAAAGTCTAGTTTTTGCATCAAATTAAATATATTTGAAATTATTTAGCCTCAAGCAAAGTTAGTTAATATATTTTTTTAATATTGCAATCTATTTATTTCGATTTTTTTCATGTTCTTCTTGAAAAGTTAATTTCAAGATTTTTAATTAGATAAAGTAAATTCTCAAGAAACATTTTTCTTCTTTTTTTTCACGTGCGAACTAGTTTACTTAATCACCTGCATGAATGAGTTTTATAAAAAATGGTAGTTAAAATACCAGTTCTTAAAGAATTTCATACAATTAAAAAACGAAATGGTGTGTTAGAATTAATTTTAACTCTGAAAAATAATATAATCACTATTTTTTTTAACTTAAAAAGGTTAAGAAGGAAAATGTTCAACATTTCAATTTCATTTTCTTTAAAAACAATGTTTTGCATTCCCAGAGTGCGTCCTAAAAATTGGTTAACCATCATTTATTGGTAGTTCACGGTTGAATAGCAAAAAATATTTTCAATCAATGTTTATTAAAATTAGGCTAGCTTGTGTTTATACAAATTAAAATTAAAAAAAACGAAAAAATTAAGAATTTTTTTTGTAACCACTAGAAATACATTTATTTTTTACTTTCCATCAAAATTATAAATTGCTAATTAAAACTTCTACTATAAAATTAATTAAGTCAAGCCATCAGACCAATGTCCCTTCAGGTCACATTCTTTATTAATACTAATTAACCTCAATCCAAATATTTTCTGTTTTTATTTTTTAGGTAAGACTTTTCAAATTAAAGAGAATATCTGTTTTCTGGCACGAAGGTTTTTGTATGATACATTGGCAGATACATTTACTTAATGATGTCGTCGGGCTGATATTACAATTATCTTTGAATTTTAATTGAAAATTGACTCCTCTCTCAATCGGGTAGGTGTGATCACTGTAAAAATTTCCAAAACCTTTCGCATGTATACCAGATACTTTTTGGGCTTCTTAGTTCCAAATTTTCCTTGCTTCTTAATGCGTTCCAGGTTTTTGACAGAAACCCAATAAAATAAACAATTTGAACAATTCGATATAATGGTTTTTACTCAACAAGTAACTGAAGAGTAGAGCGCAGTTATGGAATGGCATAAAAAAGAACCCTGAGGTTACTGGATCGAATGCGAGCAACCCGTAAACGTATATAAATAAATGAAAAATAAGTGGCTCTATCCAGTATAGAAATTTTGTATGATTTATGTTAAAAAAAATGCCATATTCTGTGTGGTTTTGCCTATGGAAAAACCAATAGTATATTCAACGAGCCCGTTTGTTAGCAATTTCCGTTTGTGTCATTGGTGTTCTTAATGGCCAAAGGGCCTGGTTGATTGCATTCATTTATGGTGCTTGTATTCATGTCTAAACAGTGTCAATTCAATTTTATCATGTCATATATGAAAATGAATGTTGTTACCCTACTCCAAATTCTCATTTTGGTTCCAAGTCATCCAAAAGCATTTTTATTTTCTGTTACGCAAATAATATCTCATTATGAAATAAGAGCCCTTTCATTGGTTGACAGTTGAACTACTTCTGACTCCTAATCAAGGTACTGCAATCCTCATTTAAAACTCCATTTCTCCATTTCTTCTCTCAATCAAGCCGGCCTCTTTCGAATATCGTCGAATATTCTTTCCGTCGAACGTTCTTATCTCTTCAAAACCGGACATCATTAAGAAACTCCTTTCCAATCGTGGCATCCCCAAGACTGCTGGGCTTTGGTTCAACAAGATTCTATGTGAAAAAACGAAACGGACTGAGAAACATTCATTTTATTTGAGGCATCTGGATATGCCCCCCTACACCGATATGGCATGTTTATCCCTTTTTTCACTAACGTTTGTCAGATCGACACATTTGAATTTGAACAGAAGTTATCATTTCAAATCTAAAATTCCAAAATTGGCTTGTTTAAGGTGACTTAATTCCTTCTAGCTTTCATTCATCGGGGATCGGGGTTCCGATTGGAGTTCGGTTCCCACGTGACATTGATTCACCAATCGAGGCTCAAAGAATAACTTATTTTTAATAAGCATTTCTGTTGACACTCAAGACCTGAAACATGCCCAATGCATTATTTTCTTTAAAAAAAAAACAACTCCAATAGGACAATTCGCCCACTTTGACTATTGTCAAACCAGCCTCGCGACAAGTCATCTTCACGGTTCGCCTCACGCAATTAGAACACTTTGAATATTTCATTAGAACTCTTTTCAAAACTTCTTCGCTTCCCGCCATTTCGATATCCCAGAATAAAGGAAAGGTATATAAAAAAAGATGGCGTCGTAATGAAGGCATCTCTCGCTAATTGTGAAACTCGTAATGAACTCACGGACTGTGATGGCTAATTAGGGAGACCGAAATTAATACTTTTATCTTTTGAAAAAAGGTAAATAAAAAGTATCGATGAAGAAATGTGTTGCGATGTTGTTTTAATCAGTTTTTGCCAGATCACTTCTTCTTTTGTTCCTCGACATGAATAATCCCCAAAGGGATTTCGTGATCTATCGAGTGTGTAAATTAATAAATGGATTGTGAGTTCGCGATATGAATTTTTAAAATGAGCGACGTGATATCGCACTATACGCGGAAAAATGACCTATCAGCAAAATGCTAGTTTTTCAGAAAATCGTCTGAAGTTTATTTTTTCCATTGCATTGCATTATAGAAAAAATAACGATTCGCTGACTGTACTCCAACTATTCTACCAATTGATTTAATTTTTGATTTAATCGATAGATATTTAAACTTTTAATATTATAGTATTTTACAACTCGAAAAGTCATATTTGTGCAATATGTCACTTTTCCGCGTACAAGGCGTTATTTCGGTACACTAGATGCAAACAATCATAAGTAGTTTCGTTTCAGAATTACAAGGAACCTTAAAATATATAAGAAATCATTCACTTTTAATCAGCCATCAAAAATACACCAAGAGTGAACTAGATTTAATATCTCAAAACTAGAATATTTTATGAATCCTTACATTGTGCCTGTTTCACTATAGTACTTTGATGTGTATTCGATAAGAGTGATTTCACTAGACCTAACGTATTAAATTTGGAATAGCAAGTTCAGCAAAAGTATTGCTTACTAGTTAAAAAAAATCGTATTCACAAAGCAGTAAAATCATTAAAACAATAAAATAAGACATATTTCAAAGAACATATCATTTTTTTTCTTTAAGTATTTAAATTTAAAAAGTATTTTTTAGACTCCTGTCGACATCTACACCAGAATTTACCATCGAAACAAATCTATTTAAAATACTTGTGCATCTTTTATTGTTTAGCAATGTATGATGATATGGACCTCTTATAGTGATTTTACATAACAATTTCTTATAATAGCAATACTTTTAATCACATCAGCGTGTTTAAATTTCAAGGATAAATAAAAGTCTATAAAGTCTAGCAATTTTACTGCTATCTCTATTAATTTAGGTTGTATCCAAATTAACATTATTGAAAAACGTGTTGCCTATAAACCGGAACAGGAAAACGAAAAGATGAGAAAAATTAGCCCTTAAGAAATGCAATCGAATAACTTTTACTCTTCTGATCCACCGTGACGATCATTAATTAAACTAGCCTATGAACATCAACTTTGCAAACGCTAGTAAGAAAAATCTGTGGACTCTGCGGAGATGGACATCACGGACCAATATGCTAGGCCAGTCTTTGATTTTTATTAAGTTGAAGCATTGTGGACAAGTAAATAATTTTATTCCAGGAAAAGTTGTGCGAATTTGTGGTGTAAAGTTTCATATTTTCTTAGTGCATCTGGGAAATATACTCGCTATTTTTCGGGTTGGTCTATTAATCGGCCTTACCGTTGGTTAAGAAGCCAACTTCCATAGAAGCGTTAATTAGCATCGTGAGCGCCAAACCCTTCCAAGCGCTAGTTATTAACACGGAAATCTCTGCCACCCTGTCATTATTATCGTACGTTTCATCTGTTTCTAGAGAGGGTGGAGTGCTGACTAGAGGGGCTTTGGTTGAAGCCAGATTACATCGCGCAGCGGGGATTAACTCCTTCGGGGGTTGATGAGATAAGGGAAGCGAAGTGAAGGGAGGGAGATAAGTGTTGGATAGTCAGCTACAGTCACAGATAAGTGAGGAAGGTTATAAATATTCTTATAAGTGGGATTTGGTGATTGGATTCGATTTTGATACCGTTGATTAGTTGGAAAAGGTTTGTTGTACGATTGGTAGATAAATATATTGGAGGGATTAGGGTTGGATTCATTCATTGATGACGCAAAAAAATTCGGGTCGAAAAGTGTTTCGAAGTAAACAAAATATAAAACAAATGTAGTACTGAACAATTTATGTAGGACAAATTAAGTTACAAGAAAAATGATTTTTTTTATAAAAAAAACTTTCTTTTAAAGTTTACATTAGGTAATGGATGCGTTAAAGGTATTCCCGAATGGGTCTTTAACGCATGTTAAATATCTAAAAAAGATCAAGTTGTTAGTTCTATACTAAAATAGATACGACATTAATATATAATGAGACCTGGTAGATGTGGGTAGCGATTCGAGTGACCATACCACAGGTTGAAAACCGGAAATTTTCTGAAATTAGGCATTCCTCAAATCGGACATTTAGCACTTCTCTCAAAGCATAGTTCATGTCTGAAACATGTCCCAACAAGCTCATTATTATGAAAGATATCTGTTCACATAAAACATTGAATGCAGCAAAAACTTGCGGAATATCTATCAAACTAAACTGACATTCGCGTTCAAAGTAACACCCCATTTTCGAAATAACGGGTTAAAAATTTCATTTTCCGGTATGAACATCACTACTAATTCTAACCCAATAAATCACAGATTTTATATCCTACCCCAAATAAGATTAAAACTCCCCTTTTGAGCGTAAATTAAACACTTCTAAAGCAGGAAGCGTCAACACCGTATTCATAAATATAAAGTTAGTAAAGTTACGTAGGGGGGTGTATTTTGTCCAGACGAAGATGAATGATTAGTCACTTCCGTTTTAGAATTTATAGCAAAGCTGGAAAATGAAGATAAATTACGGACATAAGTAGTGTTTATTAGTGTGTAAATATTGTAGCTATAGGTAAAGATACTCTTATGTTTGGGTTCATGATTAATTGAACATCCAAAATGTAAACTTCTCTTAGATACATTTAGATTTCATGTTTCAGGTTTACTCGCAAACTTGTACTTTTTTTAGCTACTTTCTGAGAAATGACATGATTTAAATGTTGTCTCGTTCCAATTTAGATTACTTAGCTAAACTATTTATTTTAGTATCGATATAATAATTTTAGTTTAGAATTAATAGTACGATTCAAATGATGAATACGCGAAATATATATTAGATTACAAACTTTATAATGTATACATATACATTACATGATACTAAGTATTTAATGATCCTTATAGATAATGCTAATCAGTATCGAAAGGCGCTACAAAATTTTGATGCTGTTCTTAAAAATTTAAAAACCCACCCAAAATTGTATAAAAATTGAAATAAATCTGTTCGCAACAATGCATATCAAAGAACTATATAGTCTAGAATAACGATTCCACTTTTTTTGTTTTCGAAGTATACATATTAAAATTTATCCTAAGTAATCAATAGTTTGTCACACAATTATTACGATGATATTTTGACACCAACTTTATGATACATCAAGATAGATAAAAAAGACTGACATCGGATATACACTATACATTCACAAGTTAACAATAAGATGGAAGGAGCTCAAACATCTGTAAATAATAGTCAGCCCATTCAACTGATAGTGTGTAGTAATTTCTTAATTTCTATGTATTATAAGTAATATGTTCCAATTCATAAACCCCTTCCTTCTTGCTCCAAAAAGTCCAAATAACATTTTCATGTCAGCAATTCCCAAACATCCCAGCATTGAATCACAAATAAAGCCATCCGAAGCAACAAATAACAACTCAATAGAGTCCGCTCAATCTGTCCCGACACAATTGCTCCAACTACCGAGACATATTCGAGGAAGTTATTCCGCAATAATTGAGCCCGGTCAACACTAATAAGTCACAAGGAAGGAGAGGGGAAGTATTTTTTTTTGTGGCACGAAGACAATTATCTTTAGGCAAGAATATTTGTTGGGGGCATTCAATATAATGCAGCTTAAAGCCTGGGGTATCCAAGAAGTCGTCATCGTATCGTCCGTCCCAATCAGCACTCTACTTTGCACTGTTAAAAATTTTGTGCTTGGTTTCACCATGATATTGGTTCCTATAGTAGCGGCTGAATGGTGAAATGTTCCACCATATTTTTGGTATTCGATTGAACCATTTCTCAGGTTTTTGTTTCCAAATCCAGAAAAATGGTTCAACCAAACACCGAAAAAAAGGTGAAACATTTCACCATCCAGCCGTTGCAGCTACTAGGAACCAATATCATGGTGAAACCAAACACAAAATTTTTAACAGTGTGGGAAAAATCTATATAAATAAGTTATAATTTAATATTTTTGTGCGATAATATGAGTGTGACGGTGGATGAAGACCATTCACTTAGGAGCTTCAAACAAAGTAACGATTTCGTTGCATGGTTAAAAGTATATCGATTGCATTTAAGATAACATCTTTAATATGTTTTCAGTGGGATCAAATTTTATAATTGCTTTCGAATTGAAGAGCTTTTTACACACGTTTGAAATTGATTATAACTTGAAATTGGACATTTATAGGTGCATGATTGTGTGTATCTATATTTTGAAGTGTTATCAGTAATTTAAATAGTAATATGCAGGCGTATTTATATCTGCATGAAAAAAAGAGCTATTATAGAAATGTGTAACACAAAAATGCTTTCACATAAATTATTTGCACATAAATTAAGAAATTCATACATCTTTGATAATTAATTAGGCCGCCAAAAAAAGTTATTGGTAAAAATTGCAAGAAAATTTAAAGCAGAACTCATAATATCAACCAAGGTCTACACTACCTTTAGGTCACAGAAACTCTTTGCGATGTCACGCTATACCTTAGGATAAAATGGTTGGCTTTTCAGAAGAAATGTCCGAAACCTATTCGCACCCGGCCGACTTCACTTTTCAGGTTCGAAAAAGGTTTCGTTCCTCTCTTTCACCTTATTAGTTGAGTCGGCCGTGGTTTAACTGCAAAGCAGTACTTATATAATTAATACAAATAAATAGACAAAATACCAAATAATGAGCCACAGCTGTCAAAGAGAAAATCAACCACACAACTACAACTCGGAATCCCTTCTACATTGCAACGTTACCCGATTCCTAACATCTTCCCAAATAAAACCATGGACCCATAACAACCGCATAAGCAGGGACCACCCCACAACAATTCCTTTTCCCCTACCTGGAGAAATATATGGGAAAGTTTATCTGCAATAATTGCATCCAGTCGGACACTAATAAGGCAAGAAGTAATGGCCCAGATGGCGGGAGTGCAAAAGGTTCTTTGGTGACAACAGGGAAATTAACTTCCTACGATCGAATACATTGGGGTATTCGAATACTTGACGTCATCTCGGAGCACTGAGTGGTTAGAAGGAAACTCAGTTCGATGGGGTTTTTTTTAGAGGATTGTATTTTTTGGCATAGGATATAGGGGAGCCCGGGGCACAATGGACTACTTTTTCCGTTTTTGCTCTATAAGTACAAAAATATTCCTTACACTTGTTTAAAAAAAGGTGTATATATTACATATATATCCTGGTATAAAAATACTTACCTAAAAAATATAATTTCTAATATTTTTTCTGAATTCACTTTTTTATTACAAGTGAGAAAGTGGTCCATTGTACCCCAGGTTTGGGTACAATGGACCACATCACGGATACAATGGACCATGGTATTTTTGCTGAAAAATTTTATTTGCCTTTTTAAAATTAACATGCATATAAAATATGATTTTTTTTAATTTTAAGTATCCAATTGCATTAAACTTTACAGAAAAAATATACGTCAGTTAATATTGAAAGATGGGAACAAAAAAGTTATAATTGAACATTAAAAGTTTTGTAATAATATTGCAATAGTTATTTATGCAAAGGTGCTGAAAAGTAAACTTTTAAATACACGTAAAAATCTGTAATCATAACAAGAATTTTTTGTAAAAACTATTTCAAGCTTAAAAATTTCTAGTAAATAACACTAATAAAATATCTGTAAACACTTAATATATTTGTGTACACATAAATATATGTATATTGATGATTTAAAAGACTTTTATGACTTACATGAGTTTCGTATAACTTTTGTCATGAATACAAAACGTTGGCTTTTCAGAAGAAATTCGAAACCTTATTCGCAACCGCGATTCACTTTAGTTCGAAAACGTTTTGTTCCTCACTCCCACCTATTATTGATCAGCCCGAAATTAACAGCAAAGAGACTACTAAAATAAGAACGACAAAAAATAGACAAATAACAAATATGCAGCCAACACTGTCAACAGGATAAACCCAACCCACAACTCAACTCCGTAACCTTGCTGCATGGCCAACGTTACAAATTCTAACATTTCCAAATAAACATGGAAACCAATAACAAAAAGAATAAAAGGAACACCCACAAAAATCAAGTTTCACCAATACCTGAAAATATATAAATTTTATTGCAATAATTGATCCATCGACACTAAATAAGTAGAAGAAGATGGCCAACTGCAGTGCGAAGATATTGGTGACAACAAGGAAATTAACTTCCTACGATGAATACATTGGGATTCGCAATACTACGTTTCTTGTAGAATTTGGTGTTTTAGAAGTAAAACTCATTTCTGATGTTGTATTTTTTTTCAGGTATGTATTTTATTTCACGGATAGGAGCGAGGGGAACAATGGACATTTTTTTGTTTGTAAAAAGTTTCTTACACTTGTTTAACAAAGGTTTTATTAATATACGTAAAAAAAATAAAATATCATTTCAAAATAATTACTGAATTATTTTTTACGTAAGAAAGGTCCATTGTAAAGGTTCTGGAAATACAAACGGTAAATAATTGTATTTTTAAGTCAAACATTTTGACACGATACTGATTCAAAAAGAAACATAATAAAATTCACGCGCATAATATAATAATAAGCAGATCAATAAATTTCTGATTTTTATGAATATTATGAATATCAAATTTTACTTGAAATGTTGGCATCTTATGAAAGAGTGAAAAAAAATACTTTTTTCATCTTTTGGTGAAAAAAAGTAATTTTGTATCACTGTTTCTAAAAAGTATAACTTTTCGCACGCGTCTGATATTAAAATTATAGTGTAAATATCGGATTTTTTTCACGCAATTATAAAAAAGATTTTTGTACAACTGAAAGTCTACTACTCTCTTTCTCCAGCCATAGCATTTTTATTCCATGATGCAGGCATGTCTTTTTTGTTCATCACTGCAAATTCATAAGCCAATATTCGAATCATTTTCAATGTAAGACCATGATGCATTCTTTCAGCATCTAAAATGTAATTTTCTAACATTTCTTCTTCTTCCCTTGAAAGTACTTGTCTGTTTGCATAATTAGGCTCGAAACTAACAGGTGTATGGGAGGTTTTGAACTCATATGTTAATTTTTTATGTAGCGCAAAAGGGTTGTTTTTAAAATGCATTTCTCTTTGCTAACTGAACAGATAGAACGATTATCATCAATAATATGTTTTACAGCCTGTTCCATCACTTCTTTTGGCACTGCTCTTTTACTTGTCTTTCTAATTCTGTTACGTGGCATTTCTGAAAAAAAAAATAGTAAAATTATTAAATTTTATCTTCAAAATTATAAGATCATTTTAAAGTTAAATATTTTTTTATTACTATACAAAACAACACCAAAAGTGTAGGGCCAAACTGTGCATCAAAGAATCTTCGTTATTATGTGAGATTAATTTTTTAACCTTTTTAAAGCCTTCCTTCAATCAATGGGGTTGAAAATTTTACTAACAAAATTTCAATTTTGTGCATTTTACCAATTCTGAGAAAATTTATTTGTTACTTAATTATTTATAACTAGAACAAATAACTCAAATTTTTTTAGTAAGAAAATCAACAGTAATCAAATATTAATTTAAAAATATATGATATTGTACTTCTGTTACGTAAATGTGTAAATTTATTTTACAACCAATTCAAATTTCTAAACTCTTCTTGTTTTAAATAATTTAACATTCTAGTATCACATTCAATTTTAAAAATACTTTTATCATTCAAAACACTTATTGTGGGAAGTCATAATATATAAATTAAAACATCAGTTCACTAATAATTGTTTACTTCTGGTTTAAAAAAAAACAAAGCACTATTAGTAGATGGGGGGGATCTATTACATTCAAAAGTGAATATTAGAATATAAATTACAATATTTTACTATTATAACAAATTTAACTTTTAATAATTAGGAAGGGCAAACATCAATAATTTTTTTAATTTTGAAACAAAAAGTATACTTATAAAGTTGTATGGGGTACAATGGACCGTGCTGTCTTTTGTGGTCCATAGTGCCCCATATTGCAGTTGAACAAAAAAAACAAATTAAAATATGCTGTATTTTTATTTCAGAAATTAATTTACAGATAATGTAGAAAGACAAATATCTTACCTTGCAACTATGCTAAGCCACCTTGTCCAACTAATGTTACTTTAATGATGAGAAGATAATTTCTAGGGGAGAGCTTTTTTACTTTGACCTGGTTAATACACATCAAGAAGAAAAAATGGCAAATGTGTGAGCTAACAACACAGTTTTTCATAATAACTAGATCAAGACTTTGGTGTCATCTATGAATTATAATAAAAACTAATTTGGAAAATATACAAAATAAATAATACGGGGTGGTCCATTGTGCCCCTAGGTCCATTGTGCCCCGGTCTCCCCTATTTATATCTACACTTTTAATTTGTTTGGTGTAACTTGGTTTAATGTTGTTCCATAAAACTGAAGGTAATTATTTTTTTGGAAATAGTAATGTAGATTAATTATTTGTAATGAGAAAAGAGAATAAATTAGTAATAGTATAGCTGTTTACTAGTGGGTTCAAAAATGCACCGGAACATCATTAACTACGTAAAATATAATTATATTATAATTATAACCGTACGCACTGTAAGAAATTGTTGAAACTTTACCCCGCAACACACCGGTAGCAGTAATGAGTGCATACAACTATTTGTAGTAACATTACAGCAAAAATGGGAGAAAAATAGGATTAAATAAAAACTATGTTACTAAAATATTAAAATGTAATAGTGGAAGTAAAATTTAACACATACATTTCTTGAGTTATTATAAATTCTAAACTTTTACCAAAAATTAACATTTTTATAAATATGTTTCTTAAAATTAAGATTACTTGTTGTATATTATAATTTATTTTAGTGAATACTAATGAAAATATTTTTTTTTCAGTTTTAGAAAATCTACAGTAGACTACAGAATATTGTCTTTTCGTGTGTTTGCAACTTTTCATTAGTCAACGTCGCCACTACTACTGATATCGCCAAACTTCTTGCCAATCAACAAAGATGGCAGCTTTCGTCGCCAAACAGATGGTAGGGAGCAAGCTGAATGCCGTTAAAGGTAAGTCATTCATAAAATATTTTCAGCTTCATTTTTTTTTTAGAATGAATATAATACAGTTCTAGCGATCTATCGAATAAGCAATTTCCAAAATACAACTTACCGCAATTTAGCTATTCAACCAAAAATTTAAAAATCGTAAACCTTAGTTATCTGCACATAGAAATATATTTGAAACAGAGCCTCAAACATAGATTAAAAACAAACTATTGTTAAAAGTTATCCACAAATTAATATATTTTTTTGTGAAAAAAAACTTTTTTACGCTGATATGTTATTTTACATTCACTGTATAGCGTTTATAAACGAATACATTTAGTTTGTATCCGTAATGACATGAATTGTACAATATCATCATTAAACTTTTAAGCATAGTAAAAATGTTCATTTGCATAAAAAATTCAACCTTTTCATTTTAAGTACACAAAACTGAAAGCAATTTCATATTTTTGTTAACCTCAGTTTTTTGTATCGCTCTGCAGTGGGGGTGCTTCAGCATTTGATTTGCATTTACATGAAAAATAAATGGAAACATGCTGTATAATCTTGTGATGAATAATCGTGACTTTTTCATTTCATCATAAAACAAAGCACGGCCCACGTGTACTTTCGATTATATCCCTCAAACCCGCACCTTACTCGCAACACGCATGTAAAATAACTTGAACAAAATTCCATTCCCGCATAAATTGTTTCGAAGCACGCTACCATTACTTGCCTTGCGCAACATCATTCGGTTCATTTCTCTATGCCTAGAAACAAAGGAGCGCAAGTCAGAAATGCAACTCAAATTGTTTCATAGTAAAATAATCCCAGTATAAAAAAAATCGATACATTTAACCCGCTGAGGGATACAGACGTATAAACCCATTACCTGACTAACAGGTTTTTTCAGCAACACACTTAATTTTTTTAAATTAAATTGTATAATTTTACTAAAATTTTAAAGTATGAAGCAGTCATTTATAATCATCTGCTACAAACAAATAAAACAGTTTAAATAAATTAAATTTTCGGTTAAAATTTTAATCCAGTGCAGTGAATACAAGATGGCACTTGAATCAAATTGCACACATCTCAGGGGGTTAACTTAAGCTACTTTGATAGCATATTTTTTTGAAACTATTAAGATATAAGGAGATGAATTGCAAATTTTGATTGATATGAATGATTAACTTTTTATGATCTGTAAGTTCAAGATGACCAAAGCCATTTTTAGTGCCTTATTGCTTGCACATTTTAATTTGAATGGCAGTAACTGGTGCTAGTTGCCATTAGCGCCCAACGATACTTCACATATTCGTCCAAACATTCATCTAATACATATGTGGCGGTTACCACACGCACGCAACCTCAATCAATCATCCACTCGCTAGATGGCGCAGATTAACATCTGCGTTCCTACCAGTATCCTGAATAACATCGGAAATGGTAGTATAAAAAGCCTAGGTAACTCATCTCCACCTTGAGGATCCTTTTGGTAGACTGTGGGTTACAGAGGCAGCTACACATGTGTATACCTCCATGACAATGTGAGCAATTACTTGAGGACTAATTTCCTTCATCTTTCAATAAGACACAGACCGGCGTGGTCTGGTGGGTTGAGGCGGCGTGCCGTGGAAGTTAACTAGACAGGCTCTACCTTGAAACCTTCCTCATTTTTAGGGTATCGTCTTTTGATAGAGGTTTACAATGACGAAAACCTTCGTCAACGTCAGGCTCCGCGGAGCTCTAAAGCGACGTTCATTTAGCCGAATCAATTGGATCTCAAAATTATGCATTTCTAAATTTTGAATCAAATTTAATATCTTAAGAAAGTAAAATATTATCACAGCAATTTTGTTTGTCGAGGCATATAATCTAAAAATACTTCACTTCATGATAAATTAACCCGAGCAGTCGTGACTTAAATTTTTCAACTTTTTCGATTTCAAGACTTAAATTCAAAAAAGAAAGTCTGGATTTCATCGTCTCTGTTCGCGTGTACACAAACAGCTTTTACAACCACTGATTGGATATTAAAAATACTAAATCACCAGTGAACCAATCACACTTTGTAAAAAATGTTTGTATCCTCGCGAATCGGCTCCATGTATTTAAGCTGTTACAATCTTTACATATCTTACAATAATATTATTTTGTGAGGAATTAAAGTACTGAACAAGACATAATTCGAAATCATTTAACCGCAAAAATTCAAAAACGTTGTTATGCTACTTTAGTACGCATACAAAAAAAAGTCCCTAACCAGCCCTTTAATACAATGTTTCCCATTTAAAAAGACGCCACGCCACAAAAAATGGTAGTATAGCTTCAATTAGAGAAAGGAAGTTTTTTCACGTTTCTGTTACGAGTTTTATTTCTACATTACATATTTATCTTAGGGTTTTTCCTCTTAGAATAGCAATCTATGATCTCACGCAAAACCCTAATTTAACCGTCTTATATTTTTTACTGCTTTAGAAGGAGTCTACAAGTGAGCGTCGTTGTATTGGAATTAAAACGTAGTAACTGACGACTATTTTTTTTTAAATGAGTTGAACGCTTCCGGTTGTCTATTTCTAGCCTCGGCCAAGAGTTTTATCGCACTCAAGTAACTACTCGTAATCAAGAATCAAATGGGTGACTATAGAATATCGAGCAACAACGTAAGGCTAACGCCGCCAGATGGGAAATAGGAAATTTTGGTTGATTAAAAGTTTCAGTTCTCTTTTTCCAGTATCTTGAGAACTTTGACTCAGGAATAATACGAATCGATGCATTGAAACGTTATGAAATAACATAGTTGACACCTGGAGTTGACACCTGGGAGACGCTACTTTGCATTAGCCTATGCTTCATTGCAACACAGGCGTATGCATTTATTAACGACGATTGGCAAGAAAATGGGTCGTGGAAGAATAAGTTTCCTGACTTTATCTAAATAATCATAATATAAGACACATGAAGACCATAGTGCTGCACATTTAATGTAGGACAAATTAAATTACAAGAAAATCGAATTTCAAAATCTCAAATTTTTATTCCCTCATAAAAGTGTTAATGGTATTCACAAATGGGTCGTTGATGCGTTAAATATACTTTTTTGTACAGATGACAGCCAACTAACTTAATTAGTGCACACGATGTCATTCTTAGATTTAGTTCAGTGCCCACTCAAACCTTTACCTCGTCACTTGACCGTGTTTCAACTCATGGTCAAAAAAAAAAAGGTTTATCTAGAGCAATAATAATCAAATGAAACCGAAGCTGAAAAATATATTTTTGTTTAATGTCACTTACATTTGTATCGAACCACAGTTACGTAATGTTAGAATGAAGTAATTCTCTATTTTATCTCCTTTGTTCCTCGTTTGACTTTTTTCTTCATTTTATTGCTTCGATTCCGGGCAGGTTTTCAAAAAACGTTTTTTACACGCAAACTTGAGATTATTTAAACACAATCCCCTGTGGAATTTCTTTAAATTCAAGAAGGGTTTTTTGTATAATATTGCTCAACATATTCATTTTTGCTTTTTTTTGTTGTTGTTTAATCCACCAAAGCAGGCATATTCCTCCTAAAAGGATAATTGAACTCGTTCTTTTCGCAGATCTGAATAAATATTTAATAAAACACAGTTTTAAATCATGCATACATTCAAGAAGAAAATCATCAAGAATTTATATTGAAAATTTAAGATTATTTTAAACATTTTTCTCATACTTTCGATATTTTTGTTTCAAATAAGATGGATTTTTTTTTACTTTCAATGACCTAATATGAAATACAAGGTAACGCGAGTATTGCGATGGGGTCGAAAATCTGAAATGGAGATTTTGTGTTTTCGACACGTTTTGGAAGGTGCTGATTCCGAAGAAGTATTTTTTAAACATGGGCCCATCTGTCTGTCTGAAATAACTCTACAAAGTATAGGCACAACACAATATTTTTATACAAAAGTATTGAGACACAAGATAAAATCTTTATACGCTTTATTCATCAAAACATATTAAAATAATAATAGACATTAAATACTAAGAAAACAAATATCTGACACGTTTTACACTAATATGACAGGAATGACAAAAATATGCTGCATATAAGTTTAGGCCCACTTAATAAAAATAATAGTTTTATAATCAAATAAAACATTTTTGTCTAGTTGACCTTGATGTATGTATGGAAGTATTATCTTGCTGGAATTTCCGATTTGGGCCGCCTAAAATCTCCCCTTATTGCCTATAAGGCAATAAGTTTTTGTCAAGAGCTGCTCCGAGTTTTGCTTTCCTTTGGCTTAGGAAGTGTGGACGTTGAATCCCAAAGTTCCCCACACCATTACCGAACCACCACCTTGACGTCGGGGTCGCGTCGGCTAAATTGCATCCTGGGATCTTTACGCAGATCATGCCAGTATAGTAAGCATACCTATCTGGACCATCTAAGTTCCAATTTTTTTCGTCGCTTAAGATCACTTACTGTCATTCGTCGTTGTAAGACATGTGTTGTTGAGCCCATTGCATCCTTGTGAAGAGATAGCAAGCTAGGATTTTATTAAGTATCCACATTCCTTGATTCTCCTCCTTATAGTTTCATGTGGAACTCTAGCCGCAATTAGGCTTTTGATTTGATTTGAAGAGCGATCATGGTTTGAAGGCAATTTTCTTATTTGTTTGTCCTATAGTTTGCTGGCGATTCTAGGTCTTCCAAACCGCGATTTTGGTTGAAATTGATCGCCACGTGCTAACACTCTATAAACACCTCGTTTGGAACGATTTAATTTCGTAGAAATATCAGAAACTGTTTAACCTCAGAATTGCATTATACAGATTCTTATAATCTCGTCATACGAACATTTATTTGAATTCTAAGCATTGAAAATTGCCTTCAACTTTTTAAACCAACTTTAAAATCCTTCCCATTGATGACGCAATCACTTTCTCTAGAGAATTTGCATAAAACTGAAACGTGTGCCTATACTTTTGTGGCGAGGAAAGTGTTGACATTTTTCATTAGTTGATGCAAGTCAAATTTATTTATTTTGTTTTGAACAAGGGGATTTTTCCATGAATCGCCTCTGTGCCTAAACTTTTGTGCAGCACTGAACAGCTCGAATTAAATGATCTACGGACTTCAAATTTGGTACACGAGTTCCCAGCCATTATAATATTTTCTAAAAAGTTGTGCATGTGCAAAAAGTTGCTGCTCCGCCATAGAACTTTTTAGGTTTTGAAATTATTATTGTTTTTTTTGTTTCTATAACATAGCCGAATCAAATGGATCCATGAGTCCTTATTACTGCATTTCCTTGATATTATCGTCATACAGGTCTATCAATGGCGGCAAGACTCTCTCACTCATAGTTGTAAATATGTGGATTGTGCGGCAGTTATCGCAGTTCCTGTAGTGTAGACTCTCCTTGTTGATCTTCATACCTCGGTGGTGGTTGTTACTTAACCTGGACATTTTTTTGTAATGTGTGGGTCTATTTGCATTTATATTACAAATCAAGTGTTTCATTGGGATTGATTATTTAGTTTATATTTCACTATTGCATTTGCATCTTTGAGGGAAACATTATCGTCGTTCATGATGAGATTTCTGGCTTTCTTGGATAATTGACCTGCATTTTCATTGCGTGGACCGGCAAGGCGAGCAGGTATCCACTGAAGAGTTGAAATTATTTGAATTACCTGATAGGGTATAAAAATCGCGGTAAAATTTATAAAAAATAAATAAAAACATTATTCGCGGATTTACAGTGCTTAGTTGGAAGAAAATGGGTATTCCTTGAAAAAAAAATTTGCATTTAACATCTACTATAATTTGCGTACTATGCAAAGTACTGTATATAGTATCGGTACCTTTCTTATGTCACCGTAAAAAATAGAAATACCATTAAAAGTGTTTAAATAGTAAAAAAAACTAAAGCTTAACTCTAAATCCAATACGTGTCAGTTGAATATCCTATGTCGTTAATAAAAATACAATCCTGTATCCCATTTCTACAATCACTCGACTCATTACATTACCTGCAATTGAACAATCGTCATTCCCTTTTATCTACGACATTTCGTTCTACTTAAAATAAAGTGAAGCCATTGTAGTTTTTTTTAAGCTCTTCAAACGCGGCGATCGTTAGCAATCGGAGTGTTAGTTGAAGCGAATCCGCTCCAATAAGCTCATTTTGTTCGTAATGCGACACCGGCTGCAAAAACAGTCGCATATAAATGGCGACATTAGGAGATGGTAAAGAGTTTCACAACATGTGCGTTACTTGCTTTCAGTGGCTGAGAGATATTACGTGTTCGCCTATAAGACCAAGTTTGTAGGTTTGAGACCCGCTGAATCGTCAGATTTTCTGGATAGTAAAATCGTGTACACGCATGTCAGATGATTATGTGGCAAGTAAAATATCCCGTGAGTACCCATTTGGCTAAGGTTCACTTGGCAAAATTAAATCTCGGCATGCTTTAACATCCACAGATAACTCAGATTCATTGTAATCTGAGGGTCAAAATTGGTAACGAGAGTCGCCTAGATGGTGCGACAAAAATGGCTCTTAGTTTTAGGAAATATGTAGAGTCTTCAAAGGCTTAGCCGCCAAAAAAGCAGCCTCGTTGGAAAAGAAGAAAAAAAGAAAGAAGTGTGTTTCTTGCTGTTTGAAATGATCATGGACGATGGCTTCGACGATGGCTAACCCTTTAAACCGTAGAAAGAGTTTAGTTGAATGAACGTCTCACTAGAGCTACACGTAGGTTATTGGCGACGGGAGTCATCATTTATAACCACAATCAAGTGACGAGCCGACACGTGAGTAGGTACACAATGCAACTTTTAAGAGCGACATTACAAAACAACGGGACTTTGGAGCATATTTAACGTGCACTACCTTTACAAGGGGTATTCTTCAGACTTTTGGCTGCACAGACCGTTTATAGGTCGGCAGTTATTTTGGCAATGCCCGGGACAAATCCTGAGACATGTCGTGCGCAGGGAAAGCATCTTACCGGCTGGGCTCCCCAGGAGGACGATTTCAAGCGGTCATCAGAAATGGAGGGTACTTATGATGAAAGTGTTTTTTAATTGTTTTCTTTTATGACTGGTCTAATTCAAGATTATTTACTCAGATCATTGTGTGCTTTAGTTTTACGTCATTCTACAACAACAGTTGAAACAGCCATTATGAGTTCAGATTTAGCTGAATGTTAAAGAGCTAAACTTCGACAAAATATAGTTTCGTATGCTATTTGTGTATGAATGTTTTTTTTCTGACGAGATATTGTAATCTTTTTTGTAAGAATAATTTTTTATCTGTCAAAATATGTGTCAATACAAAATCGCATACTTACCAATACCATGTTTTCAAACTATAAAAAGTTCTATAAACAAAAGAAAATAAAGCATAGTCGTCAGAGTAATCAAACACGCCCCTTCATGGTTTTTTATTATAATTTTACAGGAAACAGCTTATAATAAAGTAATAAAACTACTTTTAAAAATGTTATAAAAATAATCAATTGTGCGAGTTGTTAAAAAAATATTATAAACAATGATCAACTAGTATTTAGAAACACTAGTTTCAGACGACATTAAGAAGTAAGTAACTCAGAGTTGTTCATTTATTCATTCTGTCCCTAGAACAAAAATGAGCTCGAATGAAACTCTTCGAGCTGAGCTACTTAATTTCGATTGCCTTCTTATGGGACCGTTTCTTTTATGTTCAAACGGGATCCAGATGCTTAATTTGGTTAAAAGGAATAGATTTACAAGCGAAAATGAAGGAATAGATTTTGGATATATTTCAGCCGGTCCTAGCTTTTTTTTATGGAAAGTAGGGAATAAAAAAAAACTCAGTAATATAAATAAAGCAGCCAATAAATTAGGATTTAGTTTTAAGTGTCACTAGAAATGTGTATTCGAATATAATTGTGACACGATTTGCTTTTCATTGCCAACGTTTTAGATATAAAATATGAATATTACGTTTTGTTTCACAATATAACGAGTAATTATTAGCCGCTCTTTAGTTTATTGACAGCGATTCGTGATTTTATGTAAAAATTACTCTTGAATAATCTTGTTGAAAAAAGTAATTCAATTTATTTTATGTTGTTTAAAATATTTCAAAATTTAAGTATATTTACATGAAAAAATTAATTTTTAGGTAAATTATAATTTTTTATAACATGTTTCTACAGTTAACTACATATAATCCAAAATATTTTGCTGAACAATAAGCAATAGCTATGCTGTTTAATTTACACTTCGATAAAATATTTGTTATAATAATTTTAATGAGCATATAACATGTTAAGTCTGTAAAAAATGACATAACTTTCCGCATATGCACCAGATACTTTTCTGGTTTATTAAAATTTCTGTTGCTTCTTCGTAAGTTCCTGGGATTTTCGGGTTTTCCTCAGACACATAATAAAAGTTCTTTTAGATAGCATACTTGTGATGAAATCAATATAATACATCTTAATCAACAAGCAACCATTGCCGTGACGTTTAGTTTGAAGAAATAAACCTGAAGTCGGTGGATCGAATCCAGAAGATACCTCTCCGTGAAACTCGTAGTTGAATAATATGAAAAAAAACATTGTAGAACACTCCTGTGTAAAACTCCTGTGTTCATTATGGAAAAAACTGCCATAGCGTATGGGTTTTTGCTAATGGATTCCCT
Organism: Oedothorax gibbosus; assembly: GCA_019343175.1. NCBI lineage: Eukaryota > Metazoa > Arthropoda > Arachnida > Araneae > Linyphiidae > Oedothorax > Oedothorax gibbosus. The sequence goes on along the minus strand of CM033278.1, from coordinate 1,601,956 downwards.
ACCCTTCCAATAGGAATGGCTACATTTTGTTTTTGGCAAAGCTATGGAAAATTTACAGGGACACTTCACATAAAACTTAATTGCATTTCAATAATAACTTTCTGATTGAAAATGAACATTTTTTAATCTTTCTTATTCACGAAGTTTTTGTGAGCAATTAACTTTTATGCTACAAGCCAGAATTTTGATTTTGAAATGTTTTGAATGAACACTTCATATATATAATTTTTTTAGTAACACACATGCACAGGGTTCTTTTTTCGTAATTCAACTCCGTACTCATTTAGTTTAAAAATAAAAATTTATTCTGTAAAACCATTTCAAAACTTATTTTGGAATTTAAATATCAAATTAGCATAAACATTTATAATACTTGCCGCTTACTAAACTATTATGATAAAGCAAAGCATTCTCCTTAGAATATTGTTCTATAAAAATATTAAAAACTCTCTTTCAACTATTTCATGATTAGGATTTACTTCTAAGCTTCGAGCAACATTAAATTGCTGAAAAGCAAATAAATTCAAATAAATGCAGAACTCAAAATGAAAACGTATTCGTTATACTTTTAGTTTCTATTATTTTTGAAAAATATTATCCTTTACGATGAAAGTTCCTATTGATAGCTAAAAAGAATTTATGTTTGCAGTAGAAAATATTTGTAACAAAGTTTAATTAAATCGCAAAATCTCGTAGATTTATTATTGTCGACAAAATCTTTTGTTATTAGATTAAGGGAATTATGTTTCTAAAAATCATCTCTAGATTTAAAATAAATGTATCATTTTTTAATATTTATCTAATCCTCTCTAATTACAGAAATATTCAAATTATAAATATTTATGTTGGGTAGGATTGCAATTTTTTTAAAAACATTTATGTTTTATTGTTTAAACATTAAGATTATTCTAGATTCGATAACAACTTTGTATTCAAATTCAAATTTTTATTGTAGCGCTAAAAATTATGAACGCATGAAAGTGTAGCAAAATTAAAAAAAAAATTAAATAAACGCTATTGGTAATAATTTTCGTTTGAAGTACTATGTCAACTGAGATTTGAAAGAGAACTTAAATATTCATTGCTGATTTAAAGAATTTTGTCAACTGTCAGAAATATCGTTTAAATGAAACACATCCTGCTCTTTAAATATTTAGTTTGCACAAGAAATTAACTTTTATTTGCATGAATACTTAATCTATAACATTGTTATGGTGATATATTTTCAGTATAGAAAATTCTTTAGAAACGGTTTTAAAAAGGAAATTTTGGACAAAAGGCAGTTATTTGCTCGTACCTACTCTTCACTGCAATTTGACCGGATTCAAAACATTAGATGATTCATTGTAAAGAATTGAGTAAATGATTTATGTGTCAAAATTTATTATCTAAAAGAATTGGCAATTGGAACATGTTAGAGGTTGAAAAGGCTTGTTTAACTGTCCATGTTTTGTTCTTTTTAAAATTAAAAATAATGTTTGCAGTAAATATGTAAATATTTGAATTTCATTGGGCATAATTTATGTTAAAAATGGTTATTGATGACTTTTGAGTTTTTAAAATGAAAAATACCTTTAAATACAATTTTGAAATAATGATATGAATACCAAAAATGCTTAGGGTTCTATAGGCAACCTGTGAACCGTTGGCAAATTTTCGTAGCCAACTTCGCTCTTTTCAAATACCCTAACTAAAAAGATTCATTAAAATCAAAAACATAGAAATAAAAGACGAAATATTTCTAACAAAACTTTTCACTGTATTTATTTTGCTAATAAGGTATTGATTTTGTATGGGAACTTGGAGGACTTTGTGACCACGGTGGACTTTAATGTGTACCAGTCACCGTACACGGCTGGCAGGGCTCGATCTCGAAATCTACTGGGATCTATATTCTAACACTCTACCAACCAGGCTTTCCCGGCCCTTATTTGAACTGTAGTAGAATATAAAGTGCAGATAGTACCATGGCACATCCTAAATGTCTTTCCCTTTTTTTAATGGGGTTCATAATTCCAATTAGAAAAATTGTTCATTAGCAATTATAGCACTACTTTAGTACATTCTACATCAGTTACTACCGACTCCACAGGGAAATCACTAAAAAGTACATTACTACATTCTTATAACTAATACAAGTCTCGGTATGAAATGCCCTCCATCCAGTCATGCCTTCGGGCATCGCCCAATACTTTATCCATTCATCAACCTTTCTAACTGCGACTATAACCCCGTGAGATGAACGGATGTCAATATCAGTCAGAACTGCAACCGTGTATGTGAGTAATATTGAAAGGAACTTTTTAGGAGCAAAAGTAATGTTAGAGTTGAGAATATTATTCAGAATATTGTAAGTATATTGTAAAGCAACATTGCAACAGCGATGGAAATACAGCATTAAAATATTGAATTGGAACTCTTGATAGTGAAATCTCAGAAATAATATTAGAAAGCTCAGAGTTACAAAAACAGTTATTATTATTTTTTTAATCTATTAGTAACTACTAAAATTTAACTAAAAATTACATTTCAAAATTTTCAATACAAATCAAGTTTATCATTTTATAATAGAAAATTTTGTCTCTTTCTGCTGTCTTTGAGATGTGTCTGCATCCTTTCAGACATAGTCAAAGTTTTTTATTATTAAATTTTACGTTTGATATAATTCTTAAAAACTAAATTTAGTTTTTTAATCAAGTTGTTAAAATCAACACAAAATATTTACTTTAAGATATGAGTAATTCATAAGTCATTAATTATTTTGTTTAATCACTTGTAGTAATATTTAATGAACGACTCATGACTCGGACTTTTAAAGGAAAATAGGACAAAAGCGATTGATTTTTGTGATACACCATCCAAAATCTATTTCACTTTGAAAAAAAAAACTTTTTCAATTTCCACGCCTATGCGCAATACTAAAAACATTTTCCTAAAATGAAACAAAAAAAAACCGAAACTCTTCCTAAACTTGGTCCGTGTCTTCTTTCCCGCAGTCGAAAAACAGAAAACAAAAACCGAAGAAGGGTTTAGTTGCGCCAGAACTGCTTCTGGCTCCGAACAAAACTTTGGAACAGATTTGGTGTCTTCTGGATATTAAAGAAAGTTCCAGAACATCGCTCGCTTCGCTTCACTTCGATCCGCGGCTGTAAAAGTAATTGATTCTTGTGTGCCCGAAGTGACAAGTGACGCCTCCCGTGGGGACATTGGACCAAATGCCATCCCACCGGGGACTGCGCTATCGGTTGGCCATTTCTAAGAATGGTGGGCAGCAGTTTTCTTGGAGTGCCTTGTCAGGTTTCATGTAATTGTCAGATGCTTATAGTTCATGGGCCTTTTTTTGTCAATGGCGTAAATATACATTTCTGTGAGAAAATAGGTACAACTTTGCGGTTTGTTGAAATAGCTCAATGAAACAGAGTACAACAGGGGCAAATGTTGTATGATAGATAATTCGTCACAATGATTAGCTTGCAGCAGTTTGGGAAAATGTCTTAGCATTAAAGTAAATTTGTTTCTATTGGACCCTTCGATTTCCCCTTACACCCATACCTTTCCTTTAAACATTTTCCTCCCAGGTATGTCATGTCATTCACATTCGTCATTTTTTCATTTATTCCACTTTTATTCTGAGGTTAACGAGAAAATTGTCATGGTAAATCTGCCAACTTACACATAACAAACCATGTGTGCCTATTTACGTTGTTTCCTTAAAAAACCTACTTCGATTCCATGGTCGCCAATTGTAAATGAACTTACTCCACATTTAAATTTATGAAAAGGGTATAATTATATTTCTCTTTTATTTGGTTGATTTATTAAATACAATGAAGAAACTTGCGATTTTATCTTCTGAATAACAATTACGTGATCTGACTTAAATTTTTTGTTTAAATACGAGTACACGCAATGTTGACATAATTTTATTCATTGTATCTTTAAAATCTAAGTAAAAAATTATTATTCATGTTCATTAGTTAAAAATGTATTTTAATTTTAAATGACGCATTTAATACGTATGCTTATTAAATCATGCGCATTAAGTAAAAGTAGTTATTTAATGGGCTACTTTAGTAATCAAAACAGCTACTTAAATGAAAAACTCCTTGCCTAATTACTTTTTGTTTTGAAAAATAAACATATTCTATAGTTTTGCGGTACTCAATCGTTTTCCCTATTTCCAACTTTAAAATTATTGCTGTTTATCACGCAGTCCCATTTCTTTAATTGCATTTGAACTCAAAATGTTTTATGCTCTTTTTAAAATCTTAGAGAATGCTATTTTAATGCTGTAATGCTGCTCTTTCTTTAGAATAATAATGGTTACATTTAATTGTGTTTTTTATTGTAGTCATTACCATTGCAAAGCATCAGATTGACAAAATTATCACTAAGAGTGCAGACAAAATTTTCACTAAGAGTTTCGACAAAAAGGAAATTATATATTATGGAAAGGATTTAAAAATTTAAACCAACATAAGCATTCGTGTTTTAAGCGGTACCTTACTCGTAAGGGCGATATGAGAGGCAAATTATATATTCAGAATAGAATTAAACATTATAAAATTTCAAAGCTTTTATTATGATTCTTATATATAAGAATCATAATAAACAGACTTATTCTGCTGAAAAGCAATAAGAATTCAGTGGCAACTTTGTCTAAATAACGAAATCAAATGAATTACGAGTGCGTTTTATGTAGCAATGTCGTTTTGTTTTCAAAACAGTCGAGATTAAAATAAATGAGAAAATCCTGTAATTTAAAATTATTAGTGTTTCTTCATTTACATTAAGATAAACAATCAGGAAAAATCCAAAGAGGAATGGTAAACACATATTATTCGTTTAATATAAATGAAAATAGTATTATAATAAATTAATCTAATATTATAAATTTGAAGTATTATTACGTACAAAATTTATAATAATACTAATTACAAAAATTTCAAGATACATACATGAATAAGAATCATGTTTATACAAATTAATCAAAAAAATATTGAACATTGTAAATTAAATTAAGAAGCTAAGACTTAAGAAACTCCTATAGCATAAAATATTAAATTAATTTATTATGACTTTGGTAATATTATTGTGTAATAAGAGGAAATACATCTTAGCAACGGAAAATGAAAAAATAGTTCTTTTGACAAGAACATTACTCACAAAAAAGATTTTTCTAAAGATTCCAGCAACTGCGAGATAAATAATTAAATTATTTCAAAAGGGAAATCCTTTTATTATTATCATCAAAAGAACATTACGTAATCTGCTGCGTAAATAATTAATGTTGCACATTAGAAGCTAAGCTGACAAAGAAAAATCACAAACCCGAAACAAATTTTTTTTCTCCGAGTTTTTTAAACAGTATATTTGAGTATAAAAAACATGTCTTGGAACATAGAGTAATTTACAATAATATCATAAAGTATAAAAAACTGAGTTTTTTTTTTATGATTGCGAAAATGCTTTTTGGGTTTAACTAAGAGTTGTTTATGACTCGGGAGTAACTTAAATGTTTTGTATTATTCAATAAAATTTATTCATGTGAATATTTCTTTTGTTATTTATAGTTTGGTTGAAAATATTTGAAGCATTCATATATTTAGCAGTTTAACTCCAAAGTGCAGTTTTTTAATTGACTTACAAGAAGAAGAGTTGAGGAAAACTCCTCTAATTCCCGTTCACAGAATAAGTTGAATAATGAATACAACCCATTTCAAAACAAATACAACATTGAAGAGAACATAAAAACCATTAACTATTCTAATCAAGTATATGACCATTTATTTCAGAAGAGAAACATAAGACAGACATTACTAAACCTTATTTATATTCTAACAGAGATCTTTAACATTCGATGCGTAATAATATGACAAGGGTGTAACAATTGGCTGTTTTACCAAATTACCGGATTTGGCGATTCATTTCTTGTTTATGATGACTCAAATTTGAAGTAGTCTACCTTCAGAACTTTTGCTATAGCAATTCGCAGATTGTTTTCTTTTATTTCTTTACCCACTCCGAAAAAGAGTGAAATTCACTCCTATAGGAGAAGTGCTTTTTTCACATGATATATTGACTCAAAAATAAAATCTTTCTCACCTACACAGTAGGGTGGTGTTTCAGGGTTGCCAAGTTCAGGTTTCAACCGAGCCATACAAAATATATGTATCATGCATATAATTTCTTTACCTACTACGAAAAGTTTATTGAAAAATATAAATTTCTTTGAATTCTTTTCGTGCTGAACCTAAAAGCTGTGATAATTCATCCTAACGAGCGAACTTTTCTTCACGATTCAGCCTTTCATAAATATTTTTTTCATTTTCACAAATAAATGGTCGTTATAATCGGTTTGTCGTTGGTTAAACACCACGTATTTTTATAACTAGTCTTTGTACAATTAGATGGTCACTCAATTAAACTATTTTTTTGTTGGTTAGAGCATCACGTATTTTTATAATTATTTTTTTTACAATTAGATGGTCACTATACTTTATTTTTTTCGTTCGTTACAGCACCATGTCTTTTTTAAAATTATATAGTAGCTCTACTTCGTGTTTTTACAGTGATCAGAGCCTCTTTTTACAACTAGTCTTTTTACAATTAGATAGCCGCTCTACTTCATTTCGGTTAGAGTACGTTGGTTATAGCACTATTGTAAAAGTCTCGTATGTAAAAACTTATGCCTAAGTTAACGTTACACTTTTTTCATGCCAAATACAGCACCCATTAACGAAATCAGACTTTCAATTGGAGCTATTTCTGACAATGCGAGAATAGATTAAATTATTCATAGCAGTGATCAACGTTACCCGAGTAGTTGTCAGTTTCGACTTAGATTAAATGAATTATTAATAGCCGGGGCCAGCAAATGTAAGATATTTTTTGTGCGCTATCATACAATTGTAGCATGCTATTCGGAATAGAATGTAACCTAATAGTAAAAAGACGCTGAAGAGGGTACCTTGATGAATCTCGCCAAATCATTAATTTGGCGAGGAAGGTTGTTATATTTTACATTTATCTTTACCTTATGAGCAAATGAACATTAAGATAAAACTAAAAGATTATTTTGTTGTTGTTTGTTCGCTACTTATTTGCTTGATATATACATTGTATTATTAAACTTCTTCTTTTCTTTTCTTCTTTTCTCATATTGTAGAATATACAAAAAACAATATATTGACTTGTGAAATTTTTCTATCGTCCAAACCACATGACTTGGTACCTGATAAAGATCCCATTTTTAGGTTTGCCAATGCGCAGTCTGCTTAAAGTTTGTATGAATTGGAGTAATTACACATCGGTTAATGAGAATCATAAGCTAATTACACTGATTCTTTAATGCTAATGAAAAGAGTGGAAAAAAGTTGGTATTAGGTTGACTGAGTTTCCGTAAATGTGATTAAGTAATACAACGGGCTAATGGTGTTCGTTTCTTCTTTTGTTGAAAAAGGTTTTTTATGTATGATTTATTATCAGTTTGGGAGAATTGCATGGTGATTACTGATTGTTATTCGTAAATGAATTGCTTGAAATAGACGCAAAAAATTTTGCTTTGATTTTTAAATAGGAAAATTTGAATTTAATTATCTAAAATTGAACGGTTTTTAGAGTTCTGTGAATAAATAGATATTATATTTTTGAACAAAGCATAAAAATACCGGACAATTCTTTTCCAAACATCTTCTTTTCTGTAAATATAAGATGTAGCCAATTACAGGAAGACAAATTTACAGTTACTAAGATTATAAGAGAATAGGCACGTGATCCGTGACACTACACACCAAGCGAAAACGTTGAAAAAAGATGAAAATGTCGAAATGCTGAGAAAAAATCCAAATTTAATCACTGAAATTCCCATATCAGATAGCAACAAGAAAATGTACTGCGATATTTCTACATGCTTTTATCGTCCAGACGTCCTTTTCGAAAAGGTTTTCAAATTAATCCATACGCCCTTATCTCATACAGGAATTTAAGATCCTTAATAAAACTGATTTCAAAAAGCTTTATATGACTATGGTCGAAAGTGGAAGAAGATAATTGAACGAATAAAAATAAAATAATTATTGTATGATCTCAAAAGTTTGAAAATAACAAATGGGCTGTTCTCTCTACACTTCGTTGTAAAAATCCAAACTTAATCACTGAAATTCCCATATCAGATAGCAACAAGAAAATTTACTGCGATATTTCTACATGTTTTAATCGTCCAGACGCCCTTTTGGAAAAGGTTTTCAAATTAATCCATACGCCTTATCTCATACAGGAATTTAAGATCCTTAATAAAACTGATTTCAAAAAGCTTTCTATGACCATGGTCGAAAGTGGAAGAAGATAATTGAACGAATAAAAATAAAATAAAATAATTATTGTATGATCTCAAAAGTTTGAAAATAACAAATGGGCTGTTCTCTCTACACTTCGTTGTAAAAATCCAAACTTAATCACTGAAATTCCCATATCAGATAGCAACAAGAAAATTTACTGCGATATTTCTACATGCTTTAATCGTCCAGACGTCCTTTTGGAAAAGGTTTTCAAATTAATCCATACGCCTTATCTCATACAGGAATTTAGATCCTTAATAAAACTGATTTCAAAAAGCTTTCTATGACCATGGTCGAAAGTGGAAGAAGATAATTGAACGAATAAAAATAAAATAAAATAATTATTGTATGATCTCAAAAGTTTGAAAATAACAAATGGGCTGTTCTCTCTACACTTCGTTGTAAAAATCCAAACTTAATCACTGAAATTCCCATATCAGATAGCAACAAGAAAATTTACTGCGATATTTCTACATGCTTTTATCGTCCAGACGTCCTTTTGGAAAAGGTTTTCAAATTAATCCATACGCCCTTATCTCATACAGGAATTTAAGATCCTTAATAAAACTGATTTCAAAAGCTTTCTATGACCATGGTCGAAAGTGGAAGAAGATAATTGAACGAATAAAATAAAATAAAATAATTATTGTATGATCTCAAAGTTTGAAAATAACAAATGGGCTGTTCTCTCTACACTTCGTTGTAAAAATCCAAACTTAATCACTGAAATTCCCATATCAGATAGCAACAAGAAAATTTACTGCGATATTTCTACATGCTTTAATCGTCCAGACGTCCTTTTGGAAAAGGTTTTCAAATTAATCCATACGCCTTATCTCATACAGGAATTTAAGATCCTTAATAAAACTGATTTCAAAAAGCTTTCTATGACCATGGTCGAAAGTGGAAGAAGATAATTGAACGAATAAAAATAAAATAAAATAATTATTGTATGATCTCAAAAGTTTGAAAATAACAAATGGCTGTTCTCTCTACACTTCGTTGTAAAAATCCAAACTTAATCACTGAAATTCCCATATCAGATAGCAACAAGAAAATTTACTGCGATATTTCTACATGCTTTTATCGTCCAGACGTCCTTTTGGAAAAGGTTTTCAAATTAATCCATACGCCCTTATCTCATACAGGAATTTAAGATCCTTAATAAAACTGATTTCAAAAGCTTTCTATGACCATGGTCGAAAGTGGAAGAAGATAATTGAACGAATAAAAATAAAATAAAATAATTATTGTATGATCTCAAAAGTTTGAAAATAACAAATGGGCTGTTCTCTCTACACTTCGTTGTAAAAATCCAAACTTAATCACTGAAATTCCCATATCAGATAGCAACAAGAAAATTTACTGCGATATTTCTACATGCTTTTATCGTCCAGACGTCCTTTTCGAAAAGGTTTTCAAATTAATCCATACGCCCTTATCTCATACAGGAATTTAAGATCCTTAATAAAACTGATTTCAAAAAGCTTTATATGACTATGGTCGAAAGTGGAAGAAGATAATTGAACGAATAAAAATAAAATAATTATTGTATGATCTCAAAAGTTTGAAAATAACAAATGGGCTGTTCTCTCTACACTTCGTTGTAAAAATTGGTAGAACGTTACTTCATAAACTTGGTACCAACTGCCACAAGTAACATTATACCAATTTTTTTTGTCTGGTTCAACTCATTTCCTATCAAATTTCATATATAAAACTATCCACACGTCATTTTGCCTGGCTTATCAACACAAATAGATTTGTGATTATTTTTTTTATTAAATATTCTATAATCGAAGTAGCATACTCAAAATGCAGCAGTATTTCGTATTCACTTTTATTAAGTCACATTCGTTCCCGTAAAGGACTACGTCACCCATTCAATTTGTTATCAACAATTATTTACCATGATAAAACAAACTTTATTTCATAATAAACCCTAAGACCCATTTATTTTCTTATGCATGCAGAAATAGAGAAATGCAATTTCATCTTTATTCTATAACGTTTTTTCCCCAACTATCTATCATCAGTAGCAACAAAAGCACGGACTTCGTTTATCTCAATGGATGCGTCGGTTCCGGAAAAGGAAAAACGATCCCATTTACCGGACTATTTACCTGATTTCCGGGAAGGGAAGCACGTCCAGAAAAATGTCCCGGTTTGTCCACTGCGACTATTCCGGAATATCTATTTCGACGTATGTTCCCCCAATCATGGTCGTAGCATGGCGGGCCATCTAACAAAGACGCGATTTTAATGGGTCGTTTAGAGGCAATGTGGGTTGCATGGCTCGAAGGTGGAAAAATAGTTTTTTGTTTTTTAGAAAATAAAGTTTTGGATTGAATACAAAATAATCTATTTAAATGATGGATTAAACTGTACTTGCCGTTTTACAAGTGAAGTAAAAAGAAGCACAGTGTACTTTGAAGGAGGCAAATGCAAAGTCTAAGTGTAAACAGTACAGCTATCTCAACTTAATTGTTTTAAAGGCACGAATAGTTCATAAATAACGAAAAAAATTCCGATCTTTACTATTCATTTTTAAATCATGCTGTTTGATCATGTTTATCTGTGCTGGCTCTTTTAATGGCCTTATCTATAATAATAAAAGAAAGAGTCTGTGTGTGTGTGTGTCTGTTTGTCTTCGGATCGTAAAAGACCTACTTATACTGCCCTCAGAAATTCTAAATTTTTAAGATAGATTCCCTTTAATACCAACGTGTGCACCTGTCTTAGTTTTTTTTATATTTGTTCCATTTTTAGAGAAAATTCGAATTTTCTGAAAAAAAATACACTACTTTCGCTCAAATCCGATCATTTTTTCTCTTTCCTGATGCCATCGGCTGAAAAAATTAAATAAAACTTTTAACGAAAACATTAAAAATTCAAAATGTTTATTTTATTCTTTTGCCATTACTTTCAGAAACTAAATTCATTATTTGAAAAATAATTGACATGTTTCAAATGACGTAATTCCGCCAATCTTCATTCCCGGATTTTATTGTGGGTTTATTTGATGATTTTTTTCATTGATTTTTCTGTCGACTGCATGTATGCATATTTAAGCAATAAATGTATAGTTAAGCTATTACTGAACTATGATGGTTAATAAAGGCCATCGTTGCTAGTGTATAATAAACGAATCGAAACGCTTTGTGTTTCAAATAATAAGATATTATCATCATTAGTCTTATTTATTTGTAAATACAATTTAATTATGTAATAGTAACAATAAGACAGTTAAATTAAAATGTTTCGCGCCATTCTTATTCACACTTAAGTATATATTTATATACATTTATTTCTAAATACTTATAGGCTTTAATTTGTGTGTATATTAATAGTAATATATTACATAAAAATAAGTCTAAAATAAAATAATGACATATACAATGCTGAATTTAACCTGGTCTAGGATGCAGAAGCTGCCTTGTCGAAATTGTGCAGACCAGCAGTTTACTACATTGCTAACATCATATGCACTTACTCCAGGGATGTACTACATATAATATGGTGCCCAAGTACATTTATACCATGAACCATGTCTATGTAGTGAACATGCATCTCAATGCAACCCTATTGTTATCGGGACCCTAAAGGGTCTGTATTTAGGTGTATATAATGGACTATTATATATCACAGACGCCGTCAAAACCGAAACGGATAACGTAATATCCTTAATATGGGATTAGGTAGCTGCGTTAAATACAGATAGATGGGTTGCACGCTAATCTTGATACTATAATTAATTAGTTATATGTATGTTACCGTGAAAACCCCGAAATAAGCTAAAAATATAATTAACTAGTGATATTTAGTTTTGACTGATGCCCTTAGTGAAAGCCCGTTTTCACTAGCTAGAACTAGACCCCCCCAAGCTAATATTTGTTTTAACCAAATATATTGGTTAACTGATTTTAGCTAGTGGGAACTAGTATTACCTGATGCCCCCAGTTAAAATGAGTTCTTACTAGTTATATATGGTTCAAGATGATTTGGGGGTTTTAACCGTAACATGTATATTTGAATTAAAATATGGAATATCCTTGTATAATGAAACTGTACGGTAAATGTATTAAAATGAATTGACGAATACTACGTCTTTTTCTAGATGTATTTGTTTTATGTAAATAAATAATATACCAGTAAATACGGTTCGTAATTCTTAAAATGCACATACACTAAAAAAATTCATTTTTTTTATCTTTTACTTCACTAGTTGTGTTGTTAAAAAACAATTTTTTTTTGATTAAAACATATCTATATATTCAACAGCCTATATTTACTGACACAAAATTTATTTTGTCTTTAAAATATTTTGCCAAAAAAATACAAATATTAAACGAATAACTAATTAAGATTCCATTGAAATATTTTTAAAACAGCGGATTACTTTTTAAAATGTTTACAATAAGTTTATATAGGAAAGGATGAGATCTGTTATTTGTTTAAACCTAAAACTTTATTTTAAAATTAATAACAACGTACTACTTTTTATTTAAAGTAAAAAAAATATACATTTTTTATCCATCTTTGAAGATTCCTTTCCAATAATATTGCGTAAATTTTTTCTATATCGAACATATATTTCAAGAATTTTTAATCCATTAAGGTGGCAGAAAAATTTCAAAATATTTTTCTCTTTAATACTTGAGTCATTACTTTTAATGAACACAGAAACGAAAAAATTTCAAAATTCCAACTTGAAAACATATTTTAAAAAATAAAGGAAACTGAAACGAACAATTTATTTCCGAAGCAAAAAACATCGAAAAAATGTTTAATCGTTGGCAAACAAATGCTTCGTTTTTTTTAAGAAGAAATACGAAATGTATTATTTCCTTCAAAGTTTATTTGAAAAACAAAAAAAGTTAAAATATTTTTTTAAGAACGATGATTAAACACAGCCGTATCGTAATCAGTTTCTTTTAGAATACATTAAAAGAAAAAGATGGCCGCGTTCATTCAGAATGACTCTATGCCAATTTTTTACAACAATTCTACCAAAAATAACCCAAAATATTGTGATTAATTTATTACACCAACTTTACTTTAGAAAAATAAAATAAATAACTACTTATCAAAATTCTTTCTACGTTTTTATTTACGTTTAAGTTTTTATTTGGCCTTGGTTTTCCTTTTTTTATGCTTCTTTTTCTCATTAACTTTAAGATAAGAAATTTTCATTAGGCAAACAATTCTCTTAAAAAAGGTAAGAATGTTTAAATGGAGTAGGAATTTAAAAACCATAAAGGTATTTAATCGCCTTTTCAAATGCATCTGACAGAAGTGAATAAATAGAGGAATAGAGAAAAACTGCGCTCACTTTCTCATCATAAGGGCAATAATTTAAAATTCAGCCAGCAAAATTATTGAGCATAATTCTTTCTAGAGATTTTTTTAAATCTTCATTGAGAATGTTACTTTGAGCATATTATTACGGTCGTATTTTCCTTTGCAATACTGCTGATACTTTTAAAATCATTTTTATACAGATGTTTGCAATTTAGTAAAATATTGTCGCATCTAATTGCATTGATTCAAAGCTATTTATGCAATTTAAAACATAGTCAGTTTATTACAACATAAAATATGTATCAAAATATTATGAATATTAATAGATATTTATATGTTTTAAATATCACTGAGTTTTCATAAGGTAATGAAAACCTATATAATTAAATATAAAGTTTAAAAGTAAAGTCAATATAAATATATTTATTCGTACTGTTGTTAACTTTGTTTTTTTGGTGTGCTTGTTTTCTCATTTGAAACTAATATGTTTCCTATAAATACAAATTAATATAACAATAGAAAAGTATCGATAAAAATACTTTAATTTGTAATATCTCTAATTTAGAACCTTTTCATTTGTTAAACTTATAAGATGTTACATTTATAAAAGCTTTCGTTTATTCTGTAACAAAATCCTGTTTTATTGTGACATCTTCACACAAGCACGTATATTTGTCATCTCCATGACACACATACGTGTTCCCCATGATACGTACAACAACCCACTTCAAGATTTGTTTTCCCGTGAGGTGCTTCACTCGTGGACGCACATCACGTACGGAGTGTGAGTGGGTGCAGATATATGTGAACGTGGAAAATTCGACTGCTTTATTTTGGGCAACTACTCGCGTTTTCTACTACGTGGACAGCCTAAAAGTTTTTTCCCCCTTGGCAGTTAATGTGGAAACAAGGCATATTTTATTTAGTTTCCTTAATACATTTCAAAAACGAAGACTTTATGGAGACGATGGACAGAAAAAAAAATTCCCAAGCCTGTTCCTTAAAGTGGAGCAAAATAGTTTTTTTTTTATTCTAATCTCTTCAGTTTATAATTATGGATGTGTATTAGCTACTGAAATGGTATCGTAATCAACAGTAATTTCCTGAGAGGCAGTATCAAATAATATCATGTGATAAAAAAACCCGCAGTCATCTCAAATAAAACAAAAAGTTTTGAAATGACTAAAATAACTACTTTTCTTTCACTTGAATGATGAAAGAAATGCTTATGGTACTCACAGAGAGACGGAAAAAAATCTATGGTAAAGAGCGGATGGATTACTTTAAAAAAGAAATTTTTTTAAATCCGATGATTAAGATGGAAGTTAAAAGGTGGATATGGAGATACAAATACAAAAAGTATGAATGATGGGTTTCTGAGCAATACCCTTTAAACAACAGCAACAAATGTAGAATTTTAAAAATCGGGCATTCGAGGGAAGCGAATTTTTATTGGGGTACAACATTTCGCTATTAACATTTGAATGTCAGTAATCGTAAGTCCGTATATAAAGTTTAGAATTAATATTAGTCCAGAAAGTAAATATATTTTTATCTGAAACAAAATCTGAACCATTCAAAATCGCTTCTCAACAACAAAAATCATTCTTTTCTAAAACCCGCGGAAGACTTTACAAAAACGGTTCCCATAAGAGTTTGTAAGAGACAAAACAAAAAAAATAAATGAAAAGTATTTTTCCTATAAGAATTTGACGGAAGTTTTCGAACATCACGTCTCCTCCTTCGTGTCTACTGCTGCCACCGCAAAATTGAAAAATGGAATTTCTGACTTTACTCTTTATTTATTTATATTCCTTCTTTCGGTGCGGGTCTATGGCATCATGCTTTAAAATGTCACGATTTTGTGCACTGCCGTAGGAATCAAACCCATACCACTTTTTATTTATTTTTTCGGAATTTCGGTTTGGTAAAAATCCAGCTGAATATTTGGCTCAAAAATACATTATATATTTTTTGACTTAAATTAGCCATAGTACCCCCTTATTTATTAACTTAGAATTCAGACGGTATTGCCCAGGATTTTAGGGTTTAAACTTTTAAACACACTACGAAACATTACATGCATGCAATGGAACAATCAACATATTTTTAAACAAATATCTACATTTTTAGCACCTTCTAGCCTTGAAATAACTCATTGAAAAGTGCTTCAGAACATAGCTGCTATCAATAAAATTGTAAGAACCTAAAATACTATAGCCAAAAAAATATCTCACCGGTGGTAAAAAAATATTTGAATACAAAGACAAGTTATACGCTTACCACGAACAAAAGTTTTATATAATTTTCTGATTATTTTATATTAAAAATATTAACTTAGCCTTGATGAAAGACATACAATCAAATATAACAAAAGTAAAAAAATATTTAGGAAACAATAGTCCGTAATACCCAAGTATAATGCTGCAAATAAACAATGTTGTTTGTTTGAAGGAAAATAAATAAATTACATGTTTCAATCTTTTTAGAGATTACCCTGTAATTTTCATTTTCAAATCCATTTTACTGAAAATCAGTCAATTGTAGTACTATACGTTTTGTGTGATAGCCATTTAATGTCAATACAATATTGAACTGTCAGAATGATATAGAAAATCTCAAATATGTTCTATGATTTTGTATTTTACTAGAGAAGTAAAAGTAAGGTTTTTGTCAAACTAATATGACTATTTTGTTTCATTTCTGAGTCTTTTTATCCAATGTCTCACTTGAAATAAGGAAGAAAAATTCTGTAGATATCTTTTGGCCAAAAATGTTCGAAGATTTTTTTTGTTAGCATTTTTATTATTTATACCCGATCCTAAGTCCCATGAAAAGTTTTTATTTTACTTTGGATACAAAATGGCGTGAATTCGATTTTTTTATTTATTGCGTTTCATTCTTTTTTGTCAGCTTTAGCGGATTGATGTTATATTCTTTTCTTTTTTTTCCATCGGCTTTAAGAAAGTTGCATTTGTGAACGATTTGCATCCAAAACGCACTCAAAATATTACTTTCAAATCAAATTTAAGTTCGAGAAAGCATTGCTTCAAATATGTAATAGATCCTTTTGAGATATTAATGAGGCATGTATATTTTTTAAGTTGCTTTTTTAATGTAAATTATTTAACAACTCTTTTTAACAATAACATCATCTTTAAAAAGATACATCCCTATTTTCAGCCAAATATTTGGTGTAAATTTTTTTCAATCACTTTTTTTGGCCGTTGTGCAAAAAAAGAGATTAAGGTAAAAAGAAAAAGTTTCAGAAAAATATTATAAAACAACATAAACTCACTACAATGAAATTTTTCTATAAATCCGTGCTACAAACACTGAAAAAATAATTTGCTAATGTAACAAAACTTTCATTGATTCAACCAAATATTTTGGTTAATATAGCTCCAACAAAAAATTTGTTTTTAGTACCAAATTGTTTAGTTGGCTCAACCATTTTATTTTGTTGATTCAACAAAAGCTTAGTCGTTTTTAAAAAAAATGAATTTTTGATTCAACAAAAGTTTGGTCGGACTTTGAACCAAAGTAAAATAAAAAAGAAAGCCTTCTTTATATAAGTCTTGTACACAGTTAAAAATTAGGCACTTTGTTTCACCAAAAATATGGTTCCTAGAAGCTGCAACGGCTGTGTGGTGAACGTTAAACCATTTTTTTGGTATTCGGTTGAACCATTTCTCAGGTTTTTGTTTCCAAATCCAGAAAAATGCTTCAACCAAACACCGAAAATAAGTAAAACATTTCACCATACAGCCGTACACCAATATCATGGTGAAAGGAACCAATATCATGGTAAACCAAGCACAAATTTTAACATGTAATAGCATCGTTAAACAAAAAACAAACCGTTAAAAACTAGTCCAAAATAATAGCTTAAACAAAACATTACAAAAAATTGGTCATATATCAATTGTCAATTTCGGAAAAAAGATTTATTTATGAATTCAATGCTTGCATTACTATATCTTTATATAACACATTAAAATATAAAAGAATAGTAAAATATACTAAAGAAATTGATTTTCTAAAAGCGCAGCATTTATGGTTTCCATTAACTGAAATAGTACAAAAACTTTCCGATATTCTCTTACTGCCATATTTGGCCAAACATCCCCAAAGGACAAAATTATATTTTTATAAAGAATGCATTAGTTTAAAAAAGAATACAAGCTTAGCTCTCGAGAATTTACCAAATATTTTAGGTATTTTGGGGTAATACACATTTAAAGTTTTGCTTTAAAGGTAATTTTGTATTTTTATGGTTTTGTACTTTTACAAGGTTTCTGAAAGGAAATTTATTTATTTCACTACGATTGTTTTATAGTACGGCACTAGTTTAAATAAGCATTACCAACCAAACCTACTACACAAAAAATAACTACAAAAAGGGCATAAGCTACGCTAAAGTGACAACACTAGAAACTCTAGCATCTTCAAACTTTCCCCAACTTTTCCGTCGCCAAATTTGGCGACACAAACTTTCCGTCCATTCTTTTCGTGATAGGTCACGGCGCCAAGAGATGCTTTGTGCCATTGAATGGGGGGTGTAGCAGTAGAATTCCTTTCTCGGCCGAATCGGGGCCAATCTTGGCATTTGGATGGGTGCCAGGCCTTTGCAGGGGTCTCAAACCCCGTGACGTCAGAGGCGCAACTTCCCGAAATGGGACCGCAGTGACACACTTTCGGGAAAAACTTTTTTTCACCCTTTTTTCCCATAAAAAAGTAGTTTTTTTTGGAGAAATTGATTGTCCGTAAATATCCTGATACTAAATGGATGATTTAAGGAGTTTTTAAGAAAATTGCTATCTGAAATGAGTTTCGGGTAAAAATCCAGAAAGTAATGTTGGTTTTAGAATGAGATGGTATTGCGTTTACTATTTGTTTGCGAATTAACTTTTAAAAAAACATTATCATTAACGCATACCAAATTTTATTAAAATTGGACCAATTCCACGAGTGGTATAAAAGGGTTACGTATGAACTAGAAAATTCTGACCAATTCATAAGGACATCACTGCTTTTTAATTTATTACCTGAAAAGTACAAATATTTAATTAGCCAATGGCAAAAACGTTGCATCATGGACATTGAGCATTGCATTGGAGTATGAAGACTATTCCGTTTATTGTTGTTCTTTATAAAAATGCGTTTTTCAATCAAACTAACCATTCATAAGACTTTAAGATACAAGAAGAAAACAACATTGATTCTTCGAATAAATTGCGTTATTTTTGTTGAAATTGATAAGTTTCGCAAGACGAAGAATCAATGTTGTTTTCCTTATGTATCTTCATGCATCATGCGGAATGTTGAAGATATTCTCGTAAAATGCATAAGAATATTAATGAACTCCGCAAGAAGTACACTAACTATGGTCCTATAAAAGATGCAATTGTGTCCTGTGATGTTATTCGTTTGGTATTAAAATATCAGTCTTTAAACAGCATTCATATTTTTCGCTTAATTTCTAGCTGTGTCTAAATTGCAACATTATTGTGTAAGTAACGCTTCTTGGCAAAAGATTTAACACGCCTGTACCATTTTTTTAGCCTTGGTCTTAAAGTTATTTTTATGGCTGACAATCATAGTAACACATGTTTATTCTTTATTACGATAGTTAAACTTATATTACAGCTGTGACTATCGTTGTTGTAATTTGTGTACATAACCTTTTCTATGAAAAATATGTTACTGATTTTGCACTTAAAAGTAATACTTAAAATTCCAAGTAAGCATAATTAAATGTCATCGATAGTGCTATGAAGCTCTTTTTTGGAATTGGTACTAAAAATGTAAAATTTTGTCCGCTGCATGAGATTTAAATTTAAGCTTTTAACATTTTACTTTTTACGAATTTGCTTATAATATATGATGAAGTAAATAATTTTTTTTAAATACTTTTCTTAAAACTATAAAATTTATAAATTAAAAAAAAAACTATATGCATATCAAGAAACGCTGACATTCCCTAGACTCACATATTTGTCTTTATTCCTCAGAAGTTTATCATCTTTTGAATTTAAGAGACAACATTATATGAAATAGATCTGTTCAGCTATCGTGTTTATTTTTAGACGTCTTACCAAGTAAATTCTTTCAAAATATTTTATTTTTGCACGCTTAAGCTCTTTCCATGAGCTTACACAGTGAGATCTAAAGCAGATGCTGTTAGGTTGCAGAATCCCCAGACGGAAACATATGACCGAATCCTTTAAGATGGAATGAGGAGAAATCCTTTTTTTTTCTGCATCCAAACTTATTTCGTGAACGAAACAAACAAATCCGGTGCTTTCAGTAGAAATAGCAGATATGAACCTAAGTCTAGAATAAAACTACACTGTTATCTATTGGGATCGTGGAGTATATTTGCAATAAAACCCCTAGTCCCAAAGTATATTTTGTTTTAAATGGTTATTTCTTGAAATGTAAAATATTTTAGTTTCTGAACCTTTGGTGGAGAATTTTAATTTATGCCATCTAAACCAGAAACTGTCATGTTTAATGGACATATTTTAAGGTTTCGATGGCCGGTTGGTTTAGAGATAGTTTATTTGTAATTTTAAAGGACGCAGAATAAAGCAATCATAAGACAACACATTCAGTTAGCACCAAACAGTAGCCCATGAGCTATGTAAACTATGGAAAAAAATCTTTAATGATTTTAATAAAACAGACTATCGCATTAAAATGTTTATTATGTAGATTGCTCTATTTCCAAAGTCCAAAGAGAAAAATCAAAATCTATTGACTTCTCTCTTCTGACAAAATCAGCTGACTCATCAACTGAGTTATCTGATGTATCAAATAAAAATTTAACTACAAAATTGAAATGATAGGTTTCAGTTATTAAATACCGCTTACAATATGAATAAAAACTAATTTTTAATATTAACCGTAGCATATGTATTACATGTTCTTAAGTTTAATATATATTTACTTAGTCAATTTACATTTATTCAATGCTTGTTTTTGCTTTTCACAATGCTAAGCTATTAGGTTTTTTAAAAAATAATATTTTATAATTAATTCTGTACAAAAAACAAGGCCCTTTAAGAAACCACGTAATTTATTTTGGTTAAATTTAATGTCTGCGTTAATATTTAATGCGGATTTTCATCAATAGATAATCAACAATTTTAACTGTCTCATTTTATTTACAGTATAAATTTATTGAGCCATTCAGAATTTACAATGTTTCCTCGACTGAATACAAATAATTAAGTTGTTATGCTTTAAAGTTTCTAAAACTTAAGATTCAAACTTAACAATAGGATATCTGATGTATTCTATTCACTTGGCTGGTTTTCTGCTGTAATTGGAGAAAATTAGACGAATTAAATGTTGAAAAGGTGGAGCTATCACTCCAACTTATTAGATACTTGGTCACGTTCGAACTAATTATTTTTCTAAAACTTTGGTGAGTTCGAGCGACATTAAATGTGCTCGAGGACTCGGGTGAATCGGGTGCTGTAATTAATAGATGGTTGAGGTTACTGCAAATGAGTGTTAATTGGTGATCGTTAATGTAATCGTTAACCATTGAACTGAAAATATAACTTTAAAGCTAGTTAAAAGTTTAGCTAGTTAAATTCATCACTTCATGTAGGCCTAAAGGAAATTCGTGAATTATTAAAAGGTCGTGTTCATATTTAACTTCTCAATTTAAATAAATTGAAGAACAGTTTAAATTAAAACAAACAAATGAAATAATTTTATTAATTTTTATTTTATATTAATTTGTTTTTATTAATTTTATTAATTTTTATTTTATATTAATTTGTTTTTATTAATTTTATTTATATTATTTTTATGTTTCATTGCTTAAAATATATAATGTATTTTGTTTGCTTTTTTACATCATTATTTGATTACAAATATAATATTGTAGCATAGATTAATGTTTAAAGATAATTTTTTTTTTGCAATACGAGCTATTTATAGACTAATATTTGCGATTTTAGCATACTAATACACTGGGAATTCGAAATAAAAAGAGATTTTATTGCGACGCTATTTCGTTGAATTTCCCCTCTTTCGTATTACGGGAGCTTCAGCGTAACAAAAAGACATTAGTAGAAAAACAACTTTTACAGAGCCCAATGTGGCGACTCCCCAAATTTTTTTTGTGTAATTTAGTTGCACAATTGGCTATTTAGTTTTTTGAATAATTATTTAAGATCATTTGTTAAGATTTTTGCAATTATAAGATAAGAAATTTCATTAAAAAATGAAATGTACTTTTCATTGCGTAAAATGGATGGTTATCAGAAACTTTTTTACCGTATATATTTCCCAATACATTACCTATCATATACTTTCCGGACTTTGAGTTATATTATTTCTTGACGATGATGGTCGAAAGTAATAAATGTGTGTAAATAACCTTTGATTTTGATATCTTTTACGACGACTTACGTTCCAATTGGATATTTCCGGTCTATCAACAAAAGTTGATCGGTTTTTATTTCATGCATGTGTTTATAAAACTCTCTTAAAATATATACGATTGCAAAAATGAAAAAATAAACTTTGAATTGTGTAGTGGCAAACTCAAAATATAAAATCAAGAATTTTGTTTTAAAAAAACTCTTCGGCTTTTTAACCTTATCCAGTTTCTTTTCAAGACAGCTCAGCCATTCTTTAAAGTCTCTTTCAGTCCCGGGTGAAGGGGGGGATTTAAAGAACGTGAGATAAAACACATTCTTCTTTAGTCGCTGTATACTTTTTTATTCTTCTTTTTCGAAGTGTTTCGCTAAGTTTCACGCTCCATTTAAAAGAACGGGTGATTCTTTTAAGTCGCCAAATAGATTACGAGCGATTCTATTGTCACGCATTGGCGAGTTTTGAGTTTTATCCAGCGACTTTTAATGTGTTAACGGGAAGTTTCACTTATCTGAAGTTTTTTCTTTCTAAAAAATATATTAATAATATTTTGTATATAATATTGAGTCTTTTCTTGAGGGTAACTTTACCATTTTATTTAAAAGCATAGGAAATTAAGCTATGGATAATATATAATCCAATTGTTTGCTATATACTTAAGAAGATACGTTTTTTAATGGCTTAATTTAATAAAATAGACAGAATACTTTTGTTTTATTTTATCACTAAATTTTTTTAACTTCTACCTTTACACTTTAAAAGAGTATTTTTTTATATCTATAATATTTTCTAAAGTTAATTTAACCAAGTGATTTCATTGGACAACAAAAAACCTATTGTTATAATCACTGTAATTTTTTTTTAAAGGAGCTTAACTCGGTATCGCAAACGTTACTGGCTTTTTCGAGGTGCATTTTTTGATTTTCAGGTTTTCTCAGAAACATAATTAAAGTCATTTGGTATACATCGTTTTGGTGAATTCAATAAATCGTTGTCAACAAGATATCATGGCAGTGACCAACGCGTGGTGCACAGTTCTGAAGTGGCCGGACCAAAAGTTTGGTAGATAGAATTCGGGCAAATTGCAGCCCAAGAAGTATAAAGAATAGTAGCAATGTCTTTTTTTTAATCCAAATTGAATTTTTCAGACATTTCCAGGAGAGTTACTAGTTGCAAGTGGGATTGTTTCTAAATTTTTAGTGAAAGTTACTGATATATTCTAGTTACATTACTGGTTAAAATTGGGCAGCTAGGTTGATTAAAATTTCCCAGTAGTGTTACTGAATTATTTTTACAGTGATGAGCAGATGATTATTATCATGCTTCACTTACAGTATTATTATATAACATGAAAATTATAGTTAGACTATTTCCAAAAAATTTCCCAGTAGTTTCCTATCAAAACCTTTATTTTGAGTTTGATTTATTTCAACGATTCACAACATAACATATCAACGATATCCTCGTTTTGCTTTATTACAAGGTGTTCCCATCCTAATCTTTCAGAAATTCTGGGTATTTACCAATAGAAAACGAACAATAGAGGCCAACCAATATGCCACCAAGTCATGGTGCCCCGGAAAAACTTTCCCCAGAGTGGATTGGCCCATAAAAATAACTCCCAAATAAAACTCTGGAGTGCAGAAAGAATATGGGAGAGCACGAAAAAAGGAGCTTTTTTACGGCCGGAAAAGTTACGGGGTGTTGCGAGGCCCATAAATTGGGATTACTTATGAGAGGCCCGCTTTTATGACCGATCTGGTATTCGGCTGGACCACCTACTTTTTACCAGGGGCGAAACAAAACCCTTTGTGTAAGATGAGGCCGGTAATGAAAGGGGCCATATTTGGGTCGAATATAAACGTGTTAAAGTAACACATTCCCTAGAGACGGCCTTTCCTCTCAATTCTTGTCTTCTTTGAAGTAATCCAACCTGCCCAACTGCAAAAGAAGTGCACAGCAATGTCAACGTTGCAAGTTCAAGCATTATTATTTGTAAATACTTATGAGAAGTCTTTTCTATTGTTGATAATATGCTTTTCCTAATCAACCTAATATACTGAGGGATCCCAAATACCTCTTTCATAATATATTTTGGTTGAGGTAGAAAGCAATAATAAACTATGGTACTCTTAAACCCATTGTGAGGGATGATTGGGCGTTTCGGGAAGTTTTATGAAAAAACTAGACAACTAGATTATTCAATAACTAAATTATTGCTACAAAAAGTAAATACACAAAATATAATCATGTAGAAGCATAGTTTCAAGTATAAAATTTGCAAATATTTTGAACTTAATAGTTTGATATTACTTAAAAGTGAAATCACTTATTTCAAAGAACATGCTTTCGGCAGAACCACCTACTTTCCCCAAGAGAAAAATCCGAAATCTAAAGGGAAAACCTCATCACGGCTTACTATTTTTCGTATGAATCACTTTGAACAATCACTATAAAAAATTGAAATAAATGTATTGGATTTTATTTAAATATTAATGACTAGTCAAAGTCTACTTTGTAGAAAAACCTTCCCTAAATAAGTTTCTCTCTAAACCTTTTAGGATATTCCTTCTCTATCTTCTAAAAGTAAGTTTAGTACAATAATCATTTATTTGGTATATATTAACATTCTCATTCCTTTCCTACGAAAAGAATATAAATGATGATTTCTTCTTGGGCAATAATCGTGCTAGAGCGACGGGGTTAGAGTGAAAATCGTTGATGAGTTTTCGGGGTTGCGGTAATGAGGTGCCAGCTGATGCATGATATTAATCTGCAGTGCGCAGGGAAACTGCAATAGTTAAAGCAATGAATTGGACCTCTTTTCCTGAAATAATCAATCTTGTAGCTTACGTTCTTATAGGATGCAGTGTTGTCATGTTTAAAACAATGGTTCAAGTCATGGCTGCGAATAGTTTAGTTAACCCGCCCACAGAATGTAATACCAGGGGTTATTTCAGCATGTGCCGACCCGGCGGCGCAACGGTTAGGGAGCTAGCCTTTTGAGCCTCTAGGTTCGGGTTCGAATCCCGGTAAGGCATGGATGTTTGTGTTTGTCGAGTATATGCGGAGTACGTGCTCGTTAAATCTGTTGGGTCCGAAAGTCCTGTGGGCTGTCATTGCGCAGTTTTCCACGGGAACGGGTCCCTGGAGACTATTTCCCTCCCCTTCAGGGACATGTAAAAATTGTGGAGGTGGCGATAGATGGCAGCATCTGTCTTGTATGTGTGTGTATGTCGTGTCCGTCCTTCTTGACGATGGTTTATAAGCGGGTCTTTGTGACCAAGCACACAAGCCTGAAAATATATGTCTACAACCAACTAAATTTCAGCATGGTGGCAGGCTTTATTCACAGGATTTGTTTAAAAAGACTTTGGGAGAACTCATTTGATTTATCCATCCAGCATTGGGATGATTCAAGACCTCTTGCATAGAGGCCTCAGGTTACCATTTTATGTGTGACGTAATGAGAGTAGTCCATTCTGACCAAACACTCACTTTGAAAAGTTAGTAATGAATGCTTTGACATTTCTTATGCTTTTATGATTACTCAGTTTGGACTCCTTCAAAAGCGTCTTTATTTGACTACAGATGCTTTCTCTAAACAAGGGTTGGTCAATTCATGAGCCATATTTTATCTAACCTCATGTCCGTAAAAATAATAATAATAATTTTTTTTTAAAAAACTATGACCTTTAGGGACGATTTTTTTCAATTCAGAAGGCCATATACCCTTCGATGTTACGAAAGATTGATTTAAATATTTATTGAAACGGTTAAAAATTTAAAATGCAATTGCTTTCAATATTAGGTAATTGTGTGGTTTACTGTTTTTAATTTGATTATATTTTAACCACTTTTATTGCTTTTCTTATGAGTTTCGTCATTGTTGAGAAAGATTGTTACGATTCAAATGAAAAGGTTAAACAATATAACTCTTATATCAACCCCAAATTAAAAAAAGTCATATTTTTTATACACTATATAAAATTAAAACCTATATCTTTCACAGTCATATTTTTTTACCAAACTAAGTATTAAAAATACATATAAGGCATTTTTACTCGATAAAACTTCCATAACGAAATAATTATCAACTAGTCATTTCTTTTCCCATACTTTCCCATATATACTTAAAAAAGAATAAAGCACTGAGAACAAATATCCCATAAAAGAAACTAACACCCTCCGACAGAACATAAATATGGATCACAAGAATGAATCAAAGTGTCAATAGAAACGACATCCGTTCTCAGCGAGAAGTAAAAGAAAAAGAATGGTTTGACCACTTGACCTTGTGGAAATCCACACTTCTCCGTGTCGCGAACTTTCGCTTCGCTGACATGTTTGGTCGGAGGGAAAATAAATAATATTTCTGTAGATGTTTTTGTTAATGCCCAATGTTGTTAGCCGGTAAAGTTAGTTGTGGAAATAATACACAGGAAATAAATGGTTGGTCTACATTAAATTAAATGTAGTTTGTTGTTATACAAATACAGGGAGTTTCAGCAAAAAACGTTTGTGTTTAAAAGTGTCAATTAATTAGTTATTTTTTCTTGTAATTCTGACAACATTACTTGATAAATGTGATAGTTAACATATTGTTAAATTAAATATCTGAAACAGTAGCAGTTACGGACGAAATATAATAAACCCTAACATTTTAGAAATTTCTATTTCTTTCTTAATCTACATATAAAATGTCTGTTTAAAAAGTGTTGCTTTGAAACAATTTACAAAATACCGAATTGATTCATGAACAATTTTGCTTAGAGATAATCCTAATGGATTTAAGTATTAAAATTTTTTAATCCAATTAATTTTTTATGATTTTCCGCAGCATGACAAAGTCCTGAATAAAAAATTTCTTCAAGTTGAACTTAGCGTTTCCTGCATTTCCAAAAGCTTCAATTATTAATTTCTATATTCTTAATTCATGGGCAATTACTGGAAATTTTCATGTGTAGTGTCTACGCTTTAGCACTAAATACAATAAAATAATGATGAACTTCTAATTTGGTTAGATACACAACTTTAGCGAATCCAATTATGAAAAAAACTTATTTTGTAAATTTGCAGGCTAATGATTTAGGATTTTAAATAATGCAATAGGGTCATATTTTTTATTACAAAATTACAAAAACTAAACTTAGTGGTGCGACAACCGATAGCTGACCAAAGCCTGTTGTGCTCATTTAGGCTCTCCGGACCAAAGGCTCCGAGGTGCGATTCATGTGTCAGGGAAATTAACCACACGTAGAAACGCCAGAATTTAGTTACAAGAATGCTTGGTCTTCGTTTAATCGACCCACAAGTAATGAAAGGCTTACTTAGCATTTTTCAATTTTAGATTCCAATCTCGGATTAGCGGCATAAAAGTTTGAAGAGCACACACATAAGCCACTTTACCTCACTTTACACCATTAACTATTAAAAAATTAAGAATAAATACAATATTCTTCATGAATAAATTTACGTTTTTAAGGGCAAAACTAAAGAAACTTTAAAGAAGAAAGTAATAGAAAATTAAAGAAAATAAGTAAAGCACCATTGCTGTTCATAAGTAGTGCTTAAGTTTTAAGGTGTGTTCTTTTTATGTATTTCCATTAGATAAAATATACGAAATAGTTAATGAATAAGTGATAATAAAATGATTTAATTTGAATAGTAAATGTCCATTTTCTCTAACACAAGCGTAAAAATGAAAATTTTATGCGACGGCAATTTCCGTTGTCTATAAATTCAGAGCAATAAACTTTCATTTTAAACTTTTTCTACGATATCCAACGAGATTCATTGCAGAATCGCTTCCTCCCAAACCTTACGACTTGTGACACTCTCAGCAAAAAACCACCAATATAAATTGTTCTAAAACAGAAGAAGTTTCGAAAGTGGTACAAGTGTTTTTATCGCCACTAAAAACACTGGGCTTTAAAAAACTGGGACAAAAGAGACTTCTCTTTTTTTTTACTGATAGAACGAGCTTTATTCCTTTTTTTATGTGTGGTTTATCGTCTGTTTGGGGATTTTTGAAGGGAAGCCTAAAGCTCGCTGGAGTCGAGGATACATAGTTGCCCACTGTGATTGGACAAGATGTGTTGAATTGAAGTTGCAGCTTTTGTTTTTTAGATTTTGAATAGGGCGCCTTTTGAATAGCGAAGTTTTTTTTAAACTGATAAAATTGAGTTTTTTTTAAATATTGTAAATTTGAAATATTTGATTTTTAACAGCTGTTATGGGACAATTTTATAAGTATTATCATTATTTTAGACTTGTTTATACGCAAATCAATCCATGCACTGTAACACGATCGATTAGACTAGAGTTAAATATGGATTACTGCAGTTTCATATTTACGACCTACAAGAGGCAATTTCACATGAGTCAATGTAGAGCAAGCAGAGACGCACGTGTCACTTAGCACGTTCAGCATTAAGCAATCAAATGTTCTTATTGTATACATTCACTTAACGTTGATGCCACGAACTAGAGGTATTGAATATTTTATCTTAACAACATACTTCAAACGTTAAAAAAAATCAAACTTTGCCCAGCGGGCCCATGAGGCAGTGTCCATTTTCGTCGCCTTCGATCTGATTATCTCTGCCGACCAGGGGCCGATAGTTAAGCCCTTCTTTCTCGCGCCGCCCTCGTTCCAATGATATTTCCGAGTGTTCAGTAGTAACTGGTCAATAAGATAAACACAACTACAAGCCGATAAACTAACTTTTATTCTTTAAATGTCAAGCAAAAAGCAAATTAAAAATTAAATATCAATGCAGACATGTTGTTCAAACACCTATCTTTATACAATTTTCAGGAATAAAAAATATCGACACTTATCCTCGATTTTTTTAATTATTCGATAGTTAAAGGGTTCATATAACACTTGAGCTTGAAAATTCTTTGTAAACCCCGGGGGAAGAAGTTTTGACTTAGCAGACACTTCATACACACTGATAATTTACGTATGAATCAAAAATCGCCCATGGCAGACAAAACTTCGAAACTAAAATGAGTTACCAAAACCAAATCCAATTAGGCAAATGCGCCCACTCCCCATTCCCCAAGACTCTTCAAAACTATGAAAATTGTCTCCAACTGGAATTTTCAAGCCCGTTCGAACACTCCAAATCACGTCATCGCCCGATCCATCAGAAAACCGATCCCACAAATCAAATCAAGGAACATTCGAATTTGGAACTTTCGAATACACACCCGGCACGGACCCATCGGAGGGGCCCCTTGGGATGGAGGGGAACTCGAATCGAAAACCTTATTATTCTGGGAGAAGATTGGGGGAAACAAGTGTCAGTTCATTTTTAAATGTTTTACAGGAACATATAGTTCTTGGAATTTTAAGATGTAAAGGCGTTAAATAGGGAAAGAACATTTTAATGGAAAGTTATCTGACATTAAAAAATATAGCTACAATCACTATTATTCGGATTCATCTTTATTATTTATCTAATAGAGTTTATCTAATAGAAAGAAATTGGCTATAGTTTGAGCATGGCAACTCTTTTTTCAAATGGGTGTAAACCTCTATTTAAATAAGGTATTCAAAGAATGTAAATAAAGTTTTCGAAAAAAAAAATTAAATTTTTTATAAGTTTCTGGAAAATATCACGGTAAAAAGAAAAATACCAGTAAATGCTTTTAAAAATATAAGCTTGTAAGAAAAAAGCTTACATCTAACGCTAAACAATTTATAATATCAATGGTTAATAATTTAAAACCTATTACTTAAGTAATTAAACAAAAAACATATTAAACATACATTTTATATGTAACTGTACCTGCAACGCAGTCATCCATTATTATCGACGTTCACTAGATTTCAAATATTCACTGTAATGCGTACACAGATATTTCACTCTATGAAATCGGTCTTTACTCTATGGAAATAAGAATTGCATCAGCGAAATAAATATTGTAATAAGATATATTTAACTGTTAACAATGCTAAGTAAACGAAATAGTGCTAAATTCAAGTTGTCTGTTATGTGCATATTTGCGTTCAGTTCTTATCATTAACTAAATTTATTATTAGATAAATTGCTCTTTAATTAGTCCTCGATTTCCTGTTGATTTATGGACAAATTGAAACTCTTAAAATAAAGAATAAAAAAAATAAATATTTTACAAACAACAATAGGCTCTAACATTTTCCCCAAAATAACCCATAAATAACTCTCTCTGGTTATTCGGTAATTTGGAGTCTTCATCAGAACGAAATCCGATAGTTAGAGATATCCCTCTCCCGATCTATTCCACATGGTTTGGGGAACGGGATTGCTTCTAGATTTCCTGATGATCACTCCCGTTTTCTGCTGGCTCCGGGAATTTTCCGGGAGTGCCATTAATTTCAAAGGGAGTGCCGGTGACTCGAATTGTCGATAGGCTTCGTGGTAAATGGACGTGCGGAGGAATAAGGGAATGCTTTAATGGAACGGGGGACCCCAGTAATGGATCGAAATTTGTGTGGAAATAGATCGAAATTCGTGTTCAAGTATTGGCTAAGTTATGCGCAAGTGTTTCTCAGTAATTTGTTTTTGTACGATTCCTTTTTAAATTAGTTAAGGATTCACTTGGGTAAAGATCAGAAAGCCCTCTTTCGATTGGAACCCTAGCGTACAGACTTTGGCGATTTCTGATATATCCTTAATGAATTTATGTTGAGAGAAATTGGCAGAAGAATTGGTTACTAACTGCAAAAACTTTGTCAAGCTATACTAAAATTTTGTCACGTTACCTCTACTTCAGAGCATACGCAGGGCACCCATTCGAGGCACATTTAACACATTTTCATTAGAAATGCACTTTGATTGTGTTCCAGACGCGTTCCGTTGTGCAGAATGCTTTCGAAAAGTGTTCTGGAATGCTTCTCAAACTGTTATGAATATATTATGAAAAAGATTTCTTAAATTCCACTTAAGACCACACTGATAAATTTTTTTAATGGGGTTGCTTGATTGGCGGCTAAGCCTTTTCCACCAACTGAGAGCCATATTTTTGTGGCACCCCATCTAGGCGACTCTCGCTACCCATTTTGACGCTCAGATTACAATGAATCTGAACATTATGTGGATGTTAAACGCATACTTTTCTGTGGCAGTAACACATTTTTAAAAGCTTTTAGTGGAAATTATAAAGAAACACGTTTTTACCCTATGGAAATAAGAATTATATCAGCAAAATAAATATTTATAATAAGATGTATTTAACTGTTAACAGTGTAAAGTAAACAAGATAGTCATAATTTCAAGCTGTCTGTTATGTGCATATTTGCGTTCAGTTATCATTAACTAAATTTATTATTATATAAATTGCTCTTTAATTAGTCCCCGATTTCCTGTTGATTTATGGACAAACTGAAACTATTAAAGTAAAGAATCGAAAAACAAATATTTCACAAACAACAATAGGCTCTAACATTTTTCCCAAAATAACCCTAAAACAACCTAGTTATTCGGTAATTTAGAATCTTCGTAACATCGAAATCCGATAGTTAGCGATATCCCTCTCCCGATCTATTCCACATGGTTCGGGGAACGGGATTGCTCCTGGATTTCCTGATGATCGCTCTTGGTTTCTGCTGGCTCCGGGAATTTTCCGGGAGTGCCATTAATTTCAAAGGGAGTGCCGGTGACTCGAATTGTCGATAGGCTTCATGGTAAATGGACGTGCCGCGGCATAATGGAATGATTTAATGAAGCGGTGGAGCCCAGTAATGGATCGAAATTTGTGTGGACATAGATCGAAATTTGTGTTCAAGTATTCGCTAAGTTATTCACTATAAGTGATTCTTGGTAATTTGTTTTTGTGCTATTTCTTTTTAAATTAGTTAAGGATTTACATGGATAACGATCTAAGATCTTTCTTTTGATTTGAACCCTGGCGTATATACATGTGGCAATTTCTCATATGCAAAGCGTTGTATAAAATGCCCTAAACGTGTTTGCAATGTGTTCTATAATGTTCATAAGTAATGTTAGCAATGTGTTCTTAAAATGAAATTCAACAAATCTCTTTCATAAAATATTCAGAACAATTTGAGAATGATTCTGGAATACTTTTGGAAATAATTCTGTACAATGGAAAGCGCATGAGTTTTTGTTGAGAGAAGAAACCAGAAGAGTTGGTTACTAAATGCGAGAACTTTGTCAAGCTATACTAAAACTTTTGCCACATTACGTATACTTTACAACATACTTCACAGGGCACACATTCGTAACACAGTTAGCACACTTTTAGTAAAAATGTGCTTTTATTGTGTTCCAGACGTGTTCCGTTGTACAGAATTCTTTTCAAAAGGTGCTCAGGAATCATTCTCAAACTGATTTGAATACTTTATGAAAGAGATTTGTTGAATTTCCCTTTAGGAACGTCCTGCTAACACTTAGTGAGAGCAGTATGAATGCATTTTGAAAATGGAACTATAATCTACGAATGTCGACGCGAAGCGTCCACACTCTTTCATCGAAATCTTCCCAAAAAGGGGTTAACTTTGACTGGGAATAGGGTTCGACAAAGTCCTCGCTGTAAACATTACGAGCAGGTTTAGAACATACCACAGAACATATATTGCTAGCACTTTATAGAACGTATTGCAGCAACACATTTAACGAACATTCTGGATCACGGAATACTTACAACAGAAGCGAGTGATCAGATTTGGTTGGGGACAAATCACTATGTCAAATCTGTTAAATGTTCAATAGTCTCGTGCACTGGCGTGGCATGGTGGGCTCAGACAGCTTGCTAATGAGTATATAAATTCCGGAACTCGGTCCTAGACTTAGCCACCCTATAAACTGATCTTGCTAGGGGAAAAAAGCCGCCCATAAATAACGCTGTACATAATTGGGACTTTTGCACTTGTTTTAGTACAAGATTCTGACGCCGCATACAATGTACTGTACCATCAGTACCCTTCTTTCGAATTCCATTTTATTCATTCGATTTTTAAAAATATTTTTGGATTGTTTGGCATCAACGGTTTATCTTTGATGTGCGTCTGTCTGTATATTTCCCCATGGTCTGTGTTTAAATGGTCTGTTTCACATTTCGTTCGAACCATCCGAATTTCGTTGTAATTGACCGAAAAATTATTTTTTTTGTTATAAAACTCTAACATAACCCTATTATTTGTCCAGCTGCTTTGTCTATCCGTGCTATAACAATTTCTAAAAGTGCTAAAATAAGAGAAAAGTAGGCTATTCTTTTAGAATTTCTTGTAACTTTTTAAAGGATGTCAAATTTAAATGCGAAGATAATGTTACAGATGCGAAAGAACTGACGATTTAATTGAAGAATATTTTAATAATAAAAACACTTGATTCCCAACACTATTGTTCCAGATACTAAATATTGTGAAAGATAAAAATTACAGCTTTATATAAACGATTAATATCCGTTTTCTGAAAAACTAACACAATTTATTTATTCTGAAACTTCTGAATTATTTATAGGGAAGATGGTAAATTGACTGTTTCCTGAAAAATAATGAACTGACATAAAGGCGAAAATTTTTTCAAAGAGCACTGGATTGGATCAATGGATCGAATAGTGCTTTTGTATTGGTTATTGGTTATAAGTTTTCAGACAGACAAAATGGATGGTTAGATAGCCAAGGCATACAAAATTGACTGTTCTGTTGTAAGAAACGGATTATTTCTATAAAATTATTCTTATTGAAACTGTCCTTAGTTTCATAAAATAAAAGTTTATTTTGGTGAAACTATTTGAAATATTGATATTGTTTATAATTACATTTTCCTCACTACGCTTTCAACAAAATTACGTTTTTTTTTATTTAAAAGCTATTTTTTTTCACCTTATCTAGTTTGAATTCCAACTACAACAACACTAAATAATATACGTAATTTAAATTTGTAAAATGTTAAAAAGATATTTTGACTTTAAATTATGCGACAATTATGAAAAGAGTCATACATCAAAGTAATTAAATAAATAATATGCTTCTTGTTTTTGTGCAAAATATTAAAAGCAATAAATTCGTTAGTAGTTATTAGTTATTCATTATTATGTAACACTGTTATCCTGTTATTTTTTGCTCCAATATTAAATTGGATTATTTATAATTAAAAGTTCGATTGCATTCGTTAAACTAATGCTTATATTTGAAAGCCGCAGGCAACATCTAATTTCATATTTGTTTAAATGTTTTTTTTTTTTAGAAATTTCTTTTACTAACATTTTATAACTAAAATTAATCTAATTACAGCTCCAAGCTACGAAAACTTTTATTGCATAAGATTCAAGAATCTGAAACTTGTTTTTTTTTAAATAATTTAAAGATGTAATAGAACACTGAATTCATCAATAAATTAAGAATGCTTTCATAAAAGGCAGGAATTTAAATTTGAATTCATTTACATTGATTACACTGATTTTGATAACATAAACTTTAAAAAATATTATTCAAATAAGTCATTAAGATTATTTTAACATGTTCTTTACATTAGAATCTAAAATAAATAATTTAAAAATTTGTTTTTTTTTCTTGTTGATATAATCATTATAAGAACTTCATAAGATCCCAATATTATTTTCGAAAGCATGCTTCTTTAAAAAAAATATTAAAATTGTACAGTTAGAGTGAGATTTTACTTTGTATTACTATAGTGTATAAAGCCTTTATATCACATTTTCTGTTATCATTTTCATTATATTGATAATAGTTCAACACGAATAAAAAAAATATATTATATACATATTTTAATGTCTATGTTTTTACTTTTAGGTAAGTTTTGCACCATCATGATGTTTATATTCCCATTGAAATACCTAAGAAAAGTGTGAATCAATATGAATTGTTATTAAAAAGGTAAACTTTTATGCACATTTTATATATGTTTTAATACAAATATAGAAGTGTATAATCACAATGTTATTTCTTTTTAGGTAATCTATAAAATTAACAAGTTAGTCTTCAACAAGTATATTACTTACTATCATAAAATATTACTGGAGTATTACTTTTAAAATTCAACACATGGTGCTTTATATTGGTGCTTTATATACAAACTATTCTACAAAATATACAAAAAAAAATTAAATTTCTAGATTACTACTAATCATTTCAGAGTGTTTAGGTAATTGTTATAGGGAATATACGCAAATTCAAAGGTTAAAAAATTCAACTACCTTAAAACAAATTACTTTTTAAAATTTGTTTCAAAGTAATACTTTTTATCGAAAGATATATGTTTATATGATATATACTATAGATAATTCTAATTTTTACATTATGTTACATTGGCATCACGGTAAAAAATGGCGTGCATAAGGCATGGATTTTGTCTTCTCTAAAAAAAAGATGGGGGGGGGAGTGAAATGACAGACCCTACATATTAACAAAAAGTTCTACAAAAACTAGACTAGATTACCTTGTTGTTTTTAATACTTACAGAAATTCGTATAGTACGGAGAGACAGACGGACAAAAGTATAACAGATTTGTACTTGATGATATACCTTTTTAGCAAAAGCAAAACTAAAAATCGGTCAATATTAATGAAATGTTTAAATGGTGGGGGGGGGGGGAATTCTTTGGAATTTTACTAAAGAAAAGTAAGCTAAAAATGTTAAATTTGCTTTGATATAAGTGCAGTAAGGAATAACAGTCATATAAGAGTAAATAAGCTGAACCCCCTTTCAAAGGCTTCCCTTGCCAATCCCAGACGCGTTCGTGGAAGATTAATCCATCCCTACGTCACCCGCACGTATGCGTGACGTCGACACCATCTGTCCAACGGGTCCATTACGGGCCTGCATTTCCATTTAGATGGAGCCAGCGGAATTCCCACACAGAATGGGCGAGACAGGTGAAACAACTTTACAAGAGAGTTCTCGCTCATTTGTCCTGTCCAGGAATAGGGAAACATGATTGAAAAGTTTTAGAGCAGGGATCGCTTTGGGGACTTGAGCCATTGTTGTATGAGCACTCAATAACTCTAAACGAAAAGAAAGTTTCGTAAAAGACTGATTTTTTCAGGGCAAAAATGATTCAATTCATTATTATAGTGACTGCAGTTTGCCTGCACACGGGCAGATTGCTTCAATAGTTAGGGATGATGAGGGTTTCTAATTTCTTTCAAGGGCTTAGTTTTGAGGGATGCATTCCGTTTAACAGTGAATTTAAGATTTTTATTGAGGTTCGTCTATTATATATGTTTATTAATGAGAGTTGAATATGTGATGACCGACATTCATCTTATCTGCCGCAGACAGGTAAACTGCAGTTTCTACAAAAATGAACGGGACCATCTTTGCCCTGCAATAACTAGTCATTTAGTATACTTTCTTGTAGGTTAAAGTAATTAAGTTTTTTACAACAATGGTCCATGTCATTAGTTTAGATACAGCAGCTTACCTGCCCACGGCAGATCTATTAACTTGACGCTAATTATCATATCATCGCTAAGATTGAATAAGCTAATAGGCAGGTAACAGCAGGATAAAAAAAATTAATACACAATAAAAAATATCATTTATGAATAAAAGCACTCACCACAACATGAATCATCCCAAAAGTAGGATTTGAAGTCCGAAACTGATAGAAAGTGAAACAAAATGAACCTCTATATTACGCGTTAAGGATGCATGGATACAAGAGGAAAGTCGAAATAAAATTAAAAAATTTCCCTTTTTTATTTTTCTATCCAATTTATAAGAAAATAAAGCCTTTCATAGAATCCATGGCATTTATAAACTCTTATACACCTATTTATGATTTCATGATTAAATCACTTCGACAACTTTACGGATTAATGTCAATGACATGTCAATTTTTTACTATTTAGGGTCCTCTTTCCAGATTTAAGATTCACGTGCATGGGTGAAAGTAACTTTTTTTTCAAAAAGTTTTGCATACATTAGTACACATATTAGCATAAGCAAAAGGTTAATGCTGCTAACTATTCTTTAAAATTTTGGTTTACTGAAATGACTTTGTTCTTCCATTGACTATTTAATCAATATTTTTGTCATTGAAGTGACCAAAATCCGTTAGACATGATGCGCATTGCTGATCAAGTTCTATGTACCCTTTCTGACCAAAACAGTTAAGATCTTATTGAAATAATGACGTTTAAATTATCATTAATGTCTAATCTTCAATTATTAAAACAAAATGGGGTTATTTAGCTGTCATTATGTAAATTGGGCAAGATTAGAGCCATCACTAATGAATTTTTACGAGAGCCATTTCAACTCATTATCCTTTCATTACAGATTGCCCACAGCTCTACTTGAAATTTTATTTATTTGAATTCAAACTTTTGAAAGATTATCGTCAATTTATTAAAAAAGCTTTTATTTTTTATGGGCAAAGTATAATACAAATTCATTACTTTGAAAGATTTATTGATTTATTGACTAAATATTATATTGACTAAAACTTAAATTCAATATATTTAGGAATATTATTTTAATATCTTGGAAGGGGTGTTTCATTCTCCGAAAGTTTCTAAAAAAAGTCATTAAAAAATCGCATAACAAATAAAATAAAAGAAAGCCTATGTTTACATTTTAAACGAAAATCGTAAAAAATATATTTTAGTTATATAAAAGAAAAGTTCCAATGTAAAAAAATTTGCAGTTTACCATAATTATTTTGCTTGTAACTTTACTTATATTCTGTAGTAAGCTGACTAAACTCTAAGTATATGCGAGGAGCTTTCCAAAGAACTGTTCACATCAAAGAACTGTTCAACAAAATAAGGTGTCTATACCTTCAATTTTCAAGGCCCTTTCAAACGACATGAATCCCAATTTATTATCTATAACAAAGGAAACACGGTTGGAAATGGATACATTCAAAGTATTTCAAACACTATTATCATTTCTAAAGCGACACATGCACCTGAGAACTAATTTATACAACTTAATGGAACAGCACAAGCACGCACGTAATTCAACTTAAAACTGACCCATGTCCGATTTCTATGAGCATCAAAATAGATAGATAACCTACACTGTAAAAATGTAGTGCAACATTTCTCCATGAAACTCGTAGACTTCTGATGAGTAAGTTGATTCAAAAAATGTGTAATGCTTAGCGCTACTCTATTTATATGTGCATACTTACTATGTTAAACGTTACTAATTTTTTGTAAATCATGATTTGAAAAAAAAGAATCAATTTTTTATTAAAAAATTAGGAACATCGTATTCCTCCCCTCCGATAAAAATATTATTAAACCGAACACATTAAATTGAAATCCAATTTCCTCCATTCATGATCATAAATGGTAATTTTTCAATGTCCCTTTATGCTTACCAAATAAAGGGTACAAAACAGCACTATCATATCAGTTACTAAATTTTTGTAAATATTAGTTAAGGTACTGGTTTGTTAAGTAGTTAGTCGCAAACATTTGATTCTTGAAATAAACTACAGATGAATCAGCTCACTTTGAAACTCAACCCTTCCACTCCCGGGTAGGCTTTAAATTTGCTGTCGACAACAACGCCTTCTCTTTCAAAACATCAATAGATCTATTCCACTATATATAAGAGCGAATGTACAACTCCCCCGTTGGGAGTATGCTAGCACGGTGGAAGTCATTCACGGGTGGCGCCATCTATTGAACAAACTGTGAATGCAGGTTGAATGCATTGATGGATGGAAGTGTCCGTTTGGAATTGAAATTCAAATGTAGCCTCTATGGGGAATGTTTGATGTCACCCATGCATAGAAAGTTGCGTTTCTTGGTGAGTCAGCTATTGTGGAATGCTTTTGAGATGAGAGGTTTAATGCTGAATGGCAAAACTACTAAATAGTGGAGGAAAGTTAGATCAGTTTTCTAGAGTCGAAGTTAGGTTTGAGTGTTTTAAACCCTTTTGTTCCAGATTTGTTAATAACTTATAAAAGTTTAGATCAGCTCTATGAAAGAAGGTAAAGAATTTTTTAAAAACTTTTCACCTAAAAAGCCTCTTTTTTCATAAAAAAAAAACGTAGTCGTACTTTAAAAAATATATTTTATGAGAACACATACATAATAAAAAGTTAGATAACTTCAAAATTATTGGATCACTTGCCCTACTTAATGTCGTTAGGCAAGAATTCCCTCTGACAACATATTTAATTTAAATAGCTGGGAATAAATGTTTGTCATTGCTATGGACGGTTTTGTAATTGGTCTGTACAAACTAGTACGACGACGTCACTATGTGAATATAGGACCTTCTTTAAAGATTAGTATATTAAAAGTAGAGTATCTAGAGAAATTTAATTTTGTTTAAAAATTACACGTCACAAATCAGTTTTAATTTCACGAACTTTCATTTTACGTAGCAAAAGACCAAGATACTTTTTAAATTTTACCCGTAAAAAAACACAACTTTTAAAATATCTACAATATATAGGGAAATGCATAAATTGTTCCAACTCTAGCTTTCGCAGTTAAAAACTTTAATTTATTTGCATTGTATACACGGGCACACAATTAAGATTACAGATGGAGCACTCGTTATTTTGAAATAGGAAAATAAATGAAAAATAATTACTTCAAAGGGAAACATATAATTTCAATTACGGAACGAAATCAAATAATTGCTTCCACTAGCAGTCTTTTAAAATGCTGACAATTTAAACAGATTCTATCACACTGTAAATTTGCAAACAAGAAATCGTTTGATTGTTATTTAAATATTTACCATTTCCTCGAAATCGGAATAATTAACTTCAACACTGACGGGTGTTCTTAGTTTCATTTTTATTTCATGTCCTCTCAGGAGAGTTTAAAGTAATTTAAATCAAATTAAACGCACTTGTAACTGTTTATAAACAGTGAAATTCTTTATCTTGTTAGCAGGAAATTATCATTTTAGCAAGGAATCTCTCCCTTTTAAACTGTTAAAAAAATATACAGTAACATTATTTAATTACAAATGTCAAAAGCCATTTATTCTACCGTCGTCGTGTGTTTTTAGAATTAAGTAATGAAATCAAATTGCTGTATAGTTGTTTCACAATTGTCGTCGATTTAGTAATTTAATATTTTAAAGTACTGTTAAAATGTGTATTTTCCATACAATTGTAATTAAATATTGATAAATTAAAGCAAACGCATTACTTATTTTGATTGTCGGAAATTACACTGTCTATAATATAATTTGCTAATTAACAAATACTTCAGTAACTTCGAATTCATATGAAGTATTTTTATTAATTAATACTAGAGTAATCCCAATAAATGAATGACCTGTCGGCCAGCCGGCATGGTGGTTTACGATCCTCGCTTGTCATGCGATTGGGCCCGGGTTCGAATCCCGGATAAGCCATGGATATTTGTGTTGTCCTAAGTACTTGCGGATAACGTGCTCGTTAAATCTGAGGGTCCGAAAGTCCTGTGGGCGGTCATAGTGCAGTACCATGGGCGCAGGTTGTCTGGAGAAAAATGCCCCTCCCCTCCAGCGACGTACCTAAATTGAGGAGGTGGCGCCCTCACGAAGTAGAAGTCAGACATCCAACCCACATGGGTGTTCAAAGCCTTGTGCCAATGGAAACTATTAACTACCCCTTCTGCCTCCCAGACTATGGCCGGGAGGAAAACTACAACAACAATAAATGATCTCGAATCAACATCTCCTGAAATGAAGAAATCCGTCATTTTACGTGTGACGTAGTGAGAAAATTCCTATCAAACAAGTATCTTACTATAAAAGTGGGTATCGCTATGCCGCTTCGCAAATGTTGAAGTCGAACTACCTTAACATCGGCCGTATCAAAGTATCTGAAAACCATTTTCAGTTAAAAAAAATCATCTAATAACAACAGCTAATGAAAAGCGATTTGTTTCTAGGCTAATTTTGAAGGATATCATTTTCACGTTTTATGTTAAAAATATTTTTTAAGCATTTTAATTCGATAAAGATTTTTTTTTTATAAAAGGTTATCAAGATATCTGCAAACAAAATTATGTGATCATGAAAACAAATAAAATATCCCAGTGAATATATTTTGATAAAAATTGTGCAAAACAAAAACATTTTTAAAAAGTTATTATACAAAATTTCTTTAAAAATATCAGTAGATTCTTTTTAATTGATTCTCTTTCTTAATCTTTTCATTAGCCTACAATAACATTTATTAAATGATACTTTTAAAAATATTTGTTCTCCAGAATATTGTTTATCTAGGGATTTTACACGAACGCTAAAAAAGAGTATTTTGTAAAAAAAAAATAATAATAATTCTTCTAACTAAAATGTTGCATGCGTACAAGGTTTTTTTTTGAAAATTATTTAAAAGTAATTTTTAATAATAATAAGACAAACCTAAGATGAAAGACAAACATAGAATTATCTAATCAATTTTCGTCTCGATATTTATATAATTATAAAAAAAAGTACGAAAAATTAATTTGCGCTTATATATAACAATGCGCTTATATATACAATGAGCTTATATAATAACAATGCGCTTATATAATACAATGAGCTTATATATAAATGCGCTTATATATAACAATGAGCTATATAATAACAGCGCTTAATAAAACATGGCTATATAATAACAATGGCTATATAAAACATCGCTTATATAATAACAATGCGCTTATATAATAACAATGAGCTTATATAATAACAATGCGCTTATATAATAACAATGAGCTTATATAATAACAATGAGCTTATATAATAACAATGAGCTTATATAATAACAATGCGCTTATATAATAACAATGAGCTTATATAATAACAATGCGCTTATATAATGCGCTAATATATAATAACAAATAGAAGGCCATTGATAGTCCTAGTGTACCTCTAGATTATGTAAATAAAATACAATAAAAAGTCGCAAACTATAAGACATTATTAATTTCGTTTTGTATAAAAGTAAATTGTTGATTTACAAAAATTAAAAATATAAATGTGAATCATGAATAAAATAATTGAATAAATATTTTCTGAAGTCTAGGTGCATTTTCAATTGTTACCATTTTTCACACGTTTGGTTTTAAAATGTGTCTGGGTGGTAATTTCTAGCAATTAGAATTATAACAAGGGCAAGTAAT
This sequence comes from Oedothorax gibbosus, assembly GCA_019343175.1. Classification (NCBI taxonomy): domain Eukaryota; kingdom Metazoa; phylum Arthropoda; class Arachnida; order Araneae; family Linyphiidae; genus Oedothorax; species Oedothorax gibbosus. Next base: position 1,559,866 of record CM033278.1, on the reverse strand, counting down.
TTTAAACCTTGGTTAAAGGACAATTTCAAGTTTGACTTTTTGGAAAGTCCATTCTTACGTTTTTCAAAAAGTTGGAGATGGCTTCTTGAGAAAAGTTGTGCACATTTTTGTCCTGGTCAGGTCAGACTACCGTATTGATACAACCACTGTCACTGTATGAGTAAAAATATGGTCTGATGTCTTCTGGTTTATAAAGTGTTGATTGAGGAACTTTCAAATAACTCTGACTTTAACTAACATAAACATGAGACATTCCCTCCATCAGTTTAGTTTGTCGTTTGGGCGTCGTATTTTAGAACCACAGTCAAGTGACGAGCCGACACCTGAGTTGGCACCCAACGCAACCATTAAGGGTGACATCGTACGCAGCGTTGGGACTTTGGAGCGTATTTTAACGTGCATTCCCTCTACACGGAGTATTATTAGTCGGAAATTTTTGGCTGCACGGGCCGTTTATAGGTCGGCAGTTATTTTGGCGATGCCCGGACCCGAACCTGGGACCTTTCGCATGCTAGGCGAGCGCCTACCGACTGGGCTCCCCAGCCCCCTTCCACTCCATCCAGTTATAAGTTCACTTACTCAAATCTGCATTCATCCTTTTGAATAGTTTGTCATTACAATATTATTTATGCCAAATAAATAGTCCATTTTTAATAATATTAATTGATTGCTGCGTTCTAAGACTAAAAAGAAATTAAAACCAAAGCAATGAACTTCTAATTGTTCGTTTTTACATAAAAATCGCTATGCAAAACAAACTTTTTCGTACTAATAAAGCATTTTGTCCACAATCAAACATGACTCGATAACTTTCAAATTTAAGTGTCTTAAGTACGGGAAAATTTAAATTGTAATTTTCCTTGATATTTGAAAAGTTGCATCATTGTTAAATATCTAATATTAGTAGAATTTTATTTTTCTAAATGTTCTGTTTTCTAAAGGCTCCATAAAATTTTACTTCTCGAAAATCTTTTGGAAAAGTTCCATCAGAAATAAGAAAGCTATAAAAGCATTAGTTAAGCATATATGCTTAAACTAATACTTCCATTTTAAACTATTGCTTAAATACTGCATTATTTCCTACTTTTTCGTAAGAATGGAATTATTTCAATAATTTTATAAAGTAAACATAGTGACCAACAATATGTTGATTTTGATTTTATTATTTGTTTAGCAATTTAGATCCAATGCAATCTAACTTACTTCCTTGTTAAGAAACTGGTATATTATTTAGTCAGTGGATTATCATGAGTTGAATTTCTACGACGACTAATCTTTTCCTTAATAAAATTGCTATAAATGTCTTCGTATGTAATGAATTTTTGATGAGTTAGATTGATTATTCTAACATCGCCACTATTTTACTACGAAGGCCTTCTCCAAAGTAGGTATTGGTTAGATACATAAGGCTATCATTACGATTGAAAGGGTTAAACTTGTAGCCGGTACTTTTATTAATGTCTTTTATGTGATGATCAGGTTAAGCCCACGTAATTAAAAGAGTAATTCGAGTGACAAGCTTACTTCGAAAATAAAATGTAATGACTTTTACCTGAGTAGACACTTTTCTCCGTTATTGTCTAACACAATAACGCATGTCAGACACATAAATCATATATTACAGTTTGAAAAATTGGTGGAACCTTATTCCATATATACTGATGTAGAATATAGAAAACTTAAAAAAAAAAATTAGTTCTTTTTTTTACAATGTAGGCAAGATATAAACTTTTGGTACTTTAAAGTTAAATGGTCCTTTAAACTTAAAACTTTTCTGAAAAATTTCGAAACCAACCACGAACAAAGCAATCAAATTTCCATTATCTTCATAACAATTAAGCCTAATTTCCTGGTTCGAATTTTTCACATTCCCAAACCAATATTAATAATACAACCCTCTCATCGGCACAATGTTCTTTCCCTCCTTTTCAATGACCATGTCCGACATCTGCAACATAAACGAAAACCTTCCCAAGCATCATTAAGTCCTCTCATTTCTCAAGGATCTCGAAAATGGGGAGAATCTGCGAAGATTTAAAATCCTTATCAGAAGAAAACCTCGCTTTCTTTTCGAATTTTGAAATCCGGGTCGTTTATAACACTTTTGTTCGACGCCCGCTCTAGTAAGTTAGAACTAATGACCCGTGCTCGAAGAGTCAAAATCATCGAATGAAATTTACGAGAAGGCTTTGTGTGTTCTTTCTTCGAAGCGTATTCTCATTGAAAGGGGATAAATAGATTTTGATTCTAAAGTTGAAAGGTCATTCATGTCCTTTTAGGCTATGTTATATTTTTAAGCTTTCGTTAAAATTGAATCGTAAATGTGTAACGGTTTTAAATGGCTGAAATATATTTTAGGACTATAGTGAACAGAAGTGTAAGAACTCCTGACAGCTTTCTTTTTGTTACTAAGTAAACAGTTTTTAATGTAGAACAAAATCTATTCTTTTACATTTAGAACTTAGTTACATTACGTGCTCATTTATATCTCTCTTAACGGCTCGTTTCCTACATAAGGCTAGGAAAACTTGCCCCTTGAGAAAAATAAACCTGTTGTACCCTACGTGACTAGCAGTAAAATCATTCCACAAACAGTGAAAATATTAACTTAGGAACCTTTAAGGCAGAATTAAAAAAACTAAACTCCTCGGCGCAACAGCTCATTAGAAGGCCAAGGCCTGCCGTGCCCATTTAAGCTTGCGTGACCTAGGGCTCTGGGGTGCTAGGCATATGTCCCGGTAAGGTGGTCAGCCTCACGCGGAACTCCCAGTGTTTAGTTCCCAAGCATGCTTGGTCCCCATTTTATCGACCCCTTAAGGGATGAAAGGATGGGTCAACCTCACCCAATCCGGGATTTTAACGAAAAAATTACTTTTCTTATATTCATAGCTTGTGGTTTATGCTTTTAGAACCAACGTATCTTAACTTTTAACTAATACAACAAAAATGTTATGATGAAGTGCGTCGTTTTACATTTAGTAATTACTTTACTTAATTAAGATCCACCCAACTGCGATTGCCTCAGGACACCGAATCACACATGCTCAACTTATTTAACAAAACTTTCCCCCGATCCTTCATAAACTGCCCCCAACTTTGTGAATTCTGAAATAATTCGGGCGTGTAAGCAATTCCGCGTCGCCCCCGAGATTTGGAAGCTGGAAACATCCATTTCCAGAGCTTCCGTTTCCCAGTGGTACGATTGAAGGAGGGTTGCCTTACAGCAAGAATTCCGCCGAAAGAAGTCAATTTAAACGCCAAACTACACATATTCCTTAGCCCTAAGAGGGATAGACAGACTTATAAAACACGTCACTTGACTGTCAGGTTTTCCCGAAACACACATAATTTTTTTTAAATTTATAAATTTAATAATTTTATTAAATTTTAAAATTTTAAGCATGGAGGAGCCATTTATAACCATCTACTATAATAATATATTTTTTTAAAAATTAAGAAATTAAATTTTCAGTTAAAATTTTAATTTAAATCTCATGAAATGAAAACAAGTTTATTTACTTCAGTCAATTTGCATAGTTAACATAAATTTCAATTAAAATTTATTAGATATATTTCAATCGTGTTCAAATCATTTTAGTAATGCACCATTAAAAGTAAAAGAGAAAACTATTTTTCTACATACAATAAATCTCCAATATACCGAACTCCAACTATGCGAACTCAAACTACCCGAACTTCGACTAACCGAATTGTCAATATATGAGCAATTTCGGCCTTTCGCGGAGAGAAAACTCTATTGAGATGATGAAACTGTTTCTAATTACAATACTATTATCTTGAGTTACGTTTATCTAATTACCATATTTGTTAATTTCTGAATGAGTTCTGCTCCCAATTGATTTGGATAATTTTAGTTTTACTATAGTATGATACAAAAAATTAAATTAATGAATAAATTTCGCCAAGAAAGGTGATTCCTGCCAAACCTGGCAATCCAGAATCAAAATCCCTTTAGACTTACCCAGAAGTATATATTTTAAAACAGAAGACGGTGGGGGGGGGGGCTAATGGTCTAATCCCCCCCCCCTCCACACCCACACCTCCCCATGGAACCCTAGAGCATAACTTACGAATCGTTCGCTTTGCCCCCCCCCCCCCACTATCTTCAATTTTGAAAGCCCTACCCCCCCCCCCACCCAGATAAATTCGAGGGTAATTCAACCCTGAAGTTTATCGAAACATTATTGTAACTTTTACCTGTTTAATTGCAGACCCTAGGATAAAAGTAACCAATCAGAGAAGTCGGATCCGTTCCGTACGAGTCCGATGGGGTTTTGATGAATACTGAAGGGATTCTCCGGGACGTAGGGAATTCGGTTAGGGATCTTCGGGAGGAATGCTGGGAGATTGAATTCCGATTGTATTAAGGGTTGTTTACTGTGGATGATTGGTTACATTATTATTGTATTTGTTTTGGGACGGAGTTTGGATGCATTAAAGGTCTGTTATTACAATTGTTTAGTTGGTTGATAAAACGTTGCAGTTAAAAGAGAGATATCAGACCCTATAACCCTAATGGCCGTTCTGTCAGTGCCATGGAAACTGGTATGTTTAAGGGATACCAACTGCATTAAAAATACAGTACAACTGCAATTACACTACAATTATACTACAAACTACCCGAAGTCTAACTATCCGATCTATATCTATAATAGCTAAATTTCCGAATAGCTCCATCCCCATAGCCCCATATCTGAGAGAACATTATTGAGGTCATGATTAACTGTATCAAATTACAGTTCCATGACTGGCTGTATCCAAAAACAAACAGCCTCAGTGCTGTGGATAATTGTATTTCTACTGTTTTCGGAAAAAAGGTTTCCGAATCGAAACTTAAACATTTTGTACCATATATTAGCAATTAATTATTTACCTTCCCTTTCATCTCTAAATACTGACAGTGTATCGTAAATTCACAAAATTTCGAAAATTCCATTTTACTTCTTTTGAGAGAAACTCCAAGTGATTTGCTTTAAATTATTCTCAATACAAATCGAGCTCCAAAAAGTAACATAGCATTGGTAAAAAAAATGCAACCCTTTTGAGTTTTTCTAACCTTTGAAAAATAACTCTTATAGCAGACGTTCTACTTCTTATATTAAAAACCATACCATACCATATTTTCGCTATTATATTCGTTTATAGAATAATTAACTATTTAAAACCAGGCAATACAATTCCATGTCTAGCACTAACATATAAAGTAATTTATTTAAATTTATCACCCAAATATCCGCTTGTAATCGTTCTGTTATTTGATTGCAAAAGTCTAACCAAACAATTATCGTCGTGTTTCGAGATCACTAAAGTACGAGAAAACGTACGATGGGGAATGTTTCAACATTCGCCTCGGGAAAGCAATAACACTTAAGAATTTAATTATTATCTTTTCCCATCGGATTCGGCAGCGCGTTTGGGATTATATCTCACTGTCAAGGGAATTCTACAGTTTGAGAGTTTTAATTAAGCAGTTGTTTTCCACTCTTAAATATTTAATTTTTTACTTTAAATCTACTTAAATCTTTTTTTAATTTTATGTATTTTTCTTTAAAATTACTTAAATACATACAGGTGTTAGGGTATTTTTTTGTTGAAAGATAACATTAAATAAGTATTTGTTCAAACAATTTTGGTCGAAATATTAACAACTGTAACAATTTGCATCAGTTAAATATGATTTAATTAATTTTAACTGTGCTTTTAATACTAATTCCTTTAGTTAACTTTATAACTAAATAGGTACATAATTTTTTTGAAGTAAAATGAATTTATAGAATTTTTAGGTAAATTCAATCATCTTTTTATTTAATAGACAACTCCTTGCTATAAAAATGAATGTGAACGTGGTATACTTGTACATTTGTAAACATGCTTTACTTCTCTCTTACGTTTTGTTTGTTCAACTTGATATTATTCTGTTCAGGTAGGTCAGTAACACAGATTAATAATTTTAATTAATTCTTTTATTTCTTGTGCAAATTTAAACTAACAAAATAGCTTCAAAATAACATGACGATGAATGTGTTTCAATACAAGCGTATTTTTTTAATTAAAAAGGTAATAACTATCTTTAACAATAAGAGTGGGAGAAGTAACAGGAAATTGTCTTTCTATATTACCCGTCACCAAATTGTGTTTCCCATTGTCAGAAGATCATACGAAACTTTTATTAAAAAACCATTAATAATTACAATTGTTTGCATAATTAGTTTTTACCCTTAGAATTAAAAGTGAAATAGAAACAATGCTGAAATAACAATATACTGAAATTTACGAAACCTCCTATTTGTTCAGTTGATTTTAAAAATTGTACTTGATCAAAATTAATTACATATTATCTTAAATCCACAAAGATTCTACCTTCAGCCGAAAAGATTTTCCAAAAATAAACACAGGTCATCTTACAGCAACTAGTTGACTTTCTTAAAACAACACTATTTGGGAAACTATTTCCATTCATTTTCTACCCTTTTATTTATTTATGTACGAAATTATTACGATAATTATACGTCAGTTCACCATTTTGTTTGTTAATACTTTTCTAGAACGCTCAGGAATGAATAATTGCGTAGAACTTTCGTTGATAAATGGTTTTTTTTACGCCTAATGTAAACTCTTTGCAACAATGGAATAGCTTTCCTATCGAATATTTATTAATTTGAAAAGTTTTTGAAAGATGAGTTTAATTATGGCAACGTTCGAGCTAATTTGATGGAATGCAGTTAAAGTAGAAGTTGTTTTCTCGGAAAGACATTGATGCGAAAATATTTTGGTTATAGATAAATAGTGCCATAAAACTTATTTTCGTGTTTGTTTTATAAATATATGTTTTCATAAGAATACTTGCTTAAATACTAATAGAAATTATTTGCCTTGCCATAGGGACTATATTAATTAGAACAGTTTATATTAAGCGAATATCTCTTAGATTTTATTTTAACAAACATTAATACAGTTTTTGAATGGTTTCCTAACTCTATACAAAATTGATATCCTTTCTATACTTTTATCAATGACTTAAGTCTTGCTAATAAATATTTGAGCTGTTTATTGCTCTCAAAAGTATTCTCGTTTTATTACAAAGGAATGCGCAGCATAAAAATCTATTAATTGTGGTCAGATAACCTATTGTGTAGTATATAATGTTTCTGTAACATTTATGATTTTATTTGGATCAGATACAATTTTGTATTGACTTGAACAATAATATTTTGAACACTGAAGTGAACAGAAGTGAATATTATAAGTTTTAAAACAATACTTTATTAATAAAGTTTTTATAGAATAAAAAAATTAGTCATGTAAAAAAATAGTTTTTTTCTAGCTGTTGCCCTATTACATGGTATTTTTTTTCAATTAACCATGGATCGTTTACCATTACGGAGAACTAGAATTGAACACTTCCCCCATCGCAGAATTACATTTTAAAATGATATATTACGAAAAAAAGTGAGAGTGCAATTTTATGTCAATGAAATAAAGAAAATTATTTGAAAATTATGCCTTACCAATACAAACACGACGATATAGTACCGATAGACAGAAAATAAAACATATATACGAACAAATATGTATGTATACAATTACATGTTACATTTTTTCTAACAAATATACTAACTTTTACTATACACTAACATTATATTAACAAATTCTAATGAAAAATATCAAAACTAATAAATCAAGTCTTTCCTGGTTTGAATAATTGCAATACATTAACACATTTGTGTTTTACTAATGAAATACGAAAAAGCGTCAAAAGAGGTTAAATATTATTTACTCCTTAAAAATATTCTGTTAAAACACTTTTCCCTTCTTAATTAAGCAGGAATTCTTTTGAAGTATTAATCTACCTCTGAAAACATTTCAGGGCGCTTAAACTTAATCTTTCTAAATGACCAAATTAAAATTTCCGAAATATTTTTAAAAAATGAAAACATTCCAATTCCGTAATTTCACAACTCAAAGGGAATAAACAAAGGCTATTTTCTTTTCTAAATGGAATATCCCCTGCGTATCTTATTTCATCTGTGTAATAAGATTACAACCTAAGACCCAACTAATGCCTTTTTGGAAGATTAAACTAATTAGAGCACACAAGTAGGAATTTTTGGGGTGAATTTGAAAACACTGTAAATGACCCTCCGAAACGAATTCTCAAATTTAACTAAGCACTTAGCATCGCGTTTACAAGAAAGACAAAATCACTCCTTATTTAATGCTTCAGTTGAATGCTTCTTCAAAATGGAGACAGTAATATGCAGTGCTTTGAGGGATATTCCACAAAGTAACGCATATGTTTCATATAATTACTCGGCATTGGATTTTCCTTTCTAAACTGTTAAATTCAAGATAGAGAGCTGTCATTAAAAAAATATAAGCGTGTTATAGTGTTTCAAGAGAACAATAAAATATAATTTGTTCTGAAAGACAACCAAAAAGGACAGTCTTTCGTCGCATATTTATATGGAAATAAATGCAATTACTGAATTTTACTATGAATTAGTTATTAAGGAATTTTTTTATTTAATTTTATTTATTATGACACACAGCCTAACAGATTTTCACCCAATTATAAGACTGAGATAAGTACAGTTTACAACCACGCCTTACCCGGGAATCGAACCCAGACCCCCAGCTCTTAAGTCCAGAGCTGTAACCGTTACACTAAAGAGGAGAATTGATATATAAATGTGATTTAATTAATACTTATTAAAGTGCAACTGGAATAAGAAAATATTCTGTTTTATTTCAAATAAATGGAACGACTGTGGTCGTTTCGGCTATACCACAGAGCCATTAGGTTCATTTCTAATTCTTCTTTCTGACTTTGTTTTCCCTCATTGACCAGTGTTAAAACGACGTGACGCGTGGCGAATATTCATTTCACCGAACACTTGCGTTTGAGTGTATTACACTACATAACCAAATTCAGTATTCTAAAATAAACATTTGTAACATTTTATTCAGATATAAAACTGTCTTTCGGCAAAAATGCCGAATACTACTTTGTCAGGCTAACGCAGACCTACTGACTGGATTTTTCTTAAAAGATGTAATTGTGTATCTTAGCAGTAACAAGTAAATTAATTGGACAAGCGTTCATTTTATTGTTGATTACGATTGTTCGGGCTTTTTCATGGGAGCTTTAATACATCAGATAACGCTCACCTTGTTATGAAGAAATGAAATTTCATTGCAATAAATAAAATGACAATGAGTGACAATTGTTGATTAATTGTAACATGAATGGTTAGATTCGTTCTTTTTAAATAAATTATGAATTTCTGGTGGTATATCCAACTATCACTTTCTCTAAGGAAGGAATAAACATGTGATGTAGGAAAAACAGTCAACTTTGACTAATAACTTACAGTCGAATTGGATCAATTTATCCTACACTCTTAAAACAAACGAGCGGTTTTAACACAGTCTCAGTTAATTTCCACTCCTTTCCGTGCCAAAAATGCACTTCCCCTATAGGAGTGGATTTCACTCTTTTGTTTTAAGAGTGTATTCCACCGCTGTGGGGGCCAAGCGTCCCCTTCAGTTTTAACAGTGTACGACTAGTTGAAAGAATGCCTCTGCATTTAACAAGTGACATCTCTAAAATACCTAACAAACCAAAAACAAAAATATGTAAAACACTGTCAAATAGGATTGACTACTCTAACCTCGTCATTCATCACTTTTGTGAGTCTTTCATATTGGAGCTGGTATAGTGTATAACCTGAAGGGGAAAATACGAAAGAAATGTACATAACATCTCAAAAAATTGCCTTGTATAGCATTATTATATAAAGTTAAAGGGGTTTGAAGAATTAAATACAGTAGTTTCTATAAAAAGCGTCAAAAAAAGTTTAAAATCAGTAAAGGCAGTATAAGGAATAATTAATACAAACAGAATGCAATTTCTGAACTGCATTTTTAAAAAAGATGTTTTTCTGAAATACCAAGTTTTTTTTTATCGAATTCTCTTTGAGCACATTCCGTAAAATTAAGCTTTTTTAAAATTAAAACTAAACTTTTTTATTTAATATTCTTCAAGCTAACGCTCCGAAAAACTAAATTAATATTCGTTTTTTTGTCATAAGAAATGAAAACTTAATAAAAATGCAATTTAAAAATCTTACTCAGGTTAATCACAAGTTATTTGAATTGGAAACGTGTTTGCATAACTATCGAGGGATGAAATAACAAATCCCTGGGCTTTTATAAATTAAACTCCCAGAGAACTCATTATTTCGACAAGCTCCATTCGAACATGGAATAAAAAAAATCACAACAAAAAACGAAAGAGAACTGCTACTGAACTACAAAATATTCTCCACTTCACACTTTCGATTCGCACCATTTTGCATTGGCGATAAAAAAAATGAAATGAAAAAAAAAAAACATGAAACGAACAAAGTAAGCATTTTTGTGCGGAATATACATTTTTTCTTCTTGATCAGAACATTTTCATAGAGGTAAGACTAAGATGGAGATTCGTGGCGCAAAACAAATGAAGTCGCCAAATCGATGAATACGCTCAGCAAACGATTCTCAGAATGAAGTCATTTTTTACAGTTGGTGACTGTAGTACGAGTAGTCTGATAAAATACGAGGTTATGATGCTTCCCTTCAGCTAAAATGCAATCCTTTATTTTTTTATTTTGTTTATTGTATACATCGCAGACTAACTACCTGCAAAAAACAACCCCAAATAGTGAGCTAAAAGTTTTCTAGCGTCTTAACGTTTCTTCGTTATTTATTTAGTTTTGGGCCTATTGTGGGCGCGTTTAATGGCTTCAATTGGCCAACATATTTTTCATTGATTTTTCGACCACCTGCATTTCCATGTCATTCTTACCTCAATGAGAATTTCAGCTGACGCCATTGAAAACGATTCCGTTTCGCGCTCAGGATCCCTCGCTATCTCGTCCTGCCCGAGAAAACACGCAGGTGGAGAATGGCGAATAAATATTCTATATTTCCTTTTTATATCCGAAACCGCTAGCTTTTTTATAGGGTGGTGTTATTGTTATTACTCGCTATTTTTAGTTATTTACTTTATCTTTTACGCACCGTGCTATTGGAAATAGAAATAAATACAAGAATGGAAATAAGGACCATTTGAAAAGAAAAATGGTGGAAAACGGAATACTTTATAGAACTACCTTTTCTTTCAGTTTTAAGTTATTTTCCTTGGCGTTCGATTTTTTACACGCTTCTAAAATATACCAGGACAATCTTATGAAAAAAGGCATTAAAATTTAATGCGTTCAGTGTATTTATTTACTTGATAACGATGCTTCAAAGAATACGGTTGTTCCTAAAAACAGCTTTTTAATTCAATAAAAGAATAGGTTTTTTAAAACTTTAGCAAAACAAAACTTTAAAACAAATGTACCAATATAGTGGTGGGACATTATTTACTACTGGTTTTAAGTAATATGCTACGCAATGATGATGTAATAAAATTTAGGTATGTGTAAATATAAAGCTCTAATGAACTCTCTAACATCTAAATAAACATGAATTATTTTAAAGTTAAAGTTTGATAAAATGTACTAAATGTATCGATTTTTCTTAATGTTATGTCCTCCATATTTAGCTATTTTGCTGTTGTATTACTTACAATCAGTTGAATTAATTTACGTTAATTAGAAAATGTAGCAAATTATTATCTTATTTACCTAACGTTAATGTATTCTTTTAAGAATATACTTTGCTTGCAACTTGCCTATTTGACTGATACATAGGCAAGTTAGTTGCGAAGTATATTGTTGAAAAACAAATAGTCTTTGGGCTAACCAATTGCCTTTTTGCATTCACATTCACTGCCTCCACCACAATTTTGTTCACTCTTTTTATGCAACGTAAAAAGTGTTTTCATTGCAAAAAAAAACTGCTTAGCCTTACTGTGATTTCCCTTAGTAGCGTTTCATAGATTTTGGAGTAAGCTCCAAACATAAGAGATTCATTGTAAAAAACGTGGTATAACCCGGTGTAACCTTCAACAGAGCCTAAGCACTTGCGCAATCATAAATGTTGTGAAACATAGGGTATTATTAACACTTGCCAAAAACTTACTTGGTATTGAAAAGCTAACGCAAATGCTGGTTAAGAGAATACAAACCTATCATAAGTACTATTTTAACAGAGCAATCTATGCACATTCTCAGGCTCCTTCTGCAATCACAGAAAGCACAGAATTCCGAATAGGAACGCTGGCGCCTACTTCAGAACAACTTTTTATGCAATCTTTCGAACGATTCCAGCATTCCATAAAAGAGTGAAAAACACTCTCTTTTTCAAATGAGAGAAGAAGGCGGAGGAAAAAACTGCGCAGCCAAATCCGTTTTATGAAGCGCTCTCTTGTAGAAGTGTGTTTTTTCTCCGATGTCGTTATAAGTTAGTTTCTTTCTTACGGCAAGAAATACATTTAAAAATTCAAAGGAATGTTGGGAGAAAGTACATAACTTCAGGGCACTGAAAGCTTTTTTTTTTATTTCTTCAAAAAGTATCTTTGCATGGAAAGTTTTTTGTGCGATCACTTAAAAATATTTTGAGCTCTTTCCATTTTAATATATTTTAAGGGTGTTTTTACAATTGAATCATATTTTTTTTCAAAAGTTGATTTATATCACTCAGGTATTATTTTTTAGGAATTAAATTAACAAAGTTACTTGAAATCAATAGTTTTAATTAAAAATTTATAATACTGTGGAATAAAAAAAATTGTATTTCAAAAAGTTGTTCATTTACTAAATGCATATAAGGACAGTTTTATGCTACTATAAAATTCTAAAACTATCTTCATAAAAAATCATAGATATTGGACAAGTTGTATTACACAAAATATATCAGAATATTTTTTACAAAAATTTTTTGTACGAAACTAAATGAACTAAAAATGTGTTATTAATAAAGTTTTTACAGATTACATTAGTGGCATATTAAAAATATTTCGTATTATTGGTTGTAGTTATTGAATATTTAAAACTCTTTAGAACAGTCTGTTCTTTTAAATAGAACGTTTTGAAAAACGTTGCATGTTTATTTTAATTATGGACATGCTAACCGTAGCGCCATTTTTAGAAAAAATCGCCAAATGGTGTGTTGTTACGTCAGACGCCGTTTTCGGTCACGTGAGTTTCATGGAATTTTAATAGGCATATTTCGAGTAAAACTAATAATTTTTGATGATTTTTAAGCTGATATTTAGAATTTGTAGCTTCTAATGTTCCAGAAAATGGTATAAGTACGTTATTTTGGGTAGGATGCAAGTTCCTCATTCTTGTATGTGTTGCCTTGAACATTTTTTGTAAATCCAAAACGAAACATTTTTTCTTTTAATCTAAGGAAATACAAGAATTCTATTTTTTAACAACAATGTTAAAATAATGAATCCTCTACAGATGTATAAACATTGTTTTAGTTTTCCAAAAATAAGAATACATGAATATTTGAATATATTAAATCTATTCAAACAAACCCTATTTTGAAATAATACATTTGTAGAAAATATCTTACAGCCGACAAACAAATTTTTAAACTCAACTATTTTCGTACAAAATATTGTGAGAAATTTACCCCACGGAAACCAGCTCAAACAATCCCATATTTTGACGAATTTCACTCCAGAAGACGGTTTTTCCATGTTTCCTCTCACTCTGATACGAAGTGTAATCAGAAGAAAGTATTCTTTCAAGAGAGCTGCGAAAGAATGTTGCGGTAAACTCGTCCCATATTTTATTTAAGGAAACCCGGGGCAGGGAAATTCAATCACTGCTCAACCCGGCTTCGAGGGGTAAGGGTGGTCAAATATTTAGAGGGTGAAATGCTGCTTTCGTCTTTTTATTTGGTAGTTGCGTCTCGGTGAAGTACGCGGAAAAGAATGCATCAATCGCTGTTTCTGAATTCCCTGTTTTAGGAAGGATTACCAGTCCTATAGACCTAATGCATTAGTTTTAAAATCCTGAGATTTGTTAAAGCATTGCTTTGCTATGTAAGCGCTTTTTTCAAACGGCATTAAAATCGTAACAACAACAAAATAAAAGATTTCAAGAAAATATAGATTATGATTATTTAGAATTATTATTTTTGAATTTTTAAATGACAGACAATTTTGGACAGATGACGGCAATATTTTTTCACTTTATTAATTCTAAAATTACAAGATAGTATTGCCCTTTCAAATCTATTTTATTTTGTTAGTTTTAATAATTTGAAACCTGGATATAAATGCTTACATACCAAAGCTAGTTAGTTATGAATCAAATTAGCAGAAGTTAGGATGTCAATGCAAATGCTTTAGGAATTTATAGGAATGTCAATCTCTTTTAACTCATTAACGGCGGTTGGCAAAAAAAAGAGAAAATAAACAATGAGTAAAAGTGTTTCAAAAATATGCGCTGGGAGTCCAACTATAAATTCCTCGGTGGTTCCTACTTCCAGAAGAATAGGTTTGAAATAATTTTTAAGATGTAGGTTTCCATCTAATTTGCTCTAGTGTTGCGCAAAAAATATACCATTGCCCAGCCAAAAAAATCTGCAGAATTGCTTTAAAAAAAACTTAGGGGATTTGAGTTTACAGTTTTGATTTACAGTTTTCCTTGCTGCAAAAAAAAACTAATTTTTTTTTTCTGCAGACCTAGTGTTTCAAATCCCTTCAGTTTTTTTGAAGTTTTTGTAAAGCAATTTTGCAGAATATTTTGGATGGGTGTACTACAGTTCAAACCAAACCTTCGGCATATTCCAGCTTTAAAAAAGTTTAAGAAAAATATCCTTATGAAAATGAATGAGATGTTCAGTAATAAAATAAGAATTTTGAATGTTTTGGCTTTAAAGTTGAAATGTACAAATTAGTAAATCATAGATGAAATGCGAGAAAATAAATATTACTGTGTGAACATTAGCAAAATGATTATCTGAAAGAACTAACTAAAGTTAACTAAAAGTCAAAGTACAGTTAAAGCTTTTTCTAGATTGGACACTAACCTTGAAACTATCAAAAATCGGACCATTTCTTTATAATTTTTTTAAAACATAGTTTCTCCTTATTAAAGGTCTTATGATACCTAGCAAACACGTTACCGTATTACTGAAAGGTCCCATGTGACCGTTTGAAGCATATTAACACGCATTAAAAGTTCTTATCCAGCAAGACCCTACTTAATTAAAATGCATCTTATAAGGCCTCTTAGCGGCGCCCCTCACACATATAAGCCCAGGGAAAGCATGCCTCAGCAGGACGTTCTAATTAAAGCCGGCCCCATACGCGCAAGAATATGGGCACGCTTTACGATATCTCGTTTCAGAGGCGGAGTTGATATGTTTAATGGCTGGGGGGCATGAAAGTGTCGTCTGCGAAATATTCAAGCGAGTCAGCCCCATCTGAGATACTGTAACTATGTAGACTTTCTTTGGGGAGACTTTAAATGTACCAAGTTAAAGAGATACATATGTTTCTGAGATAAAGTTTGTATGACATTGTTAGAGAACGTTACGTTTTCAATGTTGGCGGGTATTTTTTGGAACAAATACTTTAATATCTGTGAACAAATGAGATATCAAACACCACATGAACGTCTTCCTTCTCACTCCCTTGAAAATGACGGGTTTCGCCCTCCATTTCTCGCTATCGTGATATTTAAGGACTGAAGGGTTCAGTATAGTACCGCGCCAATAAGATTAAAATTTTAACATATTTCTACCAACTAACACGTCAAAAAGGTTAACTATTTTTCTTAAATTTCAAGTTAAAAACAACTGAAAAATTAAAAATGAATGTAGGTATATTATTCATACACATGTTTTTACATAGTTTTCAGGGATAAAAATATTGGTACTTGTTATGACCGTTTTCTTGCAAATTGCCAGATCGTTAAGGGGTGGATCATACTTAGTATTTAGTATCATACTAAGTATTCCAGTAGTTTTAAAAAGGTATTAGTATTTTTAAAAGAGTTGTGAAATAATTGCAGTCACGTTAACAAAATGCCCATTTAAAATACAATCTTTATTTTTAAAGATTTAATGTACATAGAAACCCTATATATTTCCAGATCACATTTTTATAAATAAGCAAAAGTTCTAACCATTGAAGACCGACCGACGTGAAGTTTGTAATCCTCTGGGACTATCTTCGCTAAAGTAATTAACACGTCCCATGTTCCCCAACTTTTAAAGGATCTCGAATTCTGAACTAACTTGTCTGCAACATGAAAGCTTTCGAAACAAGTTTACATTCGAAACAAAGATACCCACTTTCAGTGTTTAAAACTATCATAATCATCTTCAGACAAATTGCTCAAAATCTCATTACAGCCAAGCCCCCGTTTTGAGCAAACACTTTGCGCTGCCAAAGCCCCTTAATTAAAGCCTCGTGCACACATGACTTACTCGCGGTTGCATCACGGGATACGTGCGTCGGAGGCACTAAGCCACGCCTTCATCTTTCCAAAGCCAAACTAACGATGAACTTCACAAGTCAAATTACAACCAGGGTCTTCATAGAGAACTGATACTGAAAGTTAAAGTTATGGTCATCAAAAATTGTCTATATTTTCATTTTAATTCCCTACCTGATTTTACTAAGTATTGACTTTGATACCAAAAACCACTCAGATAGATTCCCGAAAACCGTGGGTTAAAGAATGTGGTTGGTATGCGTGAAAATACGTAGTTGCGTCAGAATTTCTATGTCATGAAAGAAATATCAAGCAAAAGGCCGTCGATGTTTAGAAGGAGGACGACGGATTAGCAGGGCCGTATATATGCGAGTGTCAACTGTAATCCTTTTTTAAATTGTAATGCAGTTTAGGCACCTCAGCCTTTAGGAATATCAAAAGTATTCCATCTGCCCAACTACATGACTTTTGACTCGAAACCGAAATTTTTAATCCTCATTCATATCGAAAAACAAGTAAATAAAAACGAGATAGATCTCAAACATGCTCTCGACTCACCACGTTCGGCAGAAGGGCGCACGAAATAATTCCACCGCTTGTTCCGAAATTGGATTTTGGAATTAGGCTTTAGGATATTTCGAATGCGCGCTTCAGTGGGTCTTAGGGTCCCGTCCACTTCGGCATTCGAAAACCCCCTCCAGCCCCGATTGTCAAATGCGGGTCACGTGATTAAGTCGGTAATTGTGAGGCGTCTATTTGTTGGGAACACAATTTGAAATTCGAACACGGAGTTTTAAACGTGCTGTTGGTGAAACCAAGGAATGACGTATATTGATCCTTATAACTAAGTAGAAAAGGGGAAGATGTCCTATTTTGTGTTTGTGGACATATTTTCTTTAATAACCAAGTTCAGATTTGTTAAAAGGACACGCTTGATTTGTTGGCGGAAAACTTTAATTTCTAACTTCCATTAATTTCCTTTAACCAGTGGCCCAGAAATTGAAATGCAGAATAGGAAATCCCTCAAGCATTACTTTGAATAAAGTTCAATACAAAATTAGATTTCTCTTGAGACTAGTTTAATTTTACTCAATATGTGTATAACCCAATATAAACTGGAGAAAAGGCTCAACTATTTAAAAATATTAAAGCATGAAGTCAATTCGTTTCGACATAAATTGCTTTGTAGTATTAGGTTGCCATAATCTATTGCTATCCGAATACATATTAATGTCAACCAAGACAGACATTTATGTAAGATACACAAGTTAACTCACTGATTTCAAAATACGATTTTAAAAAGACGATGCGCAGTGCTGTTATTTCGTAACCCAGGTTCTCAGAAGAAAAGTAGTCAATACTCAATATTAAAGTATATTAACACAACCATTTATTAAAGAAAAATCACTTGTTAAAAGCATTTTCAAGACAGTTTCAAGCTATTCTTTCTTCAGAAGGAATAAAAATAACGAATTTCGCAGGAAAAGTATAGTTACTCAAAAATGTCAAGTGGTTACAATAATAGTATTCATTCAAATCCAGGTTCAAATGCAGAAATTAATATATATTATTTATTTTTAAAAATCGTACTCACCATCCGTTGGCCTTCCATCTTTACTATATGCCCACCATCCTTTCGCAGATTCGTCCAAATGCACCACGCAACAGCACCACAAGCCCTGTCAATAGGTTCAGAACAAAAAACGCATTTTCGCAGCCGCACCATGGCCACTTATAAAATAACTACAGGGTGGCACAAATAAAAGTGGTCCTGGCATGGAAATACGAATGCAAGAAGATGCTTGGCTATTGAAAACAGCTGGACACCTCCAAGTCGAAATCATATATTAGTCAAGCGTTCAATGGTTTCGCTCGGCAAACCTGTTTTATCATTGGTTGGTTTGGGTGTTACTAAACTAGAACTCCAAATGGACTGTAGGCGAGTTCATATCTTAGTGTGAGATGTGTAAGTGTGCGTTGATAAGATCATGGCACAGGTGAAGATGGCATAGTTACCGGAAAATAATTCGCCAAGCGTATGTTTGGGCTTAATATTGAAGCGATCAATGGCTTCACATGGCAAACCTGTTTTTGACTTGACATCATTTCCTGTCATATTCCTACTTCTAAACAGGGTCACTCTTACTTGCGCCACCCTGTAGGATCTCATACTATAATTTATTTTCAACACTGCTCTCCTTCCAAGACGGCGATCCCATTGCAAGCTGAAGACCGATTTCCTGGCGCGAGATACATCCATGCCTTATCTCCTCTATTTAAACCCGGGCCTAATCGTCATCAAAAAAAAAGTCATAACCACCATACTCGCTCGTCTCACTTTTTTGAGAAAAGAAATTAAATAACCTCCCGATCGTTTGACCCGACTTTTTCCATATTTTAAGCATCAGTCTTTCTTACAATAACCTAAAAATTTATAAATAATATATTTTTATTCATGATGTACATTTTTCATTTGGGAAGGTTTTTAAGGTCATCTCTTCAAAAATAAAACTAATTGTAATTTTTTAACAAATATTTTATTTAAAATAATTTTAATTTCAAATGTATGCAGTGAAAAAAACCATACCTTTTCGCCCATTTTCAGCCCGTTCGAAAGGAAGATTACAGAAGCATTGCAAATGGAGAAAATGCTCAACATTTTAGAACAAAACAATCTACCTTGAAAAAGAATATTCAACACAAACACGAGAATTGAAATAACTTTAAAAAAACATGTAGTCTTGAGGCAACATTCCTGAAATGCGCAGTTCTTTTTCTTTTCTTGAAGCAGAGAGGGACACTTTTCCATTCTGTTACCCTTAAAAGTTTGGATTATAGTTTTAACCTCAGGGTAATGGCGAAAAGATAATGACTTTATAAATTTTTTACCCATGGAAAAAAATACTTCTACCCCAACTACTTAATGGCTTCTTAGAGCAAATACCTTTACTTTTCTTTTAGTAGAAACACTTTCGAATATCAGGATTAAAAAGCAGATACCCCTGTTTCCGATTTTAGTAATGGACTCCTTGAGACTGGTAGGGGAATAGGAAAAAACGGTTAAAGAAAATCGGGATATTTTAAATTGACTTCTAGTATATCTGTAAATATAAAGATAGGAGATCCTCAATTTACTTGTGCTGGTAAAATATATTTAAAATATCGTAAAATAACTACTATTTTTAGGGCCAAGAATATTTTTAAAGAAAACGGTACTGGCTTAGCTTAGACGGAGATAGTCGGAAATTGATTATCTACATTGATATTTTAAGAACATCACTTAGTTATTTTGTAATCTTTAAATATATTTAATATCCGCCCAAATAAACTTTTTAAAAGTTTAAAAATGATCATATCAAAATTTTAATATCAAATTACATGTATTTAACCTTTCCCTGCAAAGTTCTTTTATACAATATTTTATTTTTATTAAAATTCCACTTGAAAATTTTTGAAAGTATTTTATAAACAAGACGGATTAAATTCATTTCTTTGTGTTTGATTATTAAAAAAACATCTGCAAACAAAAAATGAAGTCAAATTTTTATAAAACATAATTTTAGTCCCCAAAAATAAGAATTTGTAGAAAACAAATTAAAAAGAATAATTTTATTACAAAAATTTATTAAATTTAATTAAGTTTCTATTAGTTATAAATAAAACTAATTAAGTTGTAAAAGCTAATACTAATTAAGATTTAAAAGCAAAACCCAATTAAGTTTTAATTAGTCTTATATTTATTGTTTCAAAAAAAATGCTGCAAACACTTCATGACTTTATTAATGAAAGTAATGAAAAAATTACTATCGTGCATGTACTCTGTGTCAAGATAATAATTAAAGAAAATAAAGTAAAATAGCATTAAAATTTTTTTAAAAATCTAATCTTCTCTATTTTTCTAAAGTTATGAATGTCCCCGGTGTACTTTAGATATTTGAAAAAAACTCAAACAAAAATAATCAATTTTTAAAACATAATATCAAAATATGTAAAAAATAAAAGAATATATTTAGTAATACTATATATATAAACTATTAAATTAAATACTAATATAATTATATATAATAAACAATATATTTAATTATTTATATTATATATTTAATATATATTATATAACTATATATTATATATATATATAATATATATATAATATATATATTATATATTATATAGATATATATATATATAAATATATATATAATATATAATAGTATATATATATATATTTTATAAAATTAATCTCTTATATTTTAATTATATTCTATTATATTTATAATATATAATATATATATATATATAGATATAAATTTTTATAATAGTATATATATATACTATTATATAATATATATATATATATATATTAATATATATATATATTATATATAATATATATTATATATATTAATATAATAATATATATATATATATAATATATATATATCCATAATTTTTATTAAAATTTTAGAATACAGTTTCAAGTTAATTTTTTTAAACAACTAAAGAACTTTTAAGTTAATAAATAGGTAAGAAGATACTATGTTAAAAGTAAGAACTAAATCCTACTCTGTAAAAAAGGGCTCGGGAGGCCTGGTGGTTAAGACAGCTGTCTACGCTAACATCTGCGCACTGTACCGAGTGCAGGTTCGAATCCCGCCTTCGCCCTGGGTGTAATTTCTCTCTCTGTGTCAGTAAAAAATTCTTTCTGTGTCTGTCTTACTTGACGAAAGTTTATAAGAGGGTCTCTGATCAAGCACACAAGCCGGAATATATATGTACCTACCCGACCCAACCCAACACTGTAAAAATTTGGTGTATTGTTGCTCCATAAAATGAGTGGTAAACATTGCTGCCTTCAGATTCATAGAGTAACGTTACATTAATTGAAATAAGTCTTATAAGATTATTCCTGATTTATATTGTAACGCTACGTAATTTTTTTACAGGGTATATAGTAACTAAATATAACATCTTCCTTAATACACTTGATTTATCGATTAACAATAAATATGAAATAGATTTTTCCTATAAACTCCCAGCTATCACGTATAAAAACATGTCTTCTTATTCAAATACATAAGATCACGTGCGTCTAAATCTTAAATAATGGCCTTTGCGAATGGCCGTAAAAGTAAAGCTACTTTCAATACTTCAAGGCTGTAAAAAGAATTGAACGTAAAATTCCCTTATCATTTTTATTTATTACTTTTTATTGAAAAGGTATTATGGATGACTATTTTACTGCGATCAGAGAATATATGGGTATAGTTTTATGCACTTTTTTACATAGCATGCTTTAAAAGTTTACTTAAGTGCTGTTGTCAAACATTCAGAAAAAAAATGGATTCTCGAAAACTATTTTTAATAGACTCGTTAATGGAAAAATTCGGATATTGGTTGCGATGGCGTAGTTTAAAAACATAAAACACTTTGATAGTTAATTTTCACAAAGTTCTGAAGAAATTAATTTCATGAAAAATATCAGAAAAAAACTTTCTCGAAAATCGTCTCTATGGTAACTCAAAAAGTTTAACAACCAGTCGATATACCGCGTGGCCCAGCGGGTAGTGTTTGAAACAAATGAAAAAACAAAAACAAATAAGAGACATGAGAAGAATTTAATGACGTTTATTGAATGGACATATTGAGCAATTTATGATAAAGAGGTTCGAAGTGCCCGCCATCTTTAACAAGGACAGCAGTTAGGTGGTTCTCTAATACAACGTTACTCCATACTCCTTACAAATACCTTCCTCCATACTCCTTTTGTTTGACCGATTCTTTTTGTGGGAAGCTTTTTTTAGCTTTTGTGAGAAGTTCCACAAAAAGAATTGGCCAAAAAAAAGGAGTATGGCAGGAGTATGGAGGAAAGAGGAAGGTATGGGTAAGGAGTATGGAGTATGGTTGGATTCGAGAACCGTCTAACTGCTGTCCTTGTTAAATATGGCGGGCACTTCGAACCTCTTTATCATTAATTGCCCAATATGTCCATTCAATAAACGTCATTAAATTATTCTCATGTCTCTTATTTGTTTTTATTTTTTCATTTGTTTCAAACACTACCCGCTGGACCACCGGTATTCTGAGAGATACAGACGTATAAACCCGTCTTCTTAGCATTAGATTTTTCAGCAACTTACATAATTCTAAAAAAATTCAACTTCATAATTTTATTAAACTTTAAAATTAAGAATTTATTTATATAATCACTTGTTTTTTTTAATTAATTTCAGTTAAAATGTAAAACTCATGCAATGAAAATAAGTTTTCCCTTCAACACATTTGCTTGTTCGGGTTAAGTTGCGAGTGTTAGTTCTAACAAGAAACACCCGAGGTGACATTTTCTTTATTTGTAATTACAGTACTTTCCTTAGCCAAAAATTAGATGAATCATTCCTCCGGAACCAGGAAAATAATCACAAGATCATTAGTCCATTCATTAAGAACCCTTACCCTGATCGGAAATAGATTCAGAATGAACCGAGTTATGGAGGAAAGAACCAGTTATAAATGTGTTACTGTTATGAGTATACATGGATTAAGGTTTCAATGCTGCTTATTTTATTCAATAATATTATTGTTATTATATTTCTTTAAAAAAAAGACATAAAAAATCGCATTATGACAGATATCTCAATACAACCAATCCAAAGAAATAAAAGTAAAAAAACCTCATTTTTCTTAAAATCACGATTCATTGCAATTAAAAAAACATATAAAATTACCACAGTTTTAAAAAAAAAGTAAGGAAATGAATAAGTTCTTATGGATAAAAATCCTTTTGCTATCTTGCCCCAAATAATGTTGTTTTAATGTACTATTCTTCTGAAATTTTAGTTGAAATTTGAAAGATTTCATAACTGGAAGATACTTGAAAGGAAACAATGTTGGTTCTTGGAGAAAATAGTTTGATTGCGAAAAACTTGACATGTGTTTCAAAAGACGCGGTGGCCATTTTGATCAGATTAGTAATACTGGTTCAGATGTGTGTACTATTCTGATGAAGTCGTACCTCCGTCCTTTGAAACTTGTCTATTTTTACACACTAAAACTATGAGCGAAACGAATAAACATTATGTCTTTCATGTACTATTATGCTAATAGTTGTGGGTATTCTACGAATATTTCTTAACTGGTTTTTCTATTTGGGGAATAACGCGCCTTATTCGTGAAGTTTATTATTCGAGCTGAGAATATGACTGACAGACGTACAGACAAAGGCTATGCATAACATGACTTTTCACATTTTTTCGTCCTCCCATAACTTTTTAAAGTGGTAGAGTATATTGATAGTTTCCGATGGATTATCGATAATAAGCTTAGCCATAAAAGCCAGCCCCCAAAAATCTGTATTGGCGTTTAGTTCCCTTCTGAATAGCATTATACAAATTAAAACCGCTTTCTTAACGAGAAATTGCCCCGCCAACCAATTACAGTAACCGACAACATTCCATTCCGTGTTCTATTACGTACCTTCCTCCGCCAATAACAGTCGAGCAAGTTACGTTAATTATTCGGAAATAGATGACGTCCACAGGACGCCATTAATTCGACGTCTCTACAATAATCGCTTTTATTACCCGTGATCGAAAATAACATCGGTTCGAGATTAAATGGTTTGTTGGAAAGTTTAGAAGACGCATTAGGTTGCCATCAAGAAGTCCCATCTTAATCACTAAGCAAAATGGAGTTTTAAATAATTAAAAAGCTACATTAAGCTATTGCGTTTGCTAAGTCCAAATTTCAAGTCCCAAATTCTAATGGTAAAAATTGTTTACTAAATTCTCTGCGTGCTAAGTTAAGTTTTGGTACTTGGAATAAATCTCACAAATTCATAATCGATAACGCTATTGGTTGAAAATTCAGTAAAAGTTTATTTTCCTTTGGCAAGTATACTTCCAAACAAAGTTCATTATTAACCTTTTTTATAGTTAAATTTGATTGGCGTGCATGCGATTCTAGTGAACAGAAGGCCAAAGTCTTAACGAAGAACACTTTCTTTCTTTTACGGAAAATTCCTTTAAAATATCAGCGAAAACTAGTAATTTAAATATATTGATACTTTTCGAGATTTAAAAATACAGAAAGTGTAGTAAGTTTATTCAAAAGTGCAAATACTTTTCGCATGTCTGATACAGTAACATTCCTGTGAGACTTATTATTACAGCCATATACTTTATCTAGGCCAAAAAAATATATTTCCGTCTGAATTCGAAGACTTTTCAAAGTACTCACAGAAAGAACTTCCATTATTTAAAATTACTTTTATTATTATTTTTAAGGGCCATTACACTTTAATATAAAACAACATAAAAATTTCCACTCTGTTTGATTAAAAGTTCTATACATATATCTGACATAAAATCCGTGATATAAAAAATAATTTTCGTAGTTTTAATAAATTCTAGAACCTTATTAACCCTTGGAGTAGGAATTTTATAATGACCCTCGACATCTTCTAAATTGTTTGAAACATCCCTCTGAAACTATTAAAATAAAAATCGTCTGAAAATGTAAATTCTTATTGCTTAAACCTCCAGATATTAAAATTATTTTTCGCGCCTATTATTATTTTTCAACATAACAAATATTTCCCAGCTAAAAAGGCCATAAATGTAACGGGCGGCGTTTCTATGGTAATATTCAACAGCGTGATGAGAGGCTAAAAAATCATTTGGGTATAATAAATTTAATGAATAATCGAAGATTACAAAGCATAAAAAAGATGCTGTAAACACGCATGTGTAATGAGTTGTGGACATATTTTAATTTAAAGAAAAATCTGACTTTTCCATTTATTTCCACGCTTCAACAATGTTTTATATAATGTAGTAATAATAGAATTTTCCGACTACATGAAGTCCCGAAAAGCTAATTATAAATTGGCATCCTTAGGGGATAATGTTCTGGTTAGTTTTCCAGACATTAGATAAAATTGTATTTTTCGATTTATTTTTCAATGGGAAATAAAAAATGTTATCTTAGAAAAAATATCTTACATCATTTTTGTTAATTTAATTTCATTCTATTTGATGGTCATTAGGGTATTACGGAATTAAATGAATATTTGAAATATGATGCTGTTATTTTCCATTGTTAATTGAAGTGGAAGAACGTGCCAAGTGATACAAATTCAAAAAAGAAAATGAGCTTTAAAGTATTTCATTTGCACTCAGATTTGTTTAAAACGGAACTTGTAAAGCGTAAAAAAATATACTAAACTTAAAGTTTATGAAAGAAGTTAGTAATATGTTCAGTGACACAAAAAAGTCACTTAGCACGTTCTTCCACTAAGCTCCACAGTTATCATTTAATTTATAAACTGAATTTTACAATAAGAACATATTTTTAGCTAAATTGAAATAACTGTGACTTTCTGACCCTTGTTTTTGCTATCATACAAAGTCAAAAATTAATTTAAAATTTTATGTCTTTTCAACTATCTCCATACCAAAAATAGGATCAAAACTTAACTGATTTATCGAGGAATAGAGGTTTGATTGTAGACATTGTCAAGCACTTGCTTAACATTTGAACTATGGTTTTTCATTTTTATCAAAGCAGTTGCTCATTTCTATTGTTAAATTACTTTTTGTAATAATTCCAAATTGCTTGCTATTATGAGATAAATAAAGGAGTTCTTTGTAATATTTTGATAAATGAGCTTTTTATCAAATATGCCAAACCCTTCAATAAACTGCATTCAGTATGGTAAAGCAATTCTATCCTGATAAATCTTTGAAACGTAAGCAAAAAAATCTTGCTGCCTAAATCTGATTATTCAGAGACACAGAAACTAAATTTTCTTTTAGCTTCCGGTGTTCTTAAGTCATATCGCATTCTATTTTCTCCTTTTTGCATCATGATTTGGATAAATTTTCTTCTGAAATGGAAAACTTCGAATTCAGAGTCGAGCAATTTGTGACATTCGAGGTTCTTTGTTCTGTCCTTTTTCAGGAAAGCGAGTATCGCCTGAGGTTTGATCTGTTCGTGTTTCGTTCCAAAGTTATTATTTATTCTTACATCCACAAAATAGCAAGTTTTCAAAGATTTATCCGGCTTTTGTGTTTAAAAAACGACAATTTGTTTTGATATTTGAATGTATTTCTCTTCAGAAATACAGATACTAAATATATGCAAAAGTACTGAATTGAAGAAAATTGCTTCAAAGGAAATGTGAATAAAAGGGTATTGTGGAATTTTATTGTAAATTATCTGTCTCACGTTTGAAAATAGCACGCAGTGGTGCATTTTTAAGTAGCAGCAAAATACCTATTTTTATGGAATTTATTTACCTTCATTTTATTTTATATACTCGCTACATTCACATAATTTGTGTATATTTTCTTGTTCTATAAAATATAGAAAGAAATATTAATTACATCTTTGACGATTCAAATTACAATTTTATCAGGAATGAATTCATAAGCCTGAATTGAACCAACAATTGTTTTACGTATTTGATTAACATTTCATATGTATTGTGTCTTAAAAAATATTTTCTGGTAAGCAAACAATTGGCTTGTTTCAGGTGACGTAAAAAAGTTTTCTTTTCTGCTTTTCCTTGACCGGTTCTCCGTTTGATGTTCTTTTCCTACGTGCCATTTATTCACCAATCAAGGCTGGAGAAGTTAAATATTTTCATTCATAAATTATGTTGCCAGTCAAGTCCTGAGACATGTCCGTGTAAGACCTACAACTTTAAAGAACTTTTAGGAAAATATTAAAGCTTTAGTTTTTTTATTACTGCAGTAAACTTGATGCAAAACTAAATGTTAACAAACGCCTTTGATTAAACTTTTAGATTTTATTAATTTTTCAAACAAAATAATTTACTTTCAGTTTTATACCTTATTCTTTATAAAAGAAACACCTTACAACTCATTCAAGTTTTAACTAAGATTAGTTATTATTTTATTTTGTGTTTCCTTCGAAAATGCTTAAGAGATTCATTACTTAGTGCCACATCCACGGAATAACGATGGAAAAAACCCTTGAGAAATGGCTTTACTTTCCCAGCAACTTAACGCATTAATCAGCTTTTTTGCGATACTAATTTTAGTTGTTTTTGCTTAAAGAAAAATGGTTCTCCTGCTTTACACACTTATGCCCCAGATAGTTGTTAATTTTGTTGGCTGGCCAATTTTTCTTCGTGAAAATTGAGTTGCATTTCGAAATTAATTTATTAAATAAACTTCATTTTTTTAAGAAGTTAACCTTAATTGATGCTTTATAGCTAAATATAAGGAAATAAATTAATATTTTTATATTGCATAATTTATTTTACCGGTGTAAATCCTATCTAGTCGGTATAGGTAAGGCATCTCTTATAATCCTTTCACCTTTCATGATTAATAATTAATCAGAACAAAACCTGACTTTTAAAGAAAAACTTCTCACTATCTGGGTGAACAATTGCATATTTTACATCTGGAGTGGCTAACGGAAATGTGCAGCTTAAAAATAAATTCCTTCTCAATTTTTCGCCTCCTCGATTGTAGTGGGTAAAGCTTACTTCTTCACGTGGGTACAGAACACTTATTAAAGAGGAGAAAATTTGAGAAAGAATTGATTTTCATTCTACAATTCTTTTGCACTCAAGATGTTTATTATGCCCATGACGTAGATACTAGCGTTTTATCTGTTTCACAAAAAACACATTTTTGTATTATTAACAGTGGATATATTGCATAAGCTGTGTATAAGACTAGTTACAGAATTATCTGCATGGTTTCAAAATCAATGGCGAAGGTGGGAAAATACGATAAAGAGTACTTCTTTACAAAAAAAACCATCTTTTTTAGCATAAATAAGAACAAAGAAACACTATTATATGCCTGAAATCCATTGACAGATCACTATGTCCCTCAGGTTAGGTGCACACTATCAACTTTGTAAACTGTTATAGAACGATCTAGCAGAAGTTATTTTATTCCTTATGTCCTCCCATCCATTTTTTACCTTGAAATTTAACTTTTTTGTTATTTAAAAAATGCTCCAAGATTGGGTAATTTCAATATTACAGAATACCGCCATTTGTAAAGTTTTCATCCCAAACTTACTAAACATGATGCCAATGTAACCAAATGTATCGCTGTGATTTTTTTAATACACATTTGTATCGATTTGCATTGCTTTCAGTTTTGTTAAATGAAGTATCATAAATTGCGAGAATAGGACAAATAACACATATCACATAAAACTATTAAAACTAACGTAATTGTCAAATAGACTTTTTCAAAACACAGGATGTTGACAAATATAACGATAATCTACCAAATATATCGTTAATATCTTAAAATGTCTTTAGTTTTGCTTTATTTACTAGTAGCAAATTTATACCCGTTCTTCGCACGGACTAAAAGAATATCAAATCGATCCAAGTATATGTGTCATTTAATTTGCTACAGGATAATAAGATTTGCCTTTGTTCCCGTTCATTCTAAAGAATAAAATCCCGTTACTTATCTTGCTTTTAAATTCCAAAATAAAAATACATCACTATAAAATGCACATCCTCAATATGAACTTACTGTCATCGCAATGTTCCTGATGAATTCAAAATTAACAATAATTGTATAACAATGTTATTTCACGTCAAAACCTCCATTCTAAGTTTAAAAAAAAAACTTTAAGATAATTGGCACGTTCAAATATTTTTCAAATCATTAATTTAGTTTCTGAAGGTAATGGAAAGAAAATAAAAGAAATTTGAATTTTAATTAATTTTTGTGTTCATTTTAATTTCTTATATAGAATGACAACACGAAAGGGAAAAAATGATCGGATTTGAGCGAAAGTGGTGTATTTTTTTTCAGAAAATTTTCTCTAAAAATGGAACAAATGTGGAAAAACTAAGCCTCAGGTGCACACGTTGGCATTAAAGGGAATCTATCTTAAAAATTTCGAATTTCCGAGGGCAGTATAAGTAGGTCTTTTACGATCCACAGACATACAGATACACAGACAGACTCTTATATTATTATAGATTTTTGTATGTCTTTGTTATTCTCTAAAACTATTGCGAATGATTTTAAATTACAAAAAAAATCACAACATTTTGCCAGATATAAAGCGCCAAAATTACGAAATGGTGCCATATAAAACAAAATTTTCATGTGTAAAAATATTTGCATGTATGTTTTCACCACCATTTATATTAATGACTACAATACCAATGTTCTAAGACTACTATATCCTGTTAAAAATTGTGCTTGATTTCACTATAATATTGGTTCCTAGTAGCTGAAAAGGCTGTATGGTGAAATTTGTCACCATATTTTCGGTATTATGCTGAACTACTTTTCAGGGTTTGGCAACAATAACCTAAGGAATAGCTCAACCAAATGCCAAACATACGGTGAAACATTTCCCTACACAGCCTTCGCAGCTACTAGGAACTATTATTCTTCCAACGGGGCTGCTTTTTTGGCGGATTTAACAATTTGCAGACTCGTCATATTCCCGAGAACTGAAAGCCATTTTTTGTGGCACCATCTAAGCGGCTGTCGCTTCTCATTTTGACGCTTATATTGCAATGAATTTACTTGAGAGAACCCAAGCCAAATGGGTCCGCAAGGGATCTTTTACAAACCAAATAATCATGTGTTATGCGTCCGGCAATTTTCCTTCCCAAAATTATGCCGACTCAGCTGTGATTCTAACCCGCATTCTCAGGCTTATAAGGCGGACACGTAATACATCGCAGCCACTGAGCCGACACTATAAAATATTATTATGGTGAAACCAAGCACAGAATTTTTTAACAGTGTAAAAATGCTTTGTCTTTGTCCTTGTGTTCCTATCTGACCAATATCTCCTGGATTGGAAGGCCGGTGAACTAAGATGCTCGGCGTCATATTAGTGGACTTGTAACTCGGTCTCGTATTATTTTTGAGATAAGAAGATTCAAGCCATTATTGGTCAACTACTCAAAATCGGTCCACTATAGTCCTTTCGATTACAACGCAAGCTTGGCTTGACCTATCCGTTCGTGTGGTTTTCCAGGAAACGACGTCGCTGTTCTAAACCTACCCTCTTTGAAGGTCTACTGTGAGGTTAATCACAACTGCTCTACAAACTTAAGAAGGGTGGGGGTAAAATGGAAAAGATTGTCCCTTATCCCGTTCCTGGAAAACCCCGAGAGGGGTAGAGGAATCAGGACTGCATTTTAATCGTTCGAACTATAGTGTGAAATAGTTCTTCGGCCGTCGAATATTGGTGGTATTGATATGACTGTGTAACAAACCATGCATGTGTGATACGGCGGTGTGGTTGAGTGAGGGGTGTGTTGTTCTCTTAAGGAGCCGTGGGCACGGAGGACGAGGGCGGCACCTCGGAGGACAAGGATGCCGCCGACGAGGAGGAGCAGGAGCGGCTGGAGGCACTCCGGGAGGCGGAGGAGCGGCGCCAGGAGAAGCACCGCAAGATGGAGGAGGAGCGAGAGAAGATGAGGCAGGAGATCAGGGACAAGGTACGCCTACATTATTTTTCTTTCTTTTATTCTTCTACAGGGTGGTGCAAATAAAAGTTCCCCGCCATGGAAATAAGAATAAAATAGAATTGTTGCCAAGTCAAAAAACCAATGCAAAAACAGGTTTGTTAAGTGAAGCTATTGACCACTTCAATATTAAGCCCAAACAGACGCTTGGCGAATTAGTGCCCTTGAACTATGCTATGATTTGACAAACTATTTGGAAAATAATGTAAACTGAAGGTTTGTAAAGCTGTGCAAAAGAAGTTCTCACTACTGATTATTTCGGCCGTTATTTATCCAAGAGAATCGGACCTTTTTGAGTTTTTTTTTATACAAAACATTCTAAATTGAATGCAAAATTTGTATAAGGGGCCTTTTTCCTATAATACACACTGAGATCTGAATTCGCCAATAAACCATGAGTAGCTCTAAGGTGATGCTAATCCAATCCAACGAATGCAAAAACAGGTTTGCCAAGTGAAGAGATTGCACCCTTCACTAATCTTTTATTTCGACTTAGAGGCTTTCAGACGACTTCAATAGTTTTCTTGCCAAGCATCTCAAAGCCTTCCTATCTCTACGTTGGGGCCACTTTTAATTACACAACCCCCCCTGTGTTATAGTATGCAGTAGGAATGAGGCCTAAAAGTCCCTTTTACAAGGGAATAGCTGCGCAGTTTCCTTTGGACGCCACCCTTTATCAGTAGCTCCTAATGGGGTCCAAAGAAACACAATTTCCTTTCAATTATTCCTAGGACTTAAATGCGCAATTTCATTTCAATGAGTCAAAGAAATAGCTTCGCCCTTTCTTTTTAATTTCTTGAAGAAACGGTTATTCAATTTTGTTTGAACCTAGGGAACATTTAGGCAGTTTTTGGACGCCTTTGAGCATTGCTACGCCTTTGGATACTTGCCTTAGGCCACTTAGATAACAGCTACGTTATTGCCTTTGGACCCCCTAAAGAATAGCTCAGCAATTTCCTTTCTATTACTTCAAGAAATAGCTAGTTCCATTTAACCTCTTAGGGTATAGCTATGCTATTTCTTTTGGATCCACTCCAGAAAAATTGTTTAGAAATTCCCTTTGAAATTCCCTTTGATTACCTTTTCTTCCGTCAAAGAATTTATTGCGCTGTTCTGCTTAGCAAACACTAAAAATTCTACGAATTTGCCTTTCGGACACTTCACGGTCTTTTGGTAGCTTATCTCCCGAGGTATCACTGTGTCATCCTTATTTAATAGACTCATGAGCCTTCTGATACACAGGGTTTTTCTCGTCATTCCGATAGAACCGCTTAGCGAAGCTTTGGGGGCTACTCTTTCTGCTTTTTGACCCCAAAGATCTCTACACTACCGAAATATCTCTTAATTGCCATGCACTTAACGAAATTCCTGAGCAAAAGGATTCTTATGCAAATCCAATTGAACACCTATTCTATCCTTTAAGAGTTTCATTCTAAGGGCATCCTGCGCTTCTGATACTCCCCCTTGACTGCCTCTTAAAGTTGGGAGGTTAAATATAGTTTCAGATACTATATTCATTTTTTAAATATATATCTTTTTCTGACTTATTCATCCGAACATTTATAACATGTACTTTTTATTATAGTTTTTCAATGTTTATTAATTTTATTATGTATTTAAAAAAAATATTTCTCTAGTAATTTTTCAATAATATTGCTACTCACACTAAGTTATCATTTTAACATCATTTTTAACCCATGCTTGACTATATTTCCGTTACTTTTTCTCATATTTCTTATGCATTTGCATGTGCTTTTGCATCGACTTTTTAGTACAGATTTTCTCTAAATTCTTAACACATCTTCGTGTTTACCCTAAATTTCTACTTTTTGTTCACTTATTTTTTTAATGTTATTTCTTTCCTGATACTTTTTAACTAAACCTTTATATTTCGACTACTTTACATTAAATAAATTTTAAATCTTATATGTGCTCAATTTTCTAATACCCTTTTTTGTTTTTTTATAAAGTTCAAATTTTCCAATGAAGTTTAACTGTTTATCCAGTACGAATATCGATTTGATCGATTACAGATATATTTACTTGTATTTAAATGCTTGTTACAGGTTTAAGGATAAAATAAAGTCGATATTTAAACGTGTTCTCCACATAAAGTGTTATTTTAATCCTTCTAATATTCTATAATAATTCCTTCTAATAACCTATCTTATATTGAAGAAATTTTGAAGTCAAGTTATTCTTTTGAAATAAGTCTCAATCACAACACCATTTACTCAATCATCCTTCTTCAAATATGCTGACTCAAAACTCAATTTAAAAACTTCTTCCTTAAATGGCCTAAAAATTATACAACATGGATAAAACCTCATGGATAAAAGATTTGACATAAAAACGAAATTCAATTTCAGAAGTAAGATTAGTTTAGCCGGCATCATTCAAAAGATCGCTTCATCTTGGAAAAAGCAATCAGAGGAGTTCTTTTGAAGAAAACTTTATCACCCATAGCCTTTGGCGATTTTTTGCATGAAAGATTAATGGGTATCTTCTTTTTTACAAGCTACAAAGTAAACATGCAGTTGCCCTTCTTTAAAAAAAAAAGATAATTTGCATTTTTTCTCTATTAACTTCTAAAGAATCAAAAATCAGAATTTGAATGGCGCAGGAAACCAAACAATTTTATTAACTGATTTGTAACTGGTCAAAGACTCTTTTTAAGGGAAACATCTACAAACAGAAACGTAACGTAATGCAACCCAAAGAGGAAACTTTTCAACTTATTCTTGAATAATGTATGAGCCAGATATTTACAAAGATTTTCTCAGAAAATCCTATCAACGCTGTTTAGTAGGTACATGGATTCAATAAGTAATTTAATGAAAATGGGGATTAATTAAAATCAAATAAATTACATAATTTTCTAAGTTTACAACAGTTGGTAACACTACATACAAATAGTTGGATATTAAATAAAAAAATTATTTTAAAATATAGCTTATAACTCATTTAAAATTTCACTTATTAATCATTTCACCTAATTAATAGTGTTGGTTTACAGTTTTAAGAAAATTTTGGAAAATATGTCTCTCATACTTTATTTAAGTACTTTATTCCAATTATAAGGACAAGAAAAAAGTTAAATCTTGCTTACCAAGTCTCTCCGTGGATAGACTTGCCCTCCTTTATAGACTATAGTATTCTTCAAAGTAATGTCACCAGTTCCTAAACTTTTCCTGAACAGAAACATGTTAAGTTACTTTAAAAACGAGATTAATCATACCCTAAAATGCAGTGTCTGTGATGATGAAGCCTTTTGAGTGCAAGAAAGACATATATTGAAGAAAATGGAAGGTGAACTGATTCCCTATATGTGAATATTCGATTATATGGTTTCACTATTGCACAAGGACAAATTGGATGCATAAATGTATATACAAATTAATGTACATAAATATACATCTGTATATTGACTATAATTGATTATGGAGGACTCGATAATGGAAACTTCTCTTTTGCACAAATCTAGATTGTAAATTCCTCACTTATATTAAAACAGTTAGAGAATTCAGCTGTTACCATGAAACAACATGCAGTCCACTCAAACATGCACTACGGACACTCTAATCGCATAACATTGGCCCGTGATGTCGCATTCCTTGTAGCGTAGTGTGTTATGGAAATGCCCCGCAGTTATGGCATGGCAAGGATCTACACAGTCCTTGATCGAATTAAGTTCCGGATCGGCCCTCCGGTGTTTCGGGACACGGGGGCTTGAATCCCGATCCTACTATGAATAGCAAATATTAAGTACTACTAAGAAAGACTTACAGTAACTTAGTTAATTTATGCCAACATGCCAGAGTTCTCCTCAATTTGGAAAAGCCTCATAGCAACCGAATAACGTTTCTCCCACGTAAAATTACCCACTTTCCCTCTACACCCCTTTTCCGGTTATCATGTTTCACGCTGTCGACTGTTAGTTCGAGTTGAGAATTTTTCTGAAGAAGACGAGCGATTTTTGAGACTCGCCGAAACATGTAAAATTTCTACCAACAAATAAACTCTTTGGGTCTATAACCTACGTTGTTTCCTTTGTGGATCCTCTCACGGAATGAAGCATTTAATTTTTATGGAAAAAGCGCAGAATTTATTTCTTTTACATTGCATCTTTTAATATAACTTCGTACTTATATTTAGTGTGTTATTTTTTGAGTTGCTAATATTTAGCCCCCATTTTGAAGGAAAATATTGTAAGAATGTATAAAAATTAAAAACTTCTAGATTAATAGCTCATAAATATATTTTTAATTTGTAATCTTGTTCATTTATAATTATTTAAAAACTATGTTCTTACTAAGTTTTTTGGAAGCCTTGATCTCGTAAATTTTCGTATGAATGGATATAGCTTCAAAACAGTTGAGGATGTAACACTAAAATATTTCAAACATAGTAATGTAAATATATAAAAAAAATGAAAAATCTAGTGGAATGGCATATTAGTTTTTAAGAATGCAACAAAAAAACATTTTTAGCAGTTAAATATGTAAAATTAAAACATTTCAGACATTTAACCCTTTCAGTTCCAATGACAATTTGGCATTATCATTTTAGAAATTTTTTTCTGATCGTCTATAGCCATTTATGATGTCAAAAAGCACATCATTCAATTCTTCAAACTTTTTCTATTAGAAAATATTTTTTATTAATTCCAATAGATGTCAGCCCATTAATTTTTTTAATTATGATCAAAAACATGATGATGCCAAATGGCGGCATCACTGGGGCAGAAAGGGTTAAGAATGAATAATGTAAATATATTTTAATCATTGACATTATGCTACTCAAACAATTCAACCATGCACCCTAAAACAGTTGTGAAGTTTAAGGATGCTACCAGTGAACCCAATAGTAGGATCATCTCTTAAGTAGTTTGGTTTGGTTGACGGGAAGGAAGTGTTGTGAAACAGTGTTGTGTGATTCCTCCACTTGGATACAACGTAACTAAACAGACTGTAGGAGATGATTTAATTTACTTGAGGCGCTTTGTATACCACTGCATTTAATGAGCAATGGATACAAAATGTAGGAGTTACTTGTTCGTTAATAAAATAAATATGTATGGATGAAATTGTTTGTCCTACGTAGTCGGTACCATATGCATATCACAAAAAAAAAACTAAATACATGATAAATGTCGATTTTAATATTTAAAATTGTGTAATGTTTTAACTCAATAGATTAAGCAAGAGGCGGTATTTTCTAAAAGGAAACTATTTTTCTGAAATTTGATAACCTTTTTCAAAAATTTAACTGATCATTTTGAATTATTTTATTGAAGTTTATGACAGCCAGCCATACAACATGACAGATGAATACCAAACAATTCGCATCAGTTTTTGGGAAATAAAACCCCAAATAAATAGAAATAAGCGGTTTTCTACCCAACGTCATATCCATCAAATTAGACGTAAGCAAGACATACAAAGCAATTCAGTCTTCTGTATCCAACAAAAGAAATTCAAATGATGAATGATGATTCCTTTTCAGACACATTGTAACCAAACTTTTATACTAGTAACTTTATACCACACAGAGTTAATAAATGTTATTTCCAGCAACTGAAAGAATTACCTAATCACTTCTAAAACAAAGAAATGTGTCCACTTTATGAGATAAGAATAAGGTGAAGATGGTGCCTTGTCAAAAAAGAAAGCAAAATCAGTTTGCCAAATGAAGCCATTGATCGCCTCTGCCACAGACCCACACTGACGTTAAACTTATTTTTTGGCGTTAAGTTGCATCAAATAGTATCAATAAACAACAATTTATGTCTTTCTCATTTAAGAAAATATAAGTACCTATTGTATTAAGTCATTTGTCAAACTTATATAATAAGTGCGTATCTTCGAAATCGGTGTAGGTCGCTTGCCCTATATCAATACTACAATGTGCAAGTACACTGATTGCAAAATTTTTAATCTTAAACTACCGATTGAGCAAAATTAAAATGGCTTGTTTAGTATAGCAATCCCATTACGAGTAATCAGTGGCTTGCTTGGTCAAGCTCGGGCCTATCACTCCACATTGGCAGCTTCCATACTGCTTCACTCTTCTCCAAGCATCCCCATCTTATTCTAAACTCCACTATCCACCCCTCCCAAACAAAGCAATTACTTTGAAATGCAGAAACAACCCCACAGACAGTCGCGGACAAGAAAACACCGGTCTCATGTTACATACTTTTGCTATCCCTAAATTCTGTCATTCTAATGAATGGGTCTCGGGTGATGAATTGTCATGGCGTGGCACGAGCTTAAACCGATGACAGTTCTCGTCGGGCTCGTGCTGTGAAAAATTTAATTACTGCCGCGGGACATCTATCTTGGCCGGGCGCGTGTAAATTAGACGGCTGTCGCGCTTTTAAATGGGCCTGCAAGGGTTGCCACAGTAGGGGGTTGTTGTCGAGTGTCATTTCTTAGTTAGGGTTTTAATTTCGAGCACAGAAATGGGTTTCTTTGGTTTGTCCAAGCCTGTATAGATGTGAAGGAATAGTATAATTCAGTTCAAGTTTTTAATTAAATTTTATGAAATGTAAAAAGAAGCCATAGAATTGATAGATGGAGATAGTTTGGAAAAAACCATAGCTAAAAATATTCTGATTTTTAGTTGAATCCACATAAATGAAACCCAAAATTCAAAGACGAAATCGGCACAAACAACACACTTAAATTACATTTCTCTCTTTTTTGTAAAGCAAACTTTTACAACACATGCGAGCACATAAACCGCAATATATATGTACCATAGCATTCCATTCCATACAACAAATGCCAAATTATGCACACAGCTAAAAAGTAAGAGAAGTAATTTACTAGAACCACACTTGCCAAACACCAAAAAAAAGTACTATTCTCTAAGTAATCAAATAACGAAATACAAAGTAAAGAAAACGCAAATTTCACTGCTTTCCAAAATAACACTTCTCCCGAAGTTACCTGCAAAAGCAAGGAAACAAAAGCGCAACCAAATTATCACCGTGTGCAACACACAAAGTCGTGTTGCTTGTTGATCCGGATCTGCCTTATCCGGATTCTTTCTCATATTCAAATTGCCTCATACATATTTACGCCACATAAAAAAAGTGTTTCGTTTCGAGTGGATCCCGGAAATCAGAACCAAATTCATTTTCTATCCTGGTATGATGAAATATAAAAAGTTTCTTAGGTTAATTTGGTTCTTCAGAGCAGCAGAGACCCAAGTCCGAATATGTTTGTTACACTCAGAAAAACTTGTGTTGACTTTTAAAAAATTTGTTTTTTCCGCAGTTATTACAATGTTGTTATGAAACAATACAAAAATTTGTGTTGCGGCCAAATAATAATGTACGGTTAGTTCAAAAGTTGGGTTCCAGACGCAAAACCCAAAGACATAGTTGAGCATCTGGTTTTTAATTTTTCGGACACAATACTTGTGTTCGTTCCACTTGTGTTGTTAGAACACAAGTTCTCTCTGAGTGCAGTGGCAATGATAAAGTAATTTGTTGGGCGAAAATATGTTCTGCTATACATTGCCACTTCATGAGCGGATTATCACTAGTTTGTTCAAATCCACGGGTAAAACCGTACGCTTCTATCGTATATGAAAGGTCCCATTAATTAACAGTATCACTTCAATCATCCGACTCTGTACGTAACGCGAACATTATAGGAACCTTTGCATGTAAAACGTTTGTAGAAAGTCCGCCGGTGCCCATCTCCTTTTCTGTAGCTTTGGGACTGATGTATTTAATCCTAGCAGCTGTCCATTCCGAGTAGCTAGTTCGTTAGTGAACCCAGTTGTGAAAGCGGTGTGAGATGACCTATAACCAGCAGCCCGACCCGCGAACGAACACGGCATAGGAGTCAGGAGCACTGACAACAACATTCAGCAGCCACATTCCAAATACGAAATTAAACCTATATTTTAAAACATTGATCTCTTACAGCAGTTAAGAATCGATTTCTATTATTATGTTTTTCGAAACAGAAACAATCTAAATCCAACTGCGACTTAGGCCGTTGTTGCTTTCATGCGCCTCCATATCAAATGGAAAGTAGAAGGTGGAAGGATAAAAGTCTAAACAAATATCGAAAATTCCCTTTCTTCAAAGAAAAAAAAGATATGAAGCTTTTATAATTTCATTTGAAAACAGTTGCCAAAAGTTCCTGTTCTATGGTCAAAAAGTTTCTTATCTTTTTAATGTTTCTAAAGATTTTATAATATTTTTGAGGAGAAAAATTTGTGAAAATTTATAAGTTATAGGCTTTAAAAAATGTAAGAAATTTTTTTAAAGAGGTTAATTTTGCTTTTTTATGCCATTTATAATAAACTATTGTAAAGATTTAAAAATTTCAAAAATTTGCCAAACTTTTCTGCTGCGCAAAATATTTGCGAACATAAATTTCCCAATAGAAAGCAAGAAAAATTATTACAAAAAGAACCATGTGAATGCTCAGGACCGCCTTTAAAGATGTCCTTGTATACGGACCTAGGCTTTGAAAAGGCTGATAAAAATTAATAAAAACTAGTAATTTTTACAATATTTAAAATAATAAACCAATAGATTGAAAAAAAAAGTTTTTTTAGATTGAACTTAACAACTCTTTGCAAAGTATTTTTAACACCTTGCACACGGACGTAAGTTGGCACTCGCAGCATTTGCCATGGGTGGCTTTCTACTTTCTGTTTTATACTTAATCACTTAGTACTTTGTTAGGGGTATTAAGAAGCAGGTATAGTAATGGAATTTTTCAACTAAATTCAAATTTAGGCTGTAAATTGCAAAACCTTTTGTTGCATTATTAAGTAATTGAGTAAAGAGTAAGACGTACGACATTAACTACAAAATTCCCTCCTTCCCATCTGTTCACTATAAAATACCTTAATAACGACAAGAAAGCATAGTTTTTAGAAATAAAAAAATCAGGAAATCTAAAGCTTTGGAAATATCGAAACTTTCCATGGTTATACAACTAAAAAGCACAAGTTCTATGT